>PTEX01000018.1:127753-551419 GCA_003342815.1 Eudromia elegans | reverse complement strand
GCCATTGGTGGTGGCCTACTGCTCCATAGGAAGGACCTGCATTTCATACAGTGGGAGCAAAAGGAGGACAAAYTGTGTGAAATCACTTTCTGGTTCTGTGGACTGTTGCTGCCTTGCTTCCTTTGGTAATGCCAAGCTCTTGACAGGTGAGGGCAAGAGCCCCAAGTTAGAAAAGGCCTGAAGGCTTTTAACACGCTCACCTTCAACACTGCCCTGGGACTGAAGTGCCAAGCAGAGGCAGAAGCTTCCAGGCCTTGTGGTTTGGTGGCTAGAGCAGATGGAGGGCTGGAGGGCTTGYCTGGGTCAAAGCAGGGGGAAAGGCTGCGCTGTGAATGCTGTGGCAATGAGAAGTGTTTGCTGTTGGATGCTACGTGGTATATCCAAGTYCCGATGCACATGGCTGAAAAAGTTTTGTATAGGCTGTGCTGGGGGCTACCATGAGTGTTTCTCTTGTCCAGCTTCCCTCAGCACTACAGAGAAGGTAACATGTGCCAGGTGTCTTACAAATGAGCTTATGGGTGAGTAAAGCCAGGGGCATATCTACCGGTAAAAATGGATACTGTACAAAGCAGAAGAGCAGATATATCTTTGGCTTTCCCTTCAACTTCCCTTGTGCTGGACTGCTGTTTTCAACTAGGATTGATTTATCTGCATAAGAATGACATTTAAGAGCAATCTGTTCACATCTGATACATAGCAATTTATAACCTATATCTGCACCTTCTTTAATCCTGCCACTCTAAAGTATGTCTCTATCATCAGCTGGAAGGCTTGGTAAGTGAAATGATACATCTTTGCTCATTAAAAAACAACTTCCCCTTTCTGTGATGAGTATGTAGYGTAAAGCATTTTAGCATCCCATTTCCTTTTCATTTGCTCATGCTCACTATCTGTCAAATGAATMTTTTGCCTTTTAATATACTGATTTTGTATATGTATGCATCTGCCTTGCAATAGCCTTYTCAGTTCTTGTAGGCTGCTCTGTTAGAAATCCAAGGTTAGCTTCAAAAGAGCTACTCATRTAACACCCAGGCAAATTCCTTCCTGGCAGTGTCACACTTAAGGACTTTAACATACGTGTCTGAGACCTCATAACATGACACTTAAACATATGCTGTATTTCTGGCACAACATAAGCTATAACAGCTAATCACATGAGGTGCAAAGATATTTTAATACTATTTGCTGTGCTTTGCAAGAGGCACTCTGTTCATCCAGTTTCAGTTGTCCAGAGGTCAGGAATGGGATAGAAAAGACACTGAAATTTAGCTGCTGACGTATAAATAAGATACCTGATTACGAGCCACATCTCAGCATTTCCAGTGCAGTCAGCAGAGATGGAGTCAAGGCAGTCAGCAGAGTCTGGAGAGCAGAGCGGCTCATCAGAGGGCAATGATGGCTGAACACTGACAGAGCTGAACAGCTTTGCAGGCTGCACTGATGAAGGCAGGATTTACTTGCCTAAATGCAGGTACCTCATGCTGATTTGAGAYGCCTTAGAGCATCTAGAGACCCACACTGGTTGGGTCTGTTGGGCTGATAGGTRAAACAGGACCTGTGCCCTTCTGATGTAGCAGTTTGAAGCCCAAAATGTTTGGGTTGTAAGCATAAATATTTTCTAACAAAACATTCATGTCTGTAGGCAGCTGCATAGCACTAGAATTTCCTTACATAGTCTTCTGAGGGGGCAGCCCAGGGAGGCTGCATGTCTGCAGAGCCACAGTCCTAGAGGGGTGAATGGCTTACCTATGTGGCAAAAAATGTTGCCTTGAGTTCTTGTGGTGAATGCAGGCTATTTTTGATATCTGAAATGGGAGAATAATTATTAATTTCAAGTATTAAAAAGTCATAGTTATTGCTCAAAAGGCATTCATACAATCTCAGGGTATGGATTTAGACAGTGTTAGCATGCTGCTGAATGACATCAATTTTGTTTGGATATGGAGAGGAAAAGATTTGAAAATACTGTAGAGAGCAGTCAAAKTTGAATAAGGCTCCTTAGGAACTCGACTGGGGATACCCATTGGGGTAGACATTGAACAAGCATAAGCATCTACTTTGCTTAATAGCGTTGCTGGTAGAGAAGGAGGAGGGGGAACATATAAAAGACAGGCATACTCCTGAGGAAATACGCTCATTACAGAAATCTTGGAGAATTGGATTATCATACAGATACTTTCGGGGCATTCTTTATGAGTGTGAATAAAAAGAATTTGGGAATAATGATTGAAAACCTTTTTCTGCGTGACTAAGGGACAAATGAGGATATTGTGTTTAATTTAGCTATTGTCCCTGTGTGTTGTCTTCGTTTGTCACTATGCCAAATTACTAGCATGTTTTTCTCTTAATTTGATCTAGTTTCTTCCTTGCKCAACCTTTCACCACAACAGTTACCAGTCCGCCAGCTGAATAACCTTTTTAAGTGCAGGGAGTAAAATAAAACATCTGTTTCATTACTGAAATTCCCCAAAGCCCTGGATCCAAGGGGCGATGTCAGCTGGTTAGGCAGGCCATGGTGCCATGTGGGAGAGTCCCTGCACCTCTTGCACTCACCAGGCATGAACCACTGGGGGCTGCTGCCTTTTATTTCCTCATGGTGGCCCCTCTCAGTGCCAGAGGCAGCTGTATTTAAGTACCAGCATGTTTTCCCTCTCCTGATGGCTGCCTGACASCACCAAGTACCAGGGAGTCAAATGGTCACAGCAAAGGTGGAAGCCAACTTTCTGTACTGGATGCGCCGGGTTTGGGAAAAGCACCAGTGGTGAGCATTCCCAGATTCCAAGAGGACTTGCATGCAAATGACAGGCAGCTAGCATGGAGCTTTGAGGCATCTTTCAAACTGCGAATAGTGTCTGTTTAGAGATTAGTGAAGGTAATAACATCTATAGTTAATATGGATGATAAATGTGCTCTAGGAATGTGTATGTGCGTGTCTGACCTCAACAGCATTTATTCAGCAGTTTTCAAAGGATAGACAAATTTGCAGTGGTAAATGGAAAAGGTCGTATAAGGAAGCATGGATTTTGCCCTAGACAGATTGTGCCAGTGCAGTGCGATATTTTTCTGGGAAGGCGACTGATTTTATAGACAAAGAGGATGTGGAACATCAAATATGTTTTTAAATGGATCCTCCTGAGAAATCAGTGAAGCTGAAGCATTTGGGGGTCAGTAGAACTACGAAGGGTAAAAACTGGCTCAAGATGAGATAATGGAAGATTGTGTTTCACAGCAATATACTGACTGGGCTGAAGGCTCTCTCAGTGTTTCTTAGGGCTGAGTCTTAAGCCCAAACTAATAATTCGACTAATGAAAGAATAGATGTTGTCTGGTAAAATTTGTTATTCACTTGAGATCAAAAGTCTGCAGTCTTCTGGACAGGACAGAAGAGGATCAGAGTATCACACAGAAGGTATTGGATCATTCTGCAGACTTAAATAATAGGTAATTACACTCAACATGATAAAATGCAGTGCCAACCAATCTTAGAAACTGCTTATGAAAACCTCAGCTATAAACTGGGGATCCATGTCTTTGAAACAACCAAGAAAATACTGATCCTGGGGACACCACTGAGTTGCATTGGTTCACAAAAATGGTGCAGCCGTGAGAAAGGCAAAATCCAGTCCTCCCAATTAAGGCATTTCCTGCAAAGAGTAGAGATGGCTAATGTCCTAGGAAGGACTGGTAACAAGTAGAAGTCATCTGGAAGAAGGCCTGGAAGCATATGAAAGCAGTGAGGTTCTGCAGTATTTTCCTTCTGGGTGTAATGGGAAGAAAAAAGCTTCAGCAGGATTTAAGAAGGAGCTCATCAGCATGTAAGAGGTATATTGGTGGTTTGCTTCTCAGTAGGAGCAGAAGGTGGAAATCATGTGTTTTGATGGCAAGTCCATATTTTTAAGATGTCARGAGGGGCCAATCCAGTTTTTAGGGTATTTCTCCAAATTTGAAGCTTCACAGAGGGTCCCTTGGCAATGGCGAGTTCATGTTATGTTTTTTATTCTTTCCTTTTCTAAACTACTATTTCTTTAAGTCCCTGCTGAAAGTTCACCTCTCTGGTTCCCTGCAAAGGCACAGCTGTAACAGATATATAATACAGTCTTTCTTGTTTTCCTAGGTTGCTTTAAGTCTAAGTTTTGGGAAATCATGAGTCTTTATAATTGGTCTAGGTTACCTCCCTAATGCTCCWGACTCACTGCTGGGGATTAGACAGCCCGTTAGTCGAAGTCTATCTTCTCCCATAATATACTGAATATCTTTAACTCTKGAAAAATGTCTCCATTCAGCAGGTTTACACCTCCAGGCAACCTGATAAGAAAAATTGCATTCYGATGGTATGACTGGTAAGCTGAAGACCAATGCTGTATACTTGCYCAGCAGCTCATTTTTATCCTTACTTTGAATTTCCTTGCTCAGACAGGATGACTTACCACCCTTCTGGGGACCCTCTGCCTCCACCTAGTTAGTCCTACCATTGTCCCTAGATTGCCTTTCTGTATGAGAGCAGRAGTTAGAGCTGTAGGAGGCTTTGTTCCTGTTTCTTATAGGGTCTTGGTGTGGTTTTGTTCTGTATGTTCCAAATGGTCCCTCTTCTTTCCTGCAAAATTCTCTTCAGGCACCTGTTAAATCTCAACACATCATGGCAAGCTTCTTGCTTTACTCAGTTTCCCTATTCCACAGCTAGATTGATGGTTACTGTCTCCTTGCAGCCCAAAGCCCCCTTGCTTGCACTGAACCCAGAGGATGCAGGAGCAGCCAAATTAGAMGTTTATTGCTAGAAGTTAAAAACACAGGAGAGAGCGTGAAAACTCATGACCACTGTGTTAAAGAGCCTAGCCCAATACTCAAGTTCTGGTCAATATTGCATCTTGTTTGGGGCTAAAGGAGGAGCTGTGGCATGGAGTTAAACACATGACAAAGGGAAGGAAAAGCACTGAGGTCTCTGTCTGCTGAGAAGTGTCATTTCTTTTTTATTTTTCCTCTGGCGTGGAAGTGTGTGTCTTACTGACAGCTTCAGCACTAAAATAACAGAGATATTTGTGCTGAGATTAATTCATGACATGCTGGGGATTTGCTACTCTGGACTCTGTCATAGGTAACAGCAATGTCTCAGTGCATCTTTGTAGTCAAACCAAAAATACTATAGGCACAGACCAGATGTTAAAGGCTCAGAGTTATGATGCGGTTGCACTTGTGGCTATACCTCAAGTATGTTCTGCTTTCTATGAACATGCTGCATGTGTTAAGTAGTTGAGTACCCAAGATGCAGACACTAGTTCTGGCAGTATCTAYCATCTGGAAAAGTGTTGGAAGAGGCTTTGAGGTTTTGTCTTCCTGGACCAACCTGTACCCTTSAGCAATCATATTTTCTTGTGTCCGTTATCCAGACAGTAAAATGGGGAAAAGGAATCCTCTAGCATAAGCTTTATTCACCTCCTATTCTGCCATACTGCCAACTGGTTGCACAGTTTGCAGAGCAGCCCTGCCAAAGACTGGCTGCACTTAGCCCATTAATTCTTCTTTTCTTATGGAAGTCAGATAAGATGTTTCTTGTTCAGATTCAGGAGGATGTATGGAATATTTCAAGACTCATTGCACGAAAGCCTCCCTTGCTTTAAAGCTGAGATAGGGAAAACATGGAAAGAAACCCCGGGTTCACCTTTTCTAATTATTGCTCTGTGCATGAGATCTCCCTCTCACATTTATGGCTGCATAGGATAGTTGTGCTGTGGAAAGCTGATGTATATTTAGAGAGTGCTGTAGAGCCTGCAATACACCTTRATTTTCTGTAGATGTTGCTGCTTACTTGCAGTCTTGCAGCAAGGATTTTCACAGAAGGAAGTCTTTAAGTCCAAGGCATCTGGAGCGGGCAACACTCTCTGAACAACTTCTGCGGGTTCCAGAGGACAAAGACACAGACATGGAGTGTGATCTCTGTTATCTCGAGTGAATCTTGAAGAAACAGCTATCTAGCAGACAGACTGGGATGGGTGTTAAGAGGTCGCTGTGACTCAGTGAAGCTGCAAAATTAAACATTCAATATAAATTGGTGCTGTGTTTGCATGTAGCAAATGTGTGTGTGTTGCAGTGTCAGAGCCACTAAGCACCTCAGTATTGGTCCCATGTTATAGGTGYTGTCTGATCTGAAAATACTTGGGATATGGCTCTTTTCCATGTCATGGTTCCAATTTGCAGAATTAAAGAGTTTAAAGATATTGCACTGTAATATGTGCTAGCACAAAACAGCTGTGCGCCACTGCTTTGCTCAGCATGGCATATACTTACCCTCCTGTGTTACAGGAGACTACTGATTCAGAAGGGCAAAGTCTAAAAGCAGAGGGGAAACCTTGTCTGAGTTTGACTGCTGGACCCTTTGCAAAGCAACCTGCAGGGTTACCAGCTGGGATTCATCGTGTTGCAAGCCTATGTATTTCCTATGATGAGTCCTGCCCTGGGAATATTACTTCAAGTCAGTTTAGAGATTCATGCAACTGCACTTGTTTGAGTCAGGTATTCAGGAATCAGCTGGGATGGGAACCCAGAGTAAATCCCAACAGATGGGAAATGCTCCTTGTGACAGATGGAAGTCCTCAGGTAGAAGGAACTTTCAAAGAAAATTACCCTGAGACGTGATCTTGGCCAGGCGCACATGGAATGAGTGGAGAGACATTTGTACCCATGCTCTCAGCACCATGTACTGCTGGGCTCCTGCAGGATGCTGTGTGAGGGAAAGAAGGGTGCTAACGGAGCTGGATGCAGCTAGCTTATAGACACGGAGGGATTTATGGTGCTACACAGCTGCTCTCCTCTCAAATCACCTACARCAAGTGATGTTCAGGATGATGGTGATGGAGAGGCTTTAGGGCTATAATGCCTTTTGTCTCAGGCATAGGGCTAGGGTTAGGGCTGGGGTTTAAGGCCAAGACAGTGAGAAAGCCTAGAGGCCCATGGGGAGTGGGTCTAGAAAGGGTATGCCAAGGGAAATGTAGCGATATATCCAGCGTGGTGCTAGTGACATATTTCTTCTTCACCCAGCCCTAGGCCTGGTGACCTCAGGCTTAGGACTGTGTTTGGGTTGAGAGAGAGAGAAAGGCTAGAGCCACTGATTGAGTGGGTGTAGAAAAGATATGCCAGAGAAAATGTAGTGCTGTATCTAGTGTCGTTCTGGAACCATACGTATGATTTGCACAACACCAGRCTTTGGGGCCTTAAGGATTAGGGTTAGGGTGAAGAGAGAGAAAAAAAAACTAGAGACCCATGGGGAATGAATATAGAAAAGATATGCAAAAGGAAATGTAGCTCTACATCCAGACTTGTTCTGGGACCCTAAATGCTAGTTAGGGAGCACTAGGCTTAGGGTCCTTGAGCTTAGGACTTGGCTAGGGCTAGCRTTAGGAGAGAGAGAAGGTCTAGAGCACCTCGGGCAGTGGTGCTAGAGAGGACATGCTAAATGAAATGTAGTGCTATATTGAGCGTGGTGCTTAGACAGTATTTCCTCTTCAGCCAGCCTGGGGCTGGGGACTTTACGATTAGGTCTAGGGTTACGGTAAGGACTAAGGTAAGAGCTGAGAGCGAAAGCGTACAGGCCGATGGGCAGTGCTGCTAGCAAGGACATGCCAAATGAGATGTAGCACTGTATCCTGTCCTGTTTTGGGACCATTCTTCCCATTAGTAAAAACTAGGTGTGGTGATATCAGGATTAGGGCTAGGGTGAGTGTTGGGGTTAGTGATAAGGATAGGGTTAAGAGAGACAGAAAACCTACAAGCCCATGGGTAGTGAGTACAGAAAGGGCAAGCCAAAGGAAATATGACTTTTACTTGGACCACATTTGCTGTTTAGCCAGCACTAGGCCTGAAAAGGGCTAGATTTAGGGTTAGAACTAGGGTTATGCTTAGAGAGCAAATCTAGAGCACTATAGCTAGTGGCTTTAGAAAAGACATGGTAAAGGCATATTAATGCGATATCCAGACTTGTGTTGGAAGCAAATTTGTTGTTTAGCCAACACTAGGCCTGCTGAACTAACCCTCAGGTCTAGGATTATGGCTAAGGTTAAAAGAGAAACCCAAGAGCACAAGGGGCTGTGGCTTTAGAAAGGACGTGATAAAGTTAAGTTAGTGCAATATCCAGACTTGTATTGAGAACCCATTTACCATTTTGGCAATACTGGGCTTGGGGACCTTAGGCTTAGGGTTTAGGGTTAGGTAAGGGTAGGGKGTAGGTTTAGGGTTAAGAAGGAGAGAAAGCTTATCGTGCCTTGGGGAGTGGGTGTAGGAAGGGCATGCCAAAGGAAATGTAGCACGATATTCTGATTTGTTCTGAGATGATATTTGCTGCTTAGCTGACACTAGGCCTGGTGATGTCAGGAAAAGGGCTAGGGTTARGGTCTGGTCTAGGATTAGGGCTAAGAGACAGAGAAAGCCTAGAGGCGCTTGAMGAGTGTGTTTAGAAAGGACATGCCAAAGGAAAGGTAGTGCTCTGTGCAGTGTGGTGCTGGGATCATATTTGCTCTTTAGCCAGCACTAGGCCTGGTTAACTAARGCTTGGGTTTAGGTTTAGAGTTAGGGTTAGGGTTAAGGTTAAAAGAGAGAATTACGGTTAAGTTAGAAAGAATGCCTAGAGGCTTGTGGAAAGCGAGAGTAGAAATGACATGCCAGAGGAAATATAGCACTATATCCAGCCTGGTGCTACGGCGATATTCGGTGTTCAGCCAGTACTAGGCCTGAATGCCTCAGGCCTRGTGTTAGGGCTTAGGTTAGGGTTAAGAGAAAGCTTAGAGTGTCAAGGGGAGTGTCAAGTCTAGGAAGGACTTGCCAATGGAAATGTAGCACTATAATCAGACTTGTTCTGTGACTGTATTTGGATTTTAGCCAGCGCTAGGCCTGCTGTCTTTAGGGTTAGGGCTAGGGTTAGGGATTAGAGTTACAGTTAAGTTAGAGAGAAAGCCTAGAGGCATAAGAGGAGTGGTGCTAGAAAGGGCATGCCAAAAGAAATGTAGTGTTATATCAAGCCTGCTGATAGGGCCGTATTTGCTGTTTAGCCAGCACTAGGCCTGATTATTTTAGGATTTGGGCTAGGATTAATGTTAAAATTGATAGAAGACCTAGAGGTCCATGGGCAGTGTGGCTAGAAGGGGCATGCCAAGGGGTAATGGGAACAAACTGAAACATAGAATATTGCATTTGCCTGTTGTAAAATGCTGCTGTACTGTTAGGGTGAGAGAGCATCGCAACAGGTTTCCCAGACAGGCTGYAGAGTAGTTGTCTTTGGAGATCTTCAAAGCCTGCCTGGATGCATTCCTGTGCAAGGTGCTCCGAATGCCCCTTCTTGAGCAGGGGTTTGTACTTGCTAATCTCTTTATGTCCATTCCACCATCAACCTTTCTGTGATTCTATGACTCTCTGATTCTCCATTGCCAGGCCCACATTGTTTAACTAATGCAAGCACAAACACAMGAGAAATTTATCATTAGAGAAATTATTTACTCTGGTTTAAGAAAGCAGACCACAATGAAAAGATGGTCATATGCTTAAAGGAACAGTCCTGGTTGAAAAGAACACATAACCAGAGCTGRAGCAGAGTTTTGGCATAATTGTGTCAGAACCAACCAGGATCCTCTGGCCTGACCAGCATCCCATGGTGAGCTTAGCATGAGTGTTTGGCATGTTTGTCTATTTGTATTSTTTCTTTGGAAAGCTTATGCTTTAAATAAAGGGCACTGCATTCTTTAGAAGCTGGAAAGTCCCTGAWAGTCACTTTCATTAAGCAGGGATCTTAATGTGTCCAGATGTGAAGAAAAGGCATACCAGTTCAAATGCTTTGAAGCAGGAGAGAGCTGCTGAGGCTTATTGTGCTCAGAATAGTCAGAGTTCAGTGCAGTGGGGATGCTGCTCTAAAACTGTGAACATGCTCCAAATTGGTCATAGTTGGAGGTCTCAGCACTGTCAGGTATCTGGCAAAGGAGAGGTCAGAGGAGTTAGACCTCCTCACCCTCTTGCTAAATGTCAAAGCAGAGGAGACTAATTAGTRTGTTGAAGGGAGTGCAAACAGCTACATGGCCAGATGAGCTGGCAGTGCTGGGTGCAGCACGCGTGGCACAGGAGAAATGCGCCACCTTGCCCCCTTCGCCGCACTTGGCGCAGCGCGCTGCTCCTAGCCAGTGGGTAAGTCAGCTCCCTGCTGAGCTTTACCGGGGGCTGCCAGACTGAGGGCAGAACAGCAGGATCCAGCTGGTCGGAGCATGACGTTCCCAGCAGCACCCMATTACAGTGGGATTCCCCAGGAATCCCCATAGTGGATTTACACCTCACTTCTGCCTCAACTCTAATCCTGCAGTGTTTGTCCTGCCTGCTCCAGGACCCAGCCAAATGCCTGTCCAGCTCAGTATCTCAGTGGCCAACAGTGCATGCTCTCCCAGCAATCTTCAGCTCAGGGACTCCTTGGACAGTGGTCTTCATTTTGTCATTTTGTCTTCCCTGAGTTTTGAACCTTTTGAACCTACATAAATGCTGAGCATCCCCAACACCTTATTGCAAGGAGTCCCAAGGTTTATCAAAGCACTATGTGAAGAACCATCTCCTCTTGCTTGCTTTGAACTCACCATTTCTGATTCATTTGATGCCCTGCTCCCCTTCACCCACTGCTTGGTTGGAAGAGACAGAGAATATCTCTGTTCACAGACTTAAGCTGTGTTCAGATTGCAGGCTGTGGTTTGGCCCCCACTTTTATGATTTCCAAGTCATATGGACTCAGATGTCAACCCTACAATTTCACCTCTGGCAAAGAAAGGGAAACCTGGTCRGGAACAGCCGCTTCTCTCTCAAAATACCTGGTCAGAGTCAAGGTGCAAGCTGCTTGGAGACCCTTATTATGCAGGTGAGGCCCAGGTGTCCCAGCACCCCCATGAGTCCTGCATCCACCTAGATGGGGACCAGAGCACACTTGATGCAGCTAATGTTGGGCCCCAGCTTTTTCCCTTGCTCTCCACATCCATGATTCCCCAGTCAGATTATTCCCACTTGGCAAACAGAGAACCCAAATAGAAAACAAAAGCTATACAGCAGAGTGTGGCAGCCCAAATGTCTCTTCTGTCCCTTAAAGATTTTAAGAAATMGGAACCTCAAAGTCATGGCTGGAGATGGAGAAGTGGAAAGATAGATGGTGCAATGAGATTCACAGAAACTGTCAACAAAAATGGGGAGAGAGGGAGGCATTTAGACTGCACAGGTGCAGCCTGCAAAGCCCAGGGGGAGCGTGGTGTGTGCAGGCAAGACACCTGCGTCCCAGTCTCCCTGTTGCTCTTGCTCTTAAAAAGCAAATTTGCTCTTTCCCTTTTTGCCATAACTTTTCTTGCCCTGACTGTTTTTGCAGCTGAGATGTTGAGAAGGAGCAGGGGCAGAGGGGTGCCCCCTCCCAGCTCCCCTCTTGCAGCCCTGCCTGCTCCTCCTAGTGCTCCCAGCAGTGGTGATCAGGGGGCAACCCCCACCTCACATCCCTGTCCAGTGCTCGCTCCGTTGGGCTCCCACTTCTGCCTGCTCAGGGAGCTGGCAGCACCAGCACCACGTGAGGAGATGAGATTGCAGGGCTCATGGCACAGAGAGAGAGTGCACGGCCTGAGCACCTTGCCACAGACTGGTGGAGATGARACGCAGATAAACCCGCTCACCCCAGCGCTTGGGTGCCTCGCGCTTGTGACAGGCGGGAGAAAACCCCRCAAAGTGACAGAACGCAGCTGCTTCCCAAAGGGCTGCGGAGGGGTGAACGCCGCTCACGTCCTGGTCACCGAGCGGCGGCCGCTCTGCTTCACCGTGGCTGCGCTTTGCGCGTCTCTCCACAGAGCTGCCCTTTCCGCAGCCGCCTGGCGCACAAAGGCGGCCGCGTCCACGTGYGCTGCGGCTGCCCTGGCCTTTAAGCAGCACAATTGCCTCTCTCACTCCTTTCAGACGGCTTTTCTGCTCAGGAATACCGGACAGGGAGAGCTTCTGGGCAGCAGGTCTTGGTATTATCCAGCGCTGGGAGGCTCCTGGCCAGCTCAGGAGTTGCTTGTGGGAGCTGGGAGGACCTGGGCTATTGGGAAGCCGCTGCCTCCTGGACACCTTTTCTCGATTCCTTTCAGCTTATCTCCTTTGTGTGAGCATTTGAAGCACTGAAATGGCAATGCGGCAGATTTAACTGCTGGGGAAGAAGGCTTAGCCTCACGCAAGGACCCTGCTTTCAGCTGGGACATCTTTTCTCCTCCATAGATAATATCTAAGCAGCTCCCTGTGTCTGAAACCAGAGGATGGTGATGCCGAGCAGCCCTGCAGAGCAGCCTGGTTTAATCTGGGAACCCAGGGGGTTTGGGTGCCACGATTCCCACCCTTTGGAAATTCTGCACTAGAGTGGCAAGTTGCCCCTCAGAAAGGGAAAAGGATGACCCAGCCCCTCTTCCCAAGCAGTTTGTGTAATGACTGCAGTGCTGGGCATTGATGCTCGGGAAACCACATCTTTTCAGCCCTTTCTTTCYTTTTCCATGGCATATATTTTGGGACCTCTGTTCCCTATCTTCAGTCCATCCTCCCCCTGCTCATCCTGCGTATCTCCCCTGCTTTGGAGAGGGGCAGCTGGAGTGGGAAGGAGGCTAGGGGAAGAGGTACAGGCAAGTAGCAAGGATGGGGTGGGCTGGAGGGGAAACAGATCTCTGAAACTTATTGTCAGGAAAMCTGGTTGAATTTGCTTGTKTGTTTGCTTTTAAGTAACTTATGACATCTAAATCATGCTCAGAGGGCTGTTTTGTCAAAGGGCAGCCTCGCTTCCATTATCCCTTTGGTTTCCTTTTGGTCTCTGCTCCCTTCTTTTCTTTTTGTGCTCTTGACAATTTGCTCCTACATGTATTAAGAAGCACTTAGTGACTGACTAAAACAAAGCCTCAGAAAAGGAATAACCTAAGGATTTAATAAACTGCAAACAAAATTGTATATAAAAAAAAATCCCAGGCAGTTTAGTTTTCAGTGATTAAGAAAATACAATTTCCTGTAATTAAATCTTAACAAGAAATGTTATTAAAGACACTCTGTCCCAGCTTTTGCAATAATTGCCCATTCCCCCAGAACAGTAAACAGTATTAGAGCCTGCAAACACACACTGAAATCCRTGTGTCATTTTGATCAAATTTACCTTAATAACTTTATCTGGAAGGAAAAGTAGGATCACAGCGTCTGCAACGGGCACCTCCACACGGCAAATGTGGCTCGTGACTGCTGCGGGGCCAGGGCTTTGCCATGTCTGCCMAGAGGCAGCTCCTTGGTGCCAGCCCCCAGCTCCTCATCCTTTTGCAGCCTCCCGGGTGCTCACCTARCATGGATGGGAGAGGAGGGTGGKKTTTTTTCCCTGCCTYTCTCCTGGYGTGGTTAGGAGGGCATTTCCTCCCRGATCCCTATGGAGCCTCCTGCCTGCTCTGGTTGCATGGGGAGTGCCGGTGCCCCTTTGTAGGGCAGAGTGGACTCAACGGGACCTCTGGTAGCTGGATGACAATTTTCCAGCCTCGCCTGGAATCGGCCTGACAGCAGCTGGACAGCTCGCTCATGCAGGGGCTACTTTTTAGCATCAGGCTACGCCACRTGCCCTCTGGCAAAGGCTGGGAAACGGATGGGGAGCCAGCTTATACAAGAGATGAGGGARCTTCACGTGGGCCCGAGCAGCTAAAGGTACACATGGTTGCATGTCCTGTTGGGAAAGGCTCATGCTTATGGCAGTAGAGGTGATGCTCCTTTTCCACATCTCATGGGGCCAGGGGAAAATAAAGCCCCTGCTACAATGGGAGCAGTTTTCAGCCCGTGTGCAAGGGAAACAGCTCTTGGGAGCTGCTTTGGTGCATAGAGTGGCTGGGATCTTTTTCTAAGAAGGGCAGAGAAACTTTTTGAGTGGGACCAAAGGTCCACAAAGCATGTGAACTAGTATGGCTTTTTTCAACAAGATATATCACCTGGACACAGCTAAAATGGGAAGGGTGGAGCAATCCCAAACATTGCTACAATTATGTTCAGTAGGAGGTTGTATTTTCCCACCCAGCCTCATTGCCCCACTGAGGGKTTTTTTTAAGAACCCCCTGCCCTAGTTGTCCTGTGAGGACCCAGCTTCCCCCATCTAGCAGTACCCAGCACTTGCGGCTCTCATGGCATCCTGTCACCCACAGCTCAACACTGTCTTCATTGCACTGCAGGAGATACAGACCAGCAGGGATAGGGAGGGGCCTCACGGAAAGAGAATTCACTGCAAGTAAATAGGAAGCCTGAACTAGAAGCTCCATAAGGCTCTGTACTTACAGTGACAACCAGGTTCAAGCCAGAAGGGCCTGATGAAGGCTAATACTCCATTTGTGAGGGGAAATAAAGAGCATGCAGTGTCTCGCAAACAGCACATACCTGTCAGGAGGAGCCAGGAAGGCAGGAGTCATCCCTCTGTCAGCATTAGCACAGGAACCATGGGACACCTGCACCACCTATTTGGGAGCTTCTCCCATGTCCCACTTAGTCCCTAGTGCTATGGCTGTGCCTGATCTGCACTCATGTTGCAGTGGGCAAACCCACATAGGAAATGGCCATGCAGCAGGCACGCCAGCACCGTGCCTCACTTGGTTTCCAATGCGGTACGCCTGCTTGCAGCAGGTCTGCTCTTACACTGGGGGTGTTCCTGGGGCAGGCCTCGCGTGTGCATGGTGCCAGCAAAAACAGGTTACACAGCAATGTAAAGTGGGTTTAGCACCCGTATGTGTGTRTGAATGACCTTTGTAAGCCTCCATTTGCAAGGTGAAGTTTTCTCCCCTGYCCATTTCCCAGGCCAGCCATGCTTCTGTTTCCACACCGAAGCCAACTGGGAAGACATATAGGCTAACTGTAGGACTGCATCATCCTTGAAATATCAAACGCACGTGCTGTAAGTCCTGACAGCTCCTGACACTTTCCACTTCTGCTGGACTAGATGTTTTCCAGCTCCTAGCCCTAACAGTGCGATGGCACTTTGCCCTGAGAAGGGGACAGATGCTACCAAGGCAGGGTTAGTCAAGCAGCACAGCAGACAGCAGAAGGTAAATGGTTGAATGCATCTATGTATGTCTGTATGTTTATATGTATGTATTTTATCTATTTCTCACCCCAGCCTTCCTYTCTCTATGCATGCACCAGTCCGTCCTTCCATCTTTAGCAGAGATTTGCCCCATTACACGGTTTGATCATGAGGTCTCTGAGTTGTGCTTCTGTAGTTGTAATCATCACTGTATCAAGGCATCATCTGCTTACCGAAGAAAAGGCTCAGGAGATGAAATACCTCACTGAAACACAGTGATGAATCATTTTCTATCTCTGAACCCCCCAAAACAAACAGACAACAGATGCTGTCTTTCTGAACAACAGCTTCTTACAGAAAATAATTTATTGACTGTATGGGATCCAGCAGTAATTTTGGTCTGTGAAGGCTGCACGSTCTCACTGGAATCAGTCCTGCATTATTTCAGGAGGTGGCAGGGCACACACCTCAGCCCACATACTTCATCAATGCATTTTACTGGCCAATTTCTTATCTGTCAGAGACTAAAATGCCTGCTGCTGTCAGAGTGTTTGAACAAACTGCCAAATACTCACTCCATGTCACACTCCTGGCATCTGTTGCTTGTGCTGGCAATAAACCAGTTTATACTGTCACGATCCAACCCAACAGTCCTTGTGAGTCTCCATGCATGGTGGCTCAGGAAAGCAGTTTCCTTCCCATAAGGTTTTTATTAAAAACATTTGAAAAAAGACTTTTCTATTATGAGAAGGTGGGAGCATTTGGGTGGCTATTTGTATAGCATATTGTGCATTCAGGATTTTATGTGTATCCTTCCTGCAGGGGATAACTTTGATTCTTGTCTTACTTTCGCTTGTATAAATGAGGAGCCTTTACAGTGGAATTACCCTGCTGTGAAGCAGGTGTAAGTGAGAGGAAAATCAAGCCCCATCTAAAAGAATTGGCAAAGATAAGGTCTTGGCAGCATGTCAGAGATTGCTGCTTCAGTAGGTACTTGAGAAATTTTCTCTATCAACCCAGACGGCAGGGCCTTTGGCAGTAGAAACCAACTTTAAATAAAAAATTCCTCAAGCATTCGGTGGAGAGCRAGGCTGCAGAAGCGGCACGCTTCAAATACCAGCGCAGTTCTCTGTGCTGCCGCGGAAGCCTCGGCCCTAGGGACCTGCTTTTCTCCCAGGGGAAGGGCTCGGTGCAACCAAGCAGCTCAGAWTAGAAACTAAGAGTCCTGAAGCTGGTTTGAGTGCCAAATGGCACTTGAAACAGGCAGCTCTGAAACTTGTGGGGAAAAAAATTGAAATGAGAAAATGTAAGGAGTGGCTCACACACGCTGCTCTAAAGCTGACCTTTCCATGTCACGTCAGCTGGAAGCGTGTCTGCACCTAAACTCTGCTGGGGGCCAACAGGAGCTGTTCCGCACCCCAGGAGCCCACAAGCRGTGTCTGTAGATGTGAATCCCCTGGTGTTCTAGGGATCCTCCAGACCCGTTTCAAGGAGCTGGCTTGAGGGGGCTGGGGAGAGCTTAAGCAGGCCGCTTAAGTTATCCCAGCTATTTCTTGCTCCCAAGTCTGACTCAGAGTAATGAGATACTCCTGATATTTTACATAGTGCCTGTCTTTCTAGAAGTCTGGCTTTATTGCAGACTGGGAAGAGAGGAGATGGAAGCCCATCTACCTCCAATGACTGGCGTATCTGAGCAAAGGAAGGAGAATGCAGCTGGGACTCAGCCAGTGATCCATGAAAACCATGGACGGATTTTAAAGGCTTGAATAATAATAGTGAGACCTCTGGTAACACCTACAGGATAGGCAGCCTTCTGTGCCATGCACATTTGCTGGAGATTCAACCAAAACTCTACCACTGCCCTAGGGTATCAACACCAGCATAGCTGCTATTATTATATAGGACACTGAMCTTCCAGGGACCTATGCTAAAAACKTCTCTAGTTAGTGAACCCACTCTTAGAGAACCCTTGAGCTGCACTAATGCATGGCTGTATCATTAGAGGGATTTAGTTATCAGGAGACAGACRTACTGATTTCTTTGGTGAGGGCTTTTAGCACCCTGTGCTCTGCTTGTGCTCGGCAGAGTACCAATGTCTCACCTCATCTGTTTCCCCTGACCAAGCCAATACTCAGCCAGTGGCTAAGCTCCCTTGGCTTATGCTCCCTTGGCTTATGCTTGCCTCCAAACTTCAGCATCCATTGCTCCGTCTTCTTCCAGGGGTCACAGCTCCCTCTTTCCTCCATCTCCTCTAGGGAAGGGACAATATGATGTAATTAAAAAGTAGAAAGRTGAGAGCAAAGGTGGTTTTGTTGTAGTAACAGATTAAAAAAAAAAAGACAAGTAACATGTGCCTGGCCTAGTTTCATTAAGGCCTCTAGCTTTAAGCCAGTGGCAGGTATTGAGTTAAATCACACAGGTCACATTGTACAAACATTTCTAAAAAAAATGAGAGAGAGATGGACCTGTTTTGAGGATTGCTCTCCCTTTGGTTTACTGAAATGTTTTAATTATTTTGCTTTGCACTTTGYGCTGGTGTTTAGTTGTTAAAAATGAGGCTTTAAGGTAAGAAATGTACTCTAATTTGGCATGGCTGTTGCATGGTAATGTAGCTCCTTTGGCATTTTTTGCAAAACTTGAATTCTTCTTCTAATCCTGCACTGACTGTAGAGGCAGCAGAGATCTCTGCTTTGGCCATGATGCTTTTGAACACCATCCTTCAGATCCCTCCCTGTCCTAGGAGGCTGTGCAATCAAAGTGACATGCTTCAAAGTGAGCATACCCACTAGATGTACACACACAATTAATAGTCTTCTTACACCCTGACTGTTTGATTTCAGTCCTTTCTTCCCTTTGAAAACAACTCAAGAGCAATCCCTCTGGGGCCTCACTCATCCATCAGAGGTCTACAGATACTATACAGTTGTAAAGAAGGTGAAAATATCTGTTTTCCTCCAAGCTCACCCAAACTAGTGAAGATGTGCAGAACTGTGAAACTTCTTGCCAGAAGATGCTAAGTTACCAAAGTTTATGTGGTTCCAAAAAGTGATTGGACACATTCAGGGAAAACCAGACAGATCTTTTAAATATAAATACAGCACATCAGTTTAGGAGTTTCCTGAACTCATGATTGCTGGACTATATAAAGTGKCATTATATGCTCCTCTGTTTTTTTGCTCTTCCCAGTGTAATCCAGGCTACTGCTGAAGCTGGTATATCCAGCTAGATGGATCTTCAGTCTGTCTTAGCACAGCGTTCTATATAGTCTTCATTTTTTTTACCTTTATCCTAAAATGTTGATGTGTGGGAGACTGGATGCTTACAGTGAAGGGAAATCCCCTTTATATCCCTGTTGTCTCAGAGAGCACAGGCTGGACAACAGCTAGGTCTATTTTCTTTCTCTTCTCCCTCATCTCTAGAAACAGCTTCCAGCAAAGACAGGGAGTGCTGCTCGGATTTGCTCTCTGGTTGGCCAAGRATAGTGAAAAATCTCCAGATACTTGTTCAGGGGACTCCTGCGTGCATCTCAGCAGGGATAAAAAGATAACATTAAAGAAATCATTCTCAAAGATGGATAAAGAGCAGATAGAGAATATGACAGTGAATAGGCTTGTTTTCTTGGGATGACAGAAAGGAAAACAGCTTTCCAGTGATCAAGCTCAGTCCAGAGTTAGGCACCACATCTATACTTGTCATTGACCCTGACGCCTCTTCATTCTGCCTGGTGAGTGGGTTGGGTTGACACACTGGCTGCAGACTGAAAAAACCCATGTGTGCCCAGGTACTGCTTATCTGCCTCATCTAGGGGCTGATGACTTCCAGCAGGAAGGCGGGTGTAGGGAACAGGCAGATGCAGGATTATGTTGTGTTGCTCCAGGTAAATATTACAGTGCTCATTTTCTGGAACTCACAGGCAGCCTTTAAAGCACAAATGTGCTTGTCTGCTGCTGTTAACTTGAGCTTTGCTTGGCTATTTTTTGAAGGCTTTGAATGGACTGTAGTTTTGCACTGTTATGCATGTTCAATAATGCATTTCCTGCTCACAGTTTTTAAATTGTTATCTTCATTGTTATTTATTAAAACATCTCTGAGAATATCTGCACATTCATGACTCTGCATCTCAAGTGATTCATTAAAACACCCACTGTCCCTGTCAGAAACTCTACATTGTTTTCCGGTCTCCACCAGAGAGTGGGTGAAATGCTCTATGTAAGGCAGGATGAAATCTTTATCCCACCACACATCCATAGGACAAGGATGTCTGCACCGAGGTGCTGCATGCGAGCCAGCTCTTCATTAGTGTTGACCCCTACTAGCAGGGTGTTGAGCTTCAGCCGTCATGCTGTCTTCTCAGCTTGGCTTTACCATTTAAGTGTCACACCTCAACAGTCCAGCAGCGTGACTTCGGGATCAGAGCTGAATGTGCCGTGCCAGCTCAGAAGACGGGCAGCACAAAGGCAAAGGCTGCACGTGATATCCATAATGATTATGATGGAAATCTCACATAAGAGCAAAGATAATATTTGCAAACTTAGGGAAAGCACACTGTCTTCATTAACACTCTGTCTGGCACTTGTAGGACTGCAACTGGAGTATGGTGCCTAGTTTGGGGCTCCCCAAGGACAGACACCATTGAACTGGAATGAGTCAGAAGGATGGACACTGAGATGGCTGGGACAGGGGAGTATTTGACCTGTGGGAAGAATTTGCAGAAAGAGGGAGCTATTTGCTGTCTTCAGTTATCAAAAAAAATCTTGGTAAAGATTAAGCTGATTCTTGTCAGAGATACACAGTAAATGATGAGGGGCAAAAATCACAGTAAAAGGAATTCTGATTGGGCATAAAGGAAAAAATCATCCTCATAAGAGTGGTCAAGCACTGGAACAGGTGCCCAGAGACTTTATGGGATCTCCAAGCTGGAAATATTCAAAACTTAATGAGACAAGGCCCTGAAGAAACTGATCTAGCTTTGAAGTTAACTTTGTTTTCATGAGGTTGGGCCAAATGATTTCCAGAGGTCTCTTCTACCATTGCTTAGGCTGTGACTATATTGCTGTCTTGACTCTGTTACTTAGTGGATGTAACATTTCATAATGACCTCTTCTCTTAGCTGTCCCTCTCTGATCTCCAGATCAGACTTGCTCCTCAAGTTATACAGCAGACTGCCTTTTAACTCTCCTGATCCTTGCACAAAACACAACGGGCTGCTCTCAAGCAAGATATTTGTTCCTAGTGTCCAAACTTGCCAGAAAGTTTCCGTGTCTACCTTTCAGTCTCCCAGATGCATACTCCACCTTATTCTGTTGCTAGGCAAGAACTCCTTCATCCCCGCCAAGGGTCGAGGAAGGAGCTTTGTGGGTGTGCGAATCAGAAGCAAGCAGGGCTTTCCAGAATGCATATGGGACAGCAGTGACATCAGGTCACAACAACTAGATAGATCCCAGATGGGACAGGTTAATGAAACTACTGAGAATTGCTGAACACATAGAAACCATTTCTGTGTCAAGAAATCCCTGTGCTGAAAATGATTAGAGAGGATGAAGAGTAAGAGTACATATTACCATGCTCTGACCACTTCCAGGCATAGGATCCTGAGCTATGGGATCCTCCMCAGATGTTCTTATGGAGGGAATAGCCTTTTCCGCACAGCAAAACTCACTTGACAAAATTGCTAACAGGAGACCTTCTGCTGACCTTATCTGTCTGGCAATTAGCTAAGACAGTGAGCAGCCTGGCTTTCTGTGTTACTTGGGAGAGCGTGCCACGTGCTTTCCTAGGCACATGTACACTCTTCTGCTCTTAGCTGGTCAGTAGAGAATTTGGAGGAATGTGACATTTGACTGTAGCTGTGCAAGAAAGCACTTCTTTGGTTTGCTATGGGAGCAAAAGCATTCAAAAACTGAGATCATTGTAAAATTCAATAYTTTTCCTGCTGAAATGAAAAACAGAAAAAAAAATCTTGTGTTGAGTACATGGCTTAGTTTGAAAGCAATTATTCTGTTTGGGGATTTTTAAAAATCTTGGATTAATGTACTGCTGGAAATCTTTTAAAAATGAATGGCTATTCCAACAGGAATACCTGAAGTAGGTAATTCAGAAAAAAAAGTTAAAAATAAACCTTTGGACATTTCTCTTTTTCCTCATCAGATGAAAAAAAATCACTTTGTTGTTGTTGTTTTTCCAGTGATCCATGACTCAGCTTGGCTGATGTAAAAAAGTATCTTCTATCTTTAGGGTAACCCCTAAAATTTGTTCCTTCTCATGCTGCCCTGATGTTCAATTGCTGCTGATGCAGTGCTGTCCTTGCCACTACTCATTTCCATGGCTCATCCCTGAGACACGCATTTCCTGGGTGAAGGTGTTCTAAAAAAGCCCTAGCAGGATTGTCTGCTTCATTTCTTCCTCCTCTTCCTCAGAGGTCCTTATCGTTTTGGTTCTGAAATCATCAAGTGTCCTTAGACACAATTTCAGTGGTCTGGGTGGGTGCTGAACTGTAAGGAGCGRAGTGCTTGCCATGGGCTCTGCAGAAACCTTGTGGAGGAGTGTAGGAGGGAGGGACTGTGGCAAGTGCCTCATCTGGCCTGAAGTCATAGSACCCCATGGCTGTGCATGCAGACCCCCAGAGCAGCACCACGCAGGTCCGTCTCCCCCCCAAAATAGCAGGCTTGAGCTGCTTTAAAAGAGGCCATGACAAGCACCGGACATCTGTTTTCAGTCTTGCACTGCCAGGGGGCYGCAATGATGTAGAGATGGGGCAATGTGGGCTGGGGTCTCGCTTGGCTTTTCTAACATAAACCAGGTAAATCCCAAGCACAGGTGAACTAGCCAGGCTCAGTCCCTGTAGGTACATCTATACCCTCATGGTAACTCAGGGCCTTACCCAGCACTTTCAAGCTCCCGGTCATCTGTCCTGCCTACATACCAGCTTGCCTGCTGACTTGAATCTGGAGTGTGTCCAGCACCTTAACCTTGAAGCCTGTCCCAGACAGCATGGACACAACCAGCTCGAGCATGTGATACGGTGAATGTGGGCTCTGCTTAACAGGCATGACTAAATGAGACAGGGCAGAAGGAGATTTCCACATTCTGTTGCAGATGGATTGTGTGTCCTTGGGAAAATAATTTCCTCCATCTGTGTCTCAGTTCCATCTTCAGCAAGTAGAGCACAAAAAGAGTAACCCATTTCCTTGGGGGCTGAGAGGCTGAATTCATTAATGTCCACAAGGAGTGTGGAGATGTTTGTGTGGAAGACCCTGGGGAAGGCAGGGTGATAATTAGTCACTTGTAAACACCCCCATACACTCACAGGGATCTGGGTRCTTGCTAAACCAGGGGCTGCACAAACATAGTGTCGCTTCTCTAAGCTGCTGTTCCTCTCGGTCCCTTCCTGGTTCCCAGATCTGAATGCAAAATTAACACATTTATCACATGCTGTCTAAAAAGCAAGATAAAAAAAAAGAGAGATCAATTTAGAACAGCCTGTATTTGCAAACATCTGAGCCCAAAATAATGCAAACAAACAGATGTATGACAACTCTGCAGTTGCTTTCTATCCAAAACTCTTTGCTAGGTGCCCCCTTGCTTTTCACTGTTCCCTCATAAGTGATGCAGGCAACTGCTAACTTGAATCTCCAGTTACACTAACAAACACATTTTATGGGGGTACAAAGACATATTCTTCACCAATAATGAATATCACTGGGTGTCCATTCCTTGTGATCTAAGGATAGTGTTGTCTTCGTACTGCATGGCTTGGCTGGCGTGGCCCTGGTTCTCTGATCCTCAGGAGAAGCCAAGTCATTCCATGGCAGACTCCATTTACGAACAACTAGAAGAGGCTGAAAATGGCTGAACTGAGAGGCCAGTAGAGCCAGTTTCTTTCCTGCAGGTAAAAGGAGGACTTGATTTKTCTGTTTCCTAGTAAATATCAGGAAAAGGTCTGGCTTTCCAGATGAATGCTCCACCTCTGTGAAGCAGGTATAGTACAACATCAACCAGTTTCTCTTCTAGCCTGGCGTTGTCAGTGCACCTGGCCATTCCCTCARGAGGTAGTGGTAGGAATGAGTAGTGCCCCAAGCTGCCCTGGCCTCCAGAGCTCCCAGGTGTTTCTGTGAGACGAGCCTCTGCTTCCCGGCCCCTGCTGTGCTGGTGTGAGYACGTTCTGCTGGGGCGCCAGGCCCCTCGTGGGCTGCGGGTCCTGCCTCTTCCCTCCTCAGCAGGCACCTCCTGGTTGGCTGTGGTGGCAGGAGCTGTGGGGAGCAAGTCTGGCCCTCGCTCCTGGAGCAGAGCAGCTTCTGTGGCTGCCATGAGGGTGACCGGTGGCTAGAGGTTGCCCCTACAAACCCAGAGAAGCGTTACGAGGGCGGCCCTTGGCTCTCCAGTGGCTGCCTCCCTTCTGTGGGGCCTCCCAGTGCTGTGGGGCCCCTGGCTCCTTCGCCCAACTTTGCCTCTCCTCSTGATGGTCAGAAGCAATGGGCTCAGCAGCATGCTCAGGTCCTACCTGTGGTASAGAACAGGTTATTTGTAGAGGCAGAAGAGAATTTGTTAAGATGCACAGACAGCAGAGCTGTTTATTTTTAATCTGTGTAAAGCCTTCAAAGCCAGCTCCCTTMCCCGTATTTCTTTCTCAGTTCTTCCTCTGTCCCACTCTCCCTCTTGTTGTCGCTGTCACAGGCTTGCAAGGGTGATGGATGAAAGGCCCTAAAAGCAACTGTTTTCACATTTCATCACTGTCGCATAACTCATTTCCCTCTTTGCCTGAAACCACTCCTGGTGCCAGTAATGCCCTTGGCATCTCAAGGTGTGCTCCTGTCCGACCAGGGCCCAGCCAAGGAAGGCCTCTGGGAGCCCTGTCCCTCTGTAGCTTTGAGGAACCCCCAGACATTGGGAGAGGAGGGATTCCTCACAGWCCTGTGCTTCTGACACCTTTGGATGGCAGCACTGACTTCTGTCACAGAGCGGGTGGGTCATCCAAGTGCAACAGGCTTGTCCATGAAGAGACGACTGAGCAGCGCTGACAAGGGAGCTGGGGCTGGGTGGTGTCCCTCCTCAGGTCTCCTTCCCTGCCCAGAGCAGAGAGCAGRAAGAGGAGTTCCCTGGGGATTTGCCCTGGGTATCTGCGTCCTAGGTCCCCCTCTTGTACCAAAGGGGGTTCTTGTAGCAGACGGTGGCTCCTTTACGAACAGGGCAGGAGGCAGCAAGTGCCACAGGGCCACATTGCTGACAACCACACTGTCCATGGAGGAAAGGAAGGGGCAGGAARGGAGTGGTGTAGAGGAGCCCACAGTGCATGGATTGATCCCACTGGGCAGCCCCACAGCCCATCCTCACTCCTGGATGCTTGCAGACCCCTGTAGTGCCGCTGTATTGCTCRTGTGCAAGGAGATGCTGTCTCTGCTCAAAGGCAAGGGCAAAGGCTGGGGCAAACGCCAGCCCCCTGAACTGAAATGGGCGGGCTACAAACAGCCAGACTAGAACCCTCTCCATCTCCAGTTGTCCAGCTGCACAGCCCTGTCACCACACTCCATGAGGAGCCACCCAAGGTGGTGACRTGGCTAAAAATGCCCCCACTACGCTTTACTGTGCTCTGCTCTCCTCCTCCAYCTCTTCCAAAGCACAGAGAGGGGCAGGGGGCAAGCAGGGAGTGAGGAGGGATTTGGTCAGGGACTATCAGTTTTTCTGTTGTTTCTTGTGTTTCCTCTGCTGTTGTAGTTCCAGGGTGACAAGCTTGGTTGCTCCCCCTCCCAACATACACAGTCAGCTGTGATTGAATGCGATTGAAGGAGGAGAGAGGAGAAAGGGAAAAACGGAGAAGAATAGAAATGACAGAATAAAAAGACCTGAAGTAAAATAAGAATCAGTATGAAGYAAGAGAGAGTGTTATAAATCAAATCCTGCTAAAGCGGGCAGAAAGCAAACRCTTCAGCCAGGTCTGAGCCACCACTGCATATTTATTCAGATAACATATTATTAGTGAGGAGAGACCCTCACATTGGATGTGTATCTCCCACTCCCAGTGAAACATGAAAAGACAGTTGGGTCTGCTCCTATCAGAACCATTGCAGATGTTTTCAGGCAGTGCCAGACATGCTGCTTGGCATGACAAAGAAAAGGAAAAAAAGAGAGAAAGAGGAAAAAAGAAAGAGAAATGTTATCATTGGATTTTTAAAACATGGAAGAAAAAAAAATCCTGGCTTTCAATATTAAATATTTCCCCTGGCAGCTTGTGATGTCTTAACAGCTGAAACAGCAAGAAAGATAGCAGAACACAGAGCTCCTATTTACCGTTGTTAATCAAGCACTAATTGGTAGTTTAGACATCCTCACATTATTGTGAGGAACAGTTCAAAAGCATTAAGAGTCCAAAATCCATTCTTGAAAGTACCTCCAAAATCAGATTTCAATGTGTGAATCATTTAGATGTTTTGGGAAATTCTAAACTGAATGGTCACAGCTGAGATTGGAACATAATTTTTTTGTGCCAGGCACTGTAGCATCAAGTCACGTTTGTGCCCTGAAGGTTTTGATGAATGTGACAAAAGTGCAAGAAGAAGTGCAATTGCGCAGATGAGGAATGAAGTTAGTTACACAGAGATCAAGGATGGTGCCTATGCTGCTTTGCTAGGTAATGCTGGAAAGCAGCAGCCAGAGCAGCCGGCGTGTGCCCACACGACACCAGCAGCGTGCCCGTTGGAGACACTCGCTGGCTCCCTGCGTGCCGGGACGTGCAGCTGAAGCCCAGCTCGGCGCTTGGCCGTGCCCACTGACACCTCGGAGCACACGGCACGAGGTAGGGGGAGAAGCAGAACCATGCCTGCCCACACAGGTCTGTCTGGCAGCATGATTAGCTGTGCAAAACACTTCTCTCTTGCACCACTTGGGCAATATTAGAGCAGACTTCCCAGGCACGGGGCTAGAGGCACGATCTCTGAAAGGCCAGAGGCTGGACATGGGTATGGTGCAGTGCTGAGCAAGATAATGTCATACCTGTGGAGATCAGTTAATCTGTGATTAACACTGTCTGCACTGGGTAGGTGAAGCTGGAAGCTGACATCGGTCTGTGCTTTCCACCTTCCAGCAGGAGGAAGAGGGAGAAAACTGTAAAGGGAGCAGTGGAGTTAAGCACAAGCAGCGCGGATGAAAAGCAAAGATGGAGCTCGGAGGCAGCTTGAAACAGTTACCATAGTTACTCATCACCCGTGCAAGCAGGGAGGCCAGGGAGAGCTGCCTACTGCCCTTGGYACAGACAGGAGAGGTGTCTTGCGGAGCCTGTGAGTGCAGGAGGTGGCAGGAGGAGGACTCTTGAAGCACACATGCCTTCTTGCTCTGGGAATAACCTCCTAAGTGAGACAAACTGGGAAAGGAAAAGGTTCCTGCCACCCCAAAGCTTTGAGGGTGGTGAGGCACATTTGGGCATGTGGGAAATGGGAGGCTCACAGGTAAACATGGCTTCCCTTGAGATTTGGGATCAGGACAGAAATCCCAAGATACTTGGCTGCTCCTAGTCCAGCTGGGGAATCAAGCTCTTTGGCGTCACTGTGGGAGCTGCTTGGAGGGTCCTATAAACTGTTCACCTGTCTTAGTTACACAGATTTCCTCTCTGCTTTTGGGCTTCCTGATTTCAAAGAAAACATCAAAGCTCTGACTGTGCTTTGGGTGAAGAGTTAAGCCATTACTGGAATGACATAGAGCACACTTCACCTACATTCAAGGTAAACCTGAGCAACAACAACAACAAAGCAGCCTTGTGTAACAGTGGAGCCTTGAACCTTGGGCCTTGTGTAACAGTGGAGAAAAGGTCTTTGGCTCAAATCAGCGGACATGCTGTGGCATYTCCTTGACCAGTGACCAGCCTTTTCTCTCTCAGAAAGAGTTACATAGAGAAAGATGTTTCCATGTGAGTGAAAGAGGAGAGAAAATCTTGAAAATGAACCAGAACACCCTTAAGTTTATCTGCTCAGCTCTGCTGTATTGCCTGGCACCTGCAGCAGCCCAACGAAGGGCTTGTCTCCTGATGGGCAACACCAACACCAGTCAGATCAAATGGTGCCAGTTGGCTGGGAGCACCAGTGGGGTGTGAGCCTTGCCACGGACAGTGAGGTGCTTGGTGCCTTGATGTAAATGSGCTCTGCTTAGCTCAAAGCCAAAGAGTTTGAGGAAAAGGACATCTAGTACCAGCACAACCAATGAGCTGCAGCTGGGGACAGGAGGACAGTGATGGGCAGCAGGGTCCTGGTGGAAGGTGACAGAAAGCAGTTGGCATGTCAGGCTGGCTCTAACGGCTCARTTGCCTCCAGAGGCTGTAACTGAGTCTCTGCCACATATCAGCATGTCTTGGGGACCAGAAAAAAAAAAAAAGGTGAAAGAATAGGGAAAAAATAAAAAGGGAAATATTAGAAATTCTAATAATTATGTAAGCTTGCTGGAAGATCTGTTTTCCTACGTTTCACCTATACAGGGCCTACCCCAGGGCATTGGCTGAAGAACTAATTTCTAGAGGCAGCCAAACACGAGCCCTGAGAAATCAGAGTGTGCTTGTTCAGCTGTAGGTGTTGGAGGGGCTCCACTCACCCCTTTGCCCCTCCAAACTTTCGCTGCTCTAATAGGGAGCACAGGGCAGAGGCACGGTGCTGGTATCCTTGCTGTGCACTTAATAATGTGCCTGGAACTCCTCTGCATTTTTATATTAAAAAAAGTCAGCATTTCTGTTGAAAGGCAGTGGGGGGATGACTAAATTGCTGTTAAGCAACATGTTGAGACATGAAATCGAGTGGAATGCTACATTTTTAAATTAGTTTTTGACAGTTCTGTCCCCAGTGTCTTACCAATCTACAGCTTCTGGAAGAATTTGTTCCTTCCCTCTCCCATTGCCTTTGCTGGGATCTGCAGTGCCAATTTTCCCTGKGTTAGGAGAGTGGAACAGTGCAAGCATTGCAGGCAGGAAAAAATCTGCTCCTCTGCATGCCCTGTTCAGGTTGCCCTGCTCTGTTCACCTTCCTTCTGCTCTCCTTCACCCCACATTTCTGTTTTGGGCGGGGCAGTATTTTTGATCTTTACATGATCAGAAAGAAGTGGGAGGGAAGGCTGAAGGATTCCTTGAGATGTGTGGCCAAGTCAGGGTTATGGGTGTGCACAGCCATCCAGGAGGCATTGTGTATATCCCAGCATACACATGGTTACAGCGTGTCTCCTGCAGTGAGGCTTGTGGGCAAGGGGCCCAAGCAATCTCTGCAGACCCTGGCTAAATAGCAATGTCTTTGAGCTTAAAGTTCCTGAAAGTATCATGACCCTTGGAAGAGTTTCTTAAGATACTTGGGCTGCGTGTCTGGGTGCAAGAAGCTCAGCTCCCATGCAAGCTTCTTGAGTGAGAGACATGAACCCCAGCCCTAGCAGAGAGGGAGGGCACAGACTGTCGTCTCTGATGACGAGAACTTCGTGCAGAAACAAAGAGTTTCCCGCCTGACACCCGCTCGCTTCTCCCATCCCTYGCTTCTGCTGTGGACCATTAAATATTAACCAAAGCTTGTTCGTCATTAACCGCATCGCCTTTGTTCTGCAGACTCCCAGTGCCCATTTGCAGGGTTTTTGTTATGTATTTTTCAGCACTTTGTCTGTTTAATTGCTCACTTCTCTCTGACATGCCAAGCTTTGGTTTGCAAGTCAGCTGAAGGGAAGAGAGGGGCAGTTTTATTGCTCTAGACTGGTTGGTTTCCCAGCACTGAAGGAAAAGGCATTGCCAGTCCCAGCTATTGCAGCCTAAGTGGATCTTGCAGTCTGTGAGTGCTGGTGATAGATGCTCTTGCCTACCCTGGGGCAGACAGCTCTTTAATCTGTTGCAGAGGAGAAGAAGGAATCTTTTTCTGTAGCTCAGAGTACTTTTGCTCTTTTCCTATTTCCCCCTCTCAGTATTCTGCTCCTTTTCTTGCTCTTGAGCAGCATATCTGTTTTCCTCACTCCCAAACAGTGTGGGCCTGGGCTACATATGTTGCTGTGCTGGAGGCTCTGGACTCACCTGCTTCACTACAGGTGTTTGCAAGGGATAAAGCAGCAGGACCAAACTGGAGATAGCCTTAAAGTCCTTTCGTTCTGCGTGAGCTTTTATAACATTGCGGAAAATGCCCCATTATTAATCCCTTCCTGTGGACCTTAACGCTGCCTTCACTAGAGCTTATCTGGACTGAGCAATCCTCCGGGCAGCTGGCACAATCTGTGCCCCTATGAAAAATGGATGCTGTGCAATGGTCTTGCCAGCTGGGCTGGTGCTGAATGAACACCAGCATGAGGTGTGAGCAGGTGCCCAGTGCCCGAGGTGGTGGGCTGCTAATGGGAGGCAGGAAGGCCAGACTGCAGCAGCTGCTGGCCCAGAGATGCTGCCTCTTGCTGAATACTCCAGAGGCAGAGGGCTGAAGCAGAGCATGGGTCAGGAGGAGGCACACAGGGCATTTCTATCAGCACAGCAGAACACCATGAAATCTTTTTTTCTGACCCCTAAGGAGGCTAGGAAAGGTGACTGCAGGAAAAGGTGCCATCACTGAGTCTTTGATGAGAGGCAGACGCATGAAGGCATCAGGCACTTCAGCAGTCAGCTCAAGTCAGAGCATGCAGAGATGGGTCAGCTGGTTTGGAGCTGATGGAAAGTGACTCAGGTCTCTGCTGAGCACTGCTGACAAGTGAAAATGAAACATCTGCTTCAAGACCTCATTCTTTGCAAGCTCAGCAAGCCAGAAGCCAAGAGCTCACCTCTTGCAAAAGAGGTACCCAAGGGAAGACACACCAGGAGCTGYAGCCTCTGCTGTTTGGCTGCTTGAGTACAGTTTCTCTTTGGATAGAAACGGTAGGTAGCACTGAGGTTGGCATTCAGCACTTCAATCAGTAAAAAGGCATAGATACCAGCTTTCTGGATTTAATCCAGGGGTTGATGACTGCAGCTTTATGATCATAGAATCACAGAATCATAGAATCCTGAAGGTTGGAAAGGACCTTTAGATAWCACCTAGTCCAACTYCCCTGCACACACAGGGTCACCTAGAGCATATGGCACAGGATTGCATCCAAGCAGATTTTGAATATCACCAAAGGAGGAGACTCCACAACCTCTCTTGGTAGCCTGCTCCAGGACTCTGTCACCCTCACAGTAAAGAAGTTCTTCCTTAAGTTYCTGTGGAACTTTTCATGCTTCAGTTTTTGTCTATTTCCTCTAGTCCTGTCAGTGGCCACCCCTGAAAAGAGGCCAACCCCAACCTCCTCACTCCCTCCCTTGAGGTACTTATATACACTGGTTAGATCCCCTCTCAGCCTTCTCTTCTYCAGGCTGAAGAGGCCCAGCTCTCTCAGCCTTTGCTCATAGGGCAGATGTTCYAGGCCCCTAATCATCTTTGTAGCCCTGCGCTGGACTCTCTCTAGCAGCTCCACGTCCTTCCTGCACTGGGAAGCCCAGAACTGCACACAGTACTCGAGGTGCAGCCTCACCAGGGCTGAGTAGAGGGGGACGATCACCTCCCTCTACCTGCTGGAGACGCTCTGCTTAATGCACCCACAGCACTGCTGCCTCACGGTCAACCTGTTGTCCACCATGACGCCCAGGTCCCTCTCTGCAGAGCTGCTTTCCAGCAAATCAGCCCTTAATCTGTACCGGTGTCTAGGGTTATTTCTTCCCAGGTGCATGATCTTGCGCTTGGCCTTGTTGAACTTCATGAGGTTTCTCTCTGCCCAGTTGTCCAGTCTGTCCAGGTTCCTCTGGATGGCAGCGCAGCCTTCTCGGCATCAGCTGCTCCTCCCAGTTTCATGTCATCAGCAAACTTGCTGAGAGAGCACTCTGTCCCTGCACCCAGGTCATTGATGAATAAATTGAACAGGACTGGACCAAGGACTGACCCGTGGGGAACACTGCTAACTACAGACCTCCAATTAGACTCCATACTGCTGATCACTATCCTCTGAGTTCTATCATCCAGCTAGTTTTCAGTCCACCTCATGATCCACTCATCTGACCCACAGTTAGATCTGTGCTATTTTCTTCTGCCCTGAAGCTCTGAATCACACTGGAGGCAGAAGGATACTTGCTCTTAACTACATTAGTTATTCTCCTAATGTTTCTTAGCATCAAAGTGGTAGATCTCAAAAGCACTCATGCTGTAATAGTACATTAGGCTTTGAGAAAGATTCAGCTCCTACTGAACACAATATAATCTTTTCCTTGACTTTAGTAGGCTATAGATGAGGGTTGAATTCATCTCAGTATCCTTATGCCAGGGTAAAATAGCACAATGATTAAAACATTAAGGCATGGACTTAGCAGTGCTGGTGAAGGCAGGAAGTTTTAGGAGGGGAGAGGCAGGTGTCAGCCTTCCCTCTAAGAACTTTAATGAAAAACATGTTGAAATTTAATAATTAAGGAGATGCTTTCACATATATTTTTTTAAAATAGTCTAACAACTTGAAACARACCATTCAATAATTCATTGACAAGGTCCAACTGCAGATTTCAGCACTCGAGCTGAAGGTTTGGGCTCAACATTTGCAGCAAATGATGTAAGAAGTAATTGCTTGATGAAGAAAGAAAGATATTAACATATGATTTCTCAGTTCCCTCATAGGAATTCATAATAGTAGGTCTGGGGCTTCAAATGGGATTTGTACTGCTAATTCATTACTAATTAATGCTCTAAATTGGCCCAGACATGAGGKCAGGAAGAGAAACAGGGGGATTCTAAACCAGCAAGAAAAACAAGGGGAGAGAAGGAGAGAGAGGAAATTTTTATTTCTAGGGGAAGAGTCAGAGCAAATGAGGAAATAAATAAAAATAGACTGCATGTGTTGGACGACATCTGCACATGCATGCTTGTCATAAGGGAAGTGTCTAGCACTGCTGATGGCTGAATGGGTGATCCCAATGTTCTAGGTGGGGACTCGATCCCAGCGAAGTAGCTTTTAGTCCCCGCTCTATGCTTGCCTATCTCTAGTCTCCTTCCGGCCCTTGTCACCTCATCCATTCGGCAGAGAGATTTGCTGGAGACTGGGCAGAGGCTCACAGGGCTGCTGCTGCTGTTGCAGATGTTACAGCTGCTCTGGCAGGATGAGATCAGTGATTCAGCCGGATGGCTCTCCTCCACAGCCAGAGCCCGCCTCCACAGGAGCAGGMTGGCTGTAGAAAGAAATAGGTGCAGGCTGAAAACAGTCCTGAAATGCCACCGCAATAAGTGAAATCACAAATCTTCCCAGCTGCCACCTAAAAGTGGCAGCCCTGCATATAATAAGAGATGGCATGTAAAAGTGGTAAATGCATATAATAAGAGGTGGCATTGAAAAGTGGCAACTTGGCATATAATAAGAGGTGGCACCAGCAAGTTGCTCCAATAAATTAAGACTGAGTCATATATCAGCAAATGGAGTTTTGTGAGTTTGCCAAGCACAACAACTGCTTTAGCTCCTAATGACCTCATTTACTCACTGTTTATCGATGCTACTGCTTTAGCAGTGCAGCTATGAGTTTCYCAGGAATGCACCTCTCCCCGTATGAGTGCTGTTGGAACTACCTGAGAATTTCTCATCAAAGTGCAAAGTTTTGGGGGAGAGGGACTCTGAGGTTGCAAAATGTGTGTGTGGCAACTCAAAACCTTCTGCCASAGTGTACCATTTTTCAGCAAAACTTTGGTCAGGAAAAGTTGCCCAGCAGGAGTTTATGTTTGAGGACAGGAAAGATCACCACAATAGTTTGTAGCCTGGACGTGAGATTTCAGACATGAGATATGGAAGTGCTAAGTTATAGACCAAGCCGACAGATTGCAGATATGTGACTACAAGTAAATCTTGCTGCACTCTCTGTGGGATGCTAGAAATGTCTCATGTGGTCAATCCCCTTGTTCTTATTGCTCTCCCACTCCCTTAGTAGCTGCTGCCTTGGGTTTTGCCTTGCCCCTGGAAAACCCAGCTAGGCTGACAGACATGGATCCATCATGTTCTTCATGATGGACTCTCTTTCTAAAGCTGTTTATTAAGGACAATTCACAAAGTCGTGCTATTCTAGTTTATTTTCTTACCTATTTCCATGACTTAAACAACAGGTTATCTATCAGTCTCTTTGTAAGTGCACATTATATGACCTGGGTATTTACTAATTACTTGTTCCCACATCAGCTCTATCAGAAGACTCAGACTGGGGTCAGCTGGCATGCCCTCAGTTGGCCATTTGACAGTTCTGATACTCTTGAGAACTGTGGGACCTTCAGCTGCACTTTCTGTCCCACTAGATTCAGGGATTTGAGAATTGGTGTTGTACATTGATTCCCTGGCTCTAAGAGGAATGTCACCCTTTCTTGGATTTCTTTTTTATGAGAAAGCTCAAAAGTCTCTCTCTGCCTAATGCAGAAGGAAAAGCACTGAAATCTTCAAAAGTGTTTGTGAGACAAAACCCTTTCCTTCCTGGCTCCAAGTTTATTCCCAGGATAACACATTAATAGTGTTTAGGACCAGAAAAGATTAGTAGCTTCATCAATAAATAAAAACGATCACAGCTCTCTGTGCCAGGCTTTGATTCCTACGCTACAGTTTACATGGCTGCCTGCCCATCTATAGCATTTTAGAGCACTCAGAGTATCTGTGATACCCCAATCCAATATACGCTCTAATCTTCGTTAATTTACCCAGCTCTTTGTTACCCCTTCTCTCTGGTGCCTCCTTAGATGCTCCTTGTCCTGCTGTGTTTCTGATGCTTGCAGTATGTGCCAGGAAGAAAGCAGGCCAATGAACTGCTAGAAAGCTCTGTGTGACCCCTCCAAGGCAATGCAATGCAACCTCCATGCTGGATGCTGTTTACTTCAGGACTAGTTACTTCTAGTTACTTCTAGTTTGGGGTTGGGACTGGTCAGTGAGAACAGGAAGGGGTGATTTTTCTCTTTGGACTCTACAGTAGGATATAGAGGAAATTCCAGCAGAGCTTGCTACAATAGTAGAAAAAATTACTGTTTTCTCCCTTCCCAATCTTACAACAGCTGAGCCACTTTGCTCTCCACACCTAGCCTATTTTTGATCTTTGGCTCTCTGAATGGTGATAACTAAAGCACTCTTAGCAAGGCAGAGTCAAGGAGCTCAGACTCAACTCACTGCTGTCTGCTCTGCTGTAGCTCAGAGGCAGGGTGGGCAGTAGAGAGGTCTGGGGCAGGAGGCATTTCTATGTTGCTTATTTGTACAGCACGTGGCACTGTGGAGTCCTAACCCCAGATCAAGACCTGAGTATGTCAGTGGTACAAACAAATAATTATGGACTGAAGGCAAATTTACTAGAGAATGTGGTGGGGGAAAAGTCCTGCAACAGACAAAGAAAAGAAAATAGGTAGAAAAACCAAAGATATCTTCCCAGAAAGTCAGCTTCAAAAATGCCCTGAACTTGTCTGATCTTTCCACTGCCTTGATATGACCAGATATGTGGGTGGATGTATTGAGATGCTGCATCACGACAGGCTAAAGAAACAAGGTTGATAAATATCAGTCCTTCCTTCCCAGAGCATGTTCCAGGGATTTTGTTGCAGGAGAGGTGTTACCCTTGAGAAAATACAGCAAGAAATCAGGAGTTTAGAGCCTCTTTCATAAAAAGTTCATTTGGATTCTAGCTAGGATCCTTCTAAAAAGCATCTCAGTATGCTTTGGGATCTGGCTATCTGTGGATTAAATGCTCAAACATACACCTTCCTCATACTGTATACACTGACAGGAGTTTAGGTGGCAGTTGCTTTATGACTTTTGGATTTTTGAAGTCAGAAAAACACAGGCAAACCTCAATGGTGAGAACCAGAAATCCTCTCCTCTTGGTAGAAGTCTTGGAGAACTTTTCCCTAGATCTGAGGGAGTGAGGAGGAGGGGGCTGGCCTCTTCTCACTGGTGGCCAGCAATAGAACTAAACAGCCACAAATTGAAGCACCAAAAGTTCCACAGGAACTTGAGGAAGAACATCTTAACAGTGAGGGTGACAGAGCCCTGGAACAGGCTGCCCAGAGAGGTGGTGGAGTCTCCTTCTCTGGAGATCTTCAAAACCCGCCTGGACATCACCCTGTGCCACGTGCTCTAGGAGACCCTGCGTGTGCTCTAGGAGACCCTGCGTGTGCAGGGGGGTTGGACTAGATGACCTCTAGAGGTCCCTTCCAACCTCAAGTATTCTATGATTCTATGATTCTATCTGTTGCACACAGTCAAAATTTCTGTCCCAGATATGATTTACTTGGTCCTGAGGTTCCCACTCTACAGGAAAATGAAATATCCTCAAATGGAATCCACAGAATTTCGTAGAAATCCATATTTCTATCTCCAGAGACTCAATATCCAGAAGAACGGTTCTTATTGTTGTTGAACAATGCCAACAACACTGCATCAAACCCTTGGTATTTACATTTCTACTTACCAAATGAGGAAAGTGGGATCAGCATAGTGTTACCTGGAAGACATATCTGCATCCTTTCTTTAGGCTTGTGGCTCCCTGGAAAAGCCCATAGCAAAAGCAATATATTAGAGTATCGCAAAGAAAAAGCAATACATTAGTTTAGTACAAGTGATAATGTTTCCCTGCGATAGCCAGCTCAGGCAACTCTAATAGCTTTCTACAGACTTTCTGTTGAAAGAACAGCTCTTAACTCTAACAGTAGAGATATATCTTCAGGTAGGGAAAGATTCCTAGTACCAGAGACTGCTTGCAGCTTTATGAAGGAGACTCAAGCTCATACCTTCCAAACTGGAGAATCTGCAAAGAAAATGACCTTGAAATATCCACTTCAATTACTTTAAAAAGCATAAATCAAATTGCAGTGAGGAAAGGAAGTGGAGGTTAAAAAGCCTGAAATTGGAGGGTTTAACCAATGGAAGGAGAACTTTGGGCCTTTAACCTCATTGTGCCCACTCTATCAAACTTTCAGGAGCAAGGATTGGCAAATTGGCCATCTAATGTACAGCCTAGTAACATCTGGGGAAGGGAGATCTACAGCTGAGCAAATAAGACAGAACAAGCAATATATATATATCAGGCAGTTCAGCCTCTTTTCCTTCTGGGGGTAAAGCCAGCCATCTGCCAGTTAGCTTTCAAAATAATAAGAGCGACTTGGAGAGCAGGGAGATAAACATATTTTTGTAAGTGATAGCAAAGGGTCAACTGCAAGCATCTGATCTGCTGAGCTTTAAACGTGTTCGCCATGCTGAGGGGAGTGTGACATTTGCAACCAAAAAGGGCCTTCATTTAGACATGTTCAGCATTTGCTCTGCTGCAAAGGCCTCTGTCAGCTCCTCAGGAAATCGCTGTCCGTAAACAACCCATCCAGGAGCTCTCTGCATTGCTTTCTCTGGTGACTAATGTCCTCTCCTTCCTCCCAGTGACAAGACTGGGACAGGAGGCAAGGATGCTGTGCATGGCCATGGGGAAATGGCAGTGGGGGCATGCAGGAACTCCCCCTCTGAGACTGCTCCTCATCCATGGAGGTGCTGCAAAGCGGGCATGGAAATTGCCCGTTACGGGCAGGTCTACGACAAGGGGCATAAGCAATGAAGAGAGATGACCTGGTGCTGCTACAAGTCCAGGATCAGCAAGGAGAGGAGAAGGATGTCCTCATTGCTAGGGTGGAAAGGAGCAATGTGTCCCAATACCTCTGCAGCCTTGCCTGGGTGCTGTCCATGAAGGAAAATGAGGGTGAGGAAAGGCCCTACTCTCTGCTTTCAGTCCGCATCAAAGTTTGCTTGTGGATGGCAGCAGGTCTGTAACTCTTCCCCTTGTAAACACTCTGCTGTTCCTTACGTTCTTTCAGGCGGCTTTAGAAAGAAATCCAATGTGCATTTACAAGCTTCCAACCCATTAACAAATGGGTTCATAAAGCAGCGAACAAAGGCCAATCAATATGCTGAGCGTAGGGGAGAAGGAGCCTGAAAGCATTTGCTAATCATGGGGACACTTGCTGGCCTTATAAATAGCAAGGGTCTCTCTCCGATGGGGAGTGGGGCCAGGGAGCAATTCAGCACGTTTCATCTCGGATCGCTTCTCTCCAGTAATGAGCCTGCTGCTCCCTCTCCTCCCCAGAGCACAGCGAGGACCAGGAGGAGGAGGAGRAGGAGGAGGAGGCAGGCGGAGCTGCCGCTAATGGTGACTTGCCACAGGGATCAATAGACGAGAAGAAAATTAACTGGGCTCTCGTGGGAGGGGATTTGTCGATACGCGGGGTGGCGGGGAGTGACACCTGATCGGATGGCGGTGCCGCTTCGCAAATACCAGCGTCTAATGAGCACCCGAGGGACCAGGAGGACGGGGATCGTCCTGGTTGTCTGGGATGCTGCCTTCCACCACCTAATCCTCCCATTAGCATGCGCGCAGCTTTGATTTTTTTGCCTAACGAGTTCACTTCCTCCCTGTCTCCCTCCACGAGGTGCTGCTGCTGCTGACARGGCCCCTCCCATGGAAGCGCTGGGAGGGAAGAAATGATCTTTGGAACGCAGATCTGTGCACCTGCTCTGGTGTGGAGAGGATCTTTTTTCAGGAATGGTGGTTTTGTCACCTCTGCTACGACTCCTTCCCTTGCTTTGGAATGAGTCTGGACAGCATGCCCTACAGAGGGCAGCTGGGGGAGCTTTGCCTTAGGACAGCACCAGGTGTCTTCCCAGGAGGCCTGCAAACCTGTTTGCTGCCTTTCCCAAAGGAATTGGTGATCTTTGCTTGAAAACTTCCCTTCCTACCTCCATTTCCTTTCTCAGTCTCTTGACTGCAATGGCGCTGAGTTTYGAGGTGGAAGGGAGGAGAAGTGTTCAGCTGGGAAATGCCTTCATCCACYCCTGCCTTCTTCTGAGAACTGGGGAAGAGGGACGGCTTCTCTAGRGGATAAAAGTGGTAAAACCCACTCTTTTGCCTGCCAGGCATGGCAGTTTGGATAATCATTGGTTTTTTTTTTTCATCACTGTCATAGAAGGAAGTGTCCTCAGGCCCCTCTACTGGTAGCTGGAACAGGAGGTAGGAGAGGAAAATTGCCCCTACTTAGCCAGCCCACAGTATAACCTGCTGGCTGAGGGAGGTTGGGGTTATGGAGCAAGTGTTTTCATAAGAAACTGATGCAGCCCGTCTGCAAGGTCACTTGAACCAGAAGTCCTCCAGCTGTACAGAGGAACAGTGCTTGGCTGGGAGCACTGCAACAGCCCTGCCTCTGGTCTTCATCTGCACATCCATGAAATTGGTGCTGTGGGCATTAGTGCTGGGGTTTTTGCATCTGAACTGGAGCCAGCAGAGTGGGGAGGAGGGTAGGTAAGGAGCAACTGCTTTTTGGATCAAGACTGAATGGTATAGCAACTGGGAAAGGGCACCACTGGAGTTGTTTTGAACAGGAGATTTGTGTACAGTAGTGTTTTTAACAGCTGGACCACGTCTTATTATCTTCACAGTAATACTAGGCAACCATGGTGGGAGAATGGGTGGAGAGAAAGGACAACAGCAGGGCAAAATAGTGGGCAAAGAAAGCAAATTGTAAGGACATAGGAAGAGCATTCAATGACCCTGCTGGASAGTGGCTCGTGTCTGCAGAGGAGGTGTGTGTTCAGCGGCCCTGCTTTGCTGCAAACGTCAGGGTGCCTCAGGGCACCACTCGTATGTGCCGAGATGGCCAGGACTGGGTCTCCTAGGGAAGTTTACCGACAAGAGCCTCTCTGACAGATAAACCTTACACTTGGGCAACAACTAGGATTTCTTCTGGAGCAGACCAGGAGATTCTTGTGCTTCTGGAGCTGCGCACAGCCAAAAGCCATGAGATGGGTTTGGGCTGAGCAGGTTTTAGGAGGGATTCCCTGGGTGGTGAATGTGTGCACACTTGTGCTGGAGATGCAGCTCTGAGCACGCAGGTGTGGGCATCACCCAGCTTGCTGCTTGCTCTCGCCACCAACGGAGGACACTGGACAGAGGCTGCCTGCACTGTTGCTGGCAGGCAGCCAGGGCAGCTTTCTGGCAGCAAGCCGCTTGAAGGAGCAGGGCAGTCTCCAAGGGCTGCACTCTCTGCACGACTTTGGCTGGGGAAGTGCGCGCTGTGCTGGAAAGTGATGCTCCTCCTCCACTGCCTGRCAGCTCATGCCCTGGAGGGCTCATTTGGTGCAGATCCAGGAGCAAGTTCAAGTCACATTTAATTTTGCCCACACACACAAAAGAGAAAATGCCATTRTTTCTGCTGTGAGCTGCTTGCCTGGCTGTCCAAACAAACAGGCAGGATAAAGTGACCCTGGGTATTTCTGCTGAGCCATGGCCAAGGCTTCACTGAGCAAATGAACCTTCAGAGAAGAAAGAGGAGAGGCCACAGATTTGCTCTGTGTTGTCCCTCCAAGCACTGCTGGCACCCGAGGGAGCAGAGGTCAGATGTCCCTCACATTAAGCAGACTCAGGGTTCACAGAGTCACAGAAAGGTTGAGGTYGGAAGGGCCCTCTAGAGATCACCTATTCCAACCCCCMCTGCTCAAGTAGGGTCACCTAGAGCACATGGCACAGGGTGGCATCCAGGTGGGTTTGGTAGATCTCCACAGAAGGAGACTCCACAACCTCTCTGGGCAGCTTGTGCCAGGGCTGCGTCACCCTCACAGGAAAGAAGTTCTTCCTTGCATGGAGATGGAACTTCCTGCRTTTCAACTTGTACCCATTAACYCTTGTCCTGTCACTGGCTACCAGTGAGAAGAGTTTGGCCTCCTCCTCCCTACATTCTCCCTTCAGGTATTTATACATATTGATCAGATCCTCTCTCAGTCTTCTCTTCCCCAGGCCAAACAGGCCCAGCTCGCTCAGTCTTTCCTCATACGATAGATACTCCAGTCCTTTAACCACATCTGTAGCTCTACGCTGGACTCTCTCTAGCAGCTCCACATCCCTCCTGCACTGGGGAGCCCAGAACTGCACACTGTGCTCCAGGTGCAGCCTCACCAGGGCTGAGTAGAGGGGCAGGATCACCTCCCTCGACCTGCTGGCAACACTCCTCCTGATGCAGGCCAGAATCCCATTGGCCTTCTTGGCCATGAGGGCACACTGCTGACTCATGGTTAACTTGCTGTCAACCAGGACTCCCAAGTCCCTCTCTGCAGAGCTGCTTTCCAGCAGATCAGCCCCTAATCTGTACTGGTGCTTGGGGTTGTTCCTCCCCAAGTGCAGGACCCTGCACTTGTCTTTGTTGAACCTCATGAGGTTCCTTTCCGCCCAACTCTCCAACCTGTCCAGGTCCCTCTGGATGGCAGCACAGCCCTCTGGAGTGTCAGACACTCCACTCAGTTTGGTGTCATCAGCRAACTTGCTCTGGCTSCACTCTGTGCYCTCGTCCAAGTCATTGATGAATAAGTTGAACAGTTCTGGGCCCAGCACTGACCCCTGGGCGACACCACTGGCCACAGGTCTCCAACTAGACTGGGCCCCATTTATCACCACCCTTTGAGTTCTGCCATGCAGCCAATCCTTAATCCACCTCACTGTCCTCATGTCCAATCTACACTTTCGGAGCTTTCCTATGAGTACGTTGTGGAAGACTGTTGAAAGCCTTGCTGAAGTCAAGGTAGACAATATCCATGGCTTTTCCATCATCCATCCATCCAGTCACCCCATCAAAAAAAGCTATCAGGTTTGTCAAACACGACTTCCCCTTGGTGAATCCATGCTGACTAGTCATGATCACTTTCTCCTTGATATGCCTAGAGAGGCATATCTAGGACAAGCTGCTCCATCACCTTTCCAGGGATGGAGGCGAGGCTGATGGGCCTGTAGTTTCCYGGCTCCTCCCTCTTGCCCTTTTGGAAGACTGGAGTGATGTTAGCTCTCTTCCARTCCTCCGGCACTGCGCCCGCTCTCCATGGCCTCTTGAAGATGGCAGAGAGTGGCTGAGCAATCTTTCCTCCTTGCATCCCTGCATTCTCTGACAATGGTCCTATATTCTTCCCATAAAACCAAAGAGAAGGCAAGAGCACCAGAGGCAAGGGACTGAGAAGCAGCAGGGGCAAAATCACAATTGAGCCGGATACCTGAAGGGTGRGGAGTGCTAGTGGAAGTGTCCAAAGTGAGAGGTTCCAGGCATCAGGGAGGGTGTTGGGCAAAATAATTTCTGGCAGAGGATGGTTTCAATCCATTGACCTCTGTGTTATGGACCCAGACACACTTCTGCTGCACCACTCTGCTTCCTGGACATTGGTCCATGTGTGGCATGTTTGCCCTCAGCACCTAACTACCTCCTTGTGCCCATAGCTTAGGTTAGGCAGAGGCAGTAACAGCTCTATGGAGTTAGAAGATGGAGGAGAGGGAGTTCCCATTTGGACTCAGAGCACCCACCACTACCCCCTTCTGTACTGTCCTCTCTGCTTATGACAGGAGCTGCAAAGTCCCAGTGTCTGTGGGCATGCTTAGGAAGATATACTCAGAAGCAAGTTGTTAGTAACATCAAAATGATCCCCTATTTCCTTCCCTCACTACTATTATCTATCCCTCACCACCTCCTGCTCCCTTCTTTCTCATCTATCCATCTCTCCTTTCTGCTGCTTAGCTGATCCCTACCTCTCTTGCCTTCAGTGGAGTGGTGCTGGAAGCAAAGCAGAGGCCTGTGACACTGAAAGGAGCTGTGGTGGAGTGAGGGATGAAAGAGCCCGTCTGCATTAAGCAGCTCCTCGCTGCCACAGCGTTCAGAGCAACCCCCTCGCCATACATCAATCAGCCACACTGCGACAATCATTTGTGAAATGATTTCAAGCAGTCCCATTTACATTCCCTAATGAAGGCAGTGACTCACAGATCGCCAGCTACATTGCCCCCCTCTTCCCTTCAGCCCCAAGATGAGAAGCACAGGTTTCCACTGCAGCTTCTGTTCTTCTGGCAGAGAATGGATCTCGCTGCAACTTTGGAGAGAGAAAGGTGTGAATACGAGAAGGAGACAGGGCCTAAGAGAAATGTAAAGTTGACATCAGAGGCTGGCGAGTTGCTGGTTCTTTCAGGCTGTTAGGAAATAGGTGAAAATGAGTATATTGTCCCAAGAAAAACATATTGGCTTGGTGACATAGCAAGGGTTGTGTGTCAGGATACTTCAGCTCTTGGTCAGTGTTAGAGCTTGGACAACAGGTCTCCATATCAGAATGGGAAATAAGATTGCTCTGAACCTCCAATCACACCATGTCAATCTTCTCTGGTACAGACTGGCAGAGCCGTCAGGGCATTCATTAGCCCTTTTCCTCCGGTAAGCGCAGAACCTAGTTCCTTCACCTGTGCTACCGGAGCAGTTTCTGTGCAGAAAACCTCTACTGAAGCAGAGACCCRAAGTGTGTCCCCAAGCTTGCTCACTGATTCTGTGGCCTCTTGGCCATGGTCACAGTGTGCCTTTGCTTGGGCACTGGAGTGTGGACCGCTAGATCCCGAACTGATGTGTTGATGCCCACTGCACAGCTGCCAAAGGTGCAGAGAGGTGGTGTTCCTTTACATGCTTGTGCTTCCCCAAAGCAATCCTCAGCTGCACAGCAAACAAGAAAGCTGAGAATTAGGTCAGGACATTAGGCTGGACCATGAGGCTATGCTTGTGCTGATAAACTGAGCTAGGTCAGAGCATGTTTTTGAGTCTTGCCTCGCACTGTTTCGTCATCGGTGTTCTCCTCCTGGTCCTGGTGTTCTCCATTCTCCACAGTCCTGGCTTGCTCATCCCCCTGAGGATGCACAGGCATGATTCAAAACAGGGGCTGTGGTTGATCCCATACTATCCTATTCTGGTGGGGAAGGAGGGATTAAAGGAGAGATTAATCACACAGATGTGAGTTGTGCCATGATATTTGCCTTCTGGGTCAGAGAACAGACCCCAGTCCATTTTGCCTGTTAGTGTAGCTGCACCCTGAGAAACATGGCTTGAATTTCAGCTCCATTATAGACTTCTTGTGTGATTTGGGCAAGTCACTCATTATCTCTGTGTTTGGGGTCTCTGTATTATGAGATCCTTGATTATAATATTTGATATGAATTCAAAATAATTATTATTTTGCCCAAATTATTCATTTCATTTTGTTATACTCATGCACCAATGAGTATGTTGCCATTGCCAAGCATTTGTACACAGTCTCCAGAGAGGTGCTTGTCTGATGTGTTTATTCAGTGTAAATAAGGTAAATGTTGGAGAATGAATGGGTTCTACTAATTAAATTTATTCTTGTAAATTTAATGCCATTCTCTCCAAATGTGCCATCAAAAATGTGCATTATTTTTTCATCTGCATGGTCACCATTGTAATTCAGAAGATGCATCTGAAATCCTAATGCATGACTGGAGGAAATGGTCTTTACAGCAACAGAAATACCATTTGGAATTTAGGTATTTGTATATTCAGAATGCCCATATGTGTTCTTATAACAGAAGGATCAGTGACTGCAATTGTGAGGCTGAAGGGTGCCCACTGTGAGAGGAAGCATGTAATTTTTCTTACTTCTCTCATACACAGTCCTTTGAGGCTTACATTCCCTATGCTTATTCTCTGCTCAGCAAGGATTTTTAAAGATGAATGGGCCAAGGCAAATCTACAGTTTTTCTTTTTTTCTATAAATATTCTTCATGTACAAGGTAAGAATTATACAGAGGTATAATTCAACAGCAGTCAGGTTTATTTTATTCAAACTCAGTTTCTTTTCTACCTCTTATAGAGATCTGACAGCAGTGAGTGAGCTGTTTGCGAGAACACTGTTAATTCGTTTGAAAGTCCTGAGAATAGGAGTTTCCTTTCATGTCTGAGTATTAAGACCATCTGTTATGTTTCTTGAAGTTCTTCACCCGTGCCTTAGGTCACCGTGGATCCTATGTCCACTGCAAACTTTGTGGGATCCTTTTAAACCTTTGGGTCCTAAATCTCACTTGAGTGAGATATTTAAGCTTCTTAAGGAAGCTCCATGCTGTAGGAAGGAAAATTAAAAAAAAGAAAAAAAAAAAAAATCAAAGAACATCATTATGTCACTGCCTGCGTGTTGAGTACGGTATACAGTTCTGGCTTCTCTACCTCAATTGTAGCTTGTCCACTAAAACTAAAAAATATCAGAAAAGGGCAGCAAGGATGATCAAATGTGTGTAGCAGCTTGAGTGTGAAAAGTAATTAACTGGGCTAGGACTCCCCTGCTTGGAAGAAGACAGATGAAGAGATAGAAGTTTATAAAATTACGAGTAGCATGGAAAAGGAGAACAGGAGAACAGACTGTGTTTTTCCAGAGTGAGGAGGATCAGAGAGAACGAGGAGGTGGCAATTTCAGCCATACAATACAAAAGCAGATGGCTCCTCACCAGAGGCATTGCCTGGTGTGGCATGCATTGGCACCTGGCATCTAAAGGTCCTGGATGCAACTGGAAATCTGAAGGGGAAAAGTCAGTTGTGGAGTCTGAAATACAAAGATGCCCCTTGTAATTTAGGAAGTCTATAGAGACTTCCTCTATAGGAAGCCAGAGGAGGCTGAGAAAGTAATCTGGGGAAATATTGCAGTGTGCTTGCACCGTTATCACAGGCTGCAGGTTGGAGAGTGGCTGCCTTTCATCTGACCTGGCTCGACTGTTACATCTTTTGCACAAACAAGCAAACAAAAAACTATCACAGTCAGTTCAGTTTTAAGAACACTAAACTTTACAGAGTTATCTAACTATTAGCTGCTTTATCTTCATGCCATTAAGTATCATTAGGTCCCTACCATGGTTTTAGTAAAACCCAGATGAGTCAAGAGGGAGAAATAATTGCAACCCATATGCCTGAAATCAACCACCCCACTAAGGACAGCAATTCAGCTCATGAGCTGTAATCACATCAATTAACCTTTTTTCCATCTAACATTAGGAGGCCTACAGAATTACAGTTTTCCTAATTAATCTCCTAAATAGGGATGCATCCAAAATAAAGATGCATCCTTATGTCTTCCAGGCCATGGAGAGGCAAGGGCAGAGAGAGGAGGGTTGTTGARCAACAGGAGAGAGAGGCTGAGGATGACGAATGCCCTCTGAGCCTTGCTCGGGATCTTCTGGGATGGGCTGAACACACCCAGGGCATCGGGTGCAAGGCCAGAGGAGGGACCCAGCACACAGAAAAGGGAAGAGCTTCCAGGCCTGAGTGATGGCAAACAGGATGCTCCCTCCCCAAATATGGGACCTGTGCCATGTCCCACACTCCCTGGGAACAAGTGCCCAGCTGAAGACACATGTGCTGTTTAGAAACTCATCTTTGCTGCCCCATTAGAGGGTCAAACAGCAGACATAGCCTCAGGGAGGAAATAACACAGAATGGACATTTTAAAGGGAAAAAAAGAAGAAGATTCAGTGAGCAGCAATGGGAAAGTAATTGAGCTAAACTGAAACATAATTGGAAAATAATCATAGTGAGCAGCAGTTTAGTGTGTTTTATTTTAATTTGAACGAAGTAGCTTCATCAGTTTGTATTCATCCCCAGCTTGAGGTTTGTGATCTGCTGCCTGGAGCGTAGACGAAAGTCTTCTACAGTGGCCTGGGAGACTGATGACAAAGAGCCAGTGCCCTCCTCATCCTCACTGTCCTCTCCACCTGCTTGGATGGTGCTGGGGCAGAATGGCAGGAGGAATCCTGTTTCTCGGGCAGCGTGGGAGGCGGACAGGATGTCCACCGACAGCAGGAGAGGGGGGCTGCCAGGGGGTGAGGCGAAATGGCCCCCCTTTCCTCGTTCCATGTGAATTAAGAGGAATTCCTGACCATGCTTTCTTTGTGCTGTTCTGCTCCAAAGCTGTTATGTAAAGCGTTCAACAAATACCCCCTGAAATGTGGAGGAGACAAACAAGGCAATGTGAAGAATAATGGAATATTCCTCACTCAATGGGAAGCAGCATTGACCAGCCATGGAGTTTGTAATGAGGCCCACTTTACCCCAAGAGACCCTTCCCTTCTGCACACCCCCTCCTTTCTGCCTTGCCATCCCTGTAAATTGTTTTTGTTCAAGAAAATGATTTGTTCAGGAAAGGAGCCAGGTAGCAAGCACTGGCTGGAGAAGCTCGTATGGAGGAAGGAAAAAAGGTTAGTGTGGTGAGAGCCCTGAGTCAGATGTGGTCCAAGGTCAGATATTGTTGCAGACAAGATCTGCTCAGTAAAATGTCCTTCTGGGTCCACCAGTCCAGGATTCTAGGGCATGGAAACTGGAAGGTTGGGAGCCATAGCTGGAAAGAGGGGAGTGTATCTTCTGTTCAATGAATACCAGCTTCCTCCCAAATGTGTTCTTCTCTTCCTTGACCTGAATGTCTCTGTTCTAACCTCTATTCTCAGAGCAGTTTGATCTCTCTGCAAGTCCCACTCTGACCTGGCAATTACCCCAGCTTCTAGGTAATCCTCCTGTCCCCTGAACCCTRTCCCTTGCTGTGCTGCAAAAGCTTTGCAGGATGTGTCTGGATTCAGTGCACTTGCAAAGGGATTAACCCATTACTCTGACTGGTTTCCCAAACACTCTGTGTCAGTGGCTTAGGTTATCCTTGGTCCCTGTGAGATGTGGAGATCCCCTAAGCTGCAGCTACAAARCTCTCCCCGTGCTTGCAGAGCATCTGGTACCAATTGTATTGCTGGGCAAATGATCAGTGCCAACAAYGGCATAACCCAGATAAGCTCTATGCTCAGCAACATGTTGTACAGCAAAGGGTGGCTGCGGTTTCCCATCCACCAGCTCTTGTTTCCTAGCCATGACCCAGTGTTCCCAGAAGCCCTTTCCATACATGATAGCTTTCATTTCAGCAGTCACAGAGATTTCCAAGGAGTATTATTTACTAGCCTGGCTTCGACTGTGCTGACATCTGCATCCTGTCTATACAAACCTTTATTGCATTATTCCTGTGTCTTGCAGTCCTCATTTCCATTCCTTTCCCCCGTGTCATAGGAGGAAGCAACAGCTTTCTGTCACTTTCCCTTGCTCTTCTTCCTACTTGTTTCCCTGCCTTTTACTCTCAGAGCTTCCCCTGCCTGCTGCCTCCTTGGGCAGCACCTCAGATGAAAACTCCATCTCATTAGATGGCAGTTCCCTTTGCCTTGGCCCAGTGTACAAAGTGCTAGGACATCTGAAATTGAGCTGGGGCTCTTCTCACAGCCAGCAAGGTCACTACAATCCATCAAGTTCCTAAGTGTGTATGTGCAACGTGGCCAACGTTTGTCACCCAGCCAAAGGTAGCTTTGCAAACTTTAGAGCTGGTCTGGCTTCTTAAGCTCCTGTAGTCCACACAGCACATGCTGTGTTAGGCAGATGAAAGGGAAATGCAAGTTTACTATTATAGTAGTTATTGAAATATTTTTTTCATCAGTGATATCCAGAGTGTAGATTTCTGCCTGCCTCTGCATCCACAGCAGGTGAGAAGGGCACAGGAGAAAGCACCAGAGAATGAAGAGCTGAGATAAGGCAGGAACCTGCTGCGTAAGTGATGGTAACTGTGAGATCTGTGTGTTGATGGATTACAGACCCATTGAGGTCATCAGTCATGATATTAAGGTTTGCCCCAGGTGTTTTCTTCTTTCCCACTACTGGTCTGATGAGATCCTGCATATGGTCAGTCTGGACCAGGATATTCAAAACTTCATGGTGCTCTCAATTGTATCAACCCTGCCCTTCTAACAAGGAAGAGTCTGAGTCTGCCCCCACCAGCTATGGACARCCCCATAGTGGCACTCTCAGAGGACGTCCTAATGAATTCTCCATGCATGGGGCAGAAGGGCGGGATTTCACATGCCCCGGTTGGATGAAATGATCTGGAAGCTGTCAATCTAAAGCAAATTGGAAGAGCCTCCCCACTGTGTTCAATGTGTTGATTAAAGCAGCAGCTGATCTTATTGTCATTCCTAGCAGATCAGTGCTGAGTTTTCCAAGGCTGCTGCTGAGCCCATTGTTAGCTTGACTGGCTGCAGTGATCTCAATTTATCCTAAGAGTTTTTATTTTCTTTATTTTTCTCTCTCTCTGTCTTTTTTTTTTTCCTTAACGACTTGGGCCTGCTCAGAAAATAACTTCTTTGTTGTTTTGTGCTCAGTGGGGCTTTATATATAGGAACCTGTCCACGCACCTTTGGTCATCAGTTGCTGAGGGATCCTGAAACAAATCAAACCAAATAAGACCCCAGTAGATCAGAGCTAAAAGCTTGTTTAAACCTTTGATAAATCCAGGCCTGAACACCAGAATAGAGATCCCTGATTCAAAGGGATTGTGTAAGGGTGTTTAACAGGTCGCCACCTAACTTCAAAGCAAAAATTATTGATTGTATAGTCAGATAATATGTCAGTTGAAACCATCATTCATCCAAGTCCCTATAGTCTCAACCCAATCAGCAAAATCAAATTGGAAAAGAGGAGGAACTACTTAAGCTGTGTGAGGAAACTTTGTCCTCCATAATCCTCCAACAGTCCTCCAAAGGAAGCCCTGAGCAGTTCTAAAAATGGTCAGACTAGTTCTTTATCAAAAAATCCTCCTAGTTAAAACAATAAATTCTGTGAAAATATCACAACTTAGACTAAAGTGTAAGCTGTGTTCCAGTGGAAACCAACATGCTTTCCTAGCAGCTCTTGGAAGTCAGTTAAGACTCCATGTCCAATTCATGACCTTGTTATTCTCTGCAGAATGAGGAATCCAAGTGCAATCCCAAATAGGAACACTGTATGATAAATAGAGCAGCTCTTTGCAGACTGCGTATTCACCAGACTGGCATTATCTATTGAAGTCCCTTATGATTTTCCCTATAAAAAACAAGTAAACAAACAATGCAGCAGAAATATTTCTCTTCCATCTCAATAAAATCTTTGTTTTCAGACCCTCCCTTYTTCCCCAACGCTTCAGGTTGAGCTTGTTACTTTCCCCAGCTGATTAGCATGCAGCCTGCAGGTTGCACAGCATCAGCTAAATATAAACCATCCTTTTATTTTTCCCTTTTGTTTGAGAGCTGTCGAGACAGAGCTTTTTGTTCACATGAAAGGTAGAGGATTAGCCATGTGAGCTTCCTCCCTCCCATCTGCCTCCCGTCGTCAGAGCGGAGCGCGTCTCATCCTTCAGCCGGGCGCGCTCCTAAGGCAGTGCGCCAGGCGCAGCGTCGGGCAGGCCAGCGTCACGGCGAAACGCGGGAGAGCAAAGCTCCTGAGCTCTGCCTTGGCTATGGCCTGGTGCTCAGGGCAGGCGCCTGCCTCTTCTCAGGCCTGGGCTTTCTTCTCTGCCTCTCGGCTGTCTGTGGAAGTATCCGCCTTTCAACATGTCTCATACTTTCCACGTGGACTTTAAAGAGAAGTCTTTCATGTGAAAAAGAGGAGCTGAGGATTTATGGATAGCGGGATTTGGGRCAGGGGGACATTGACCCTAGTCAGCCCTTTTTAGATTTAACCAGTTTACACCTGTCAACTCCAAGTTTTGCCAATAAACGGGCTTCTAGCAGATACAGGGAGACTGATACATGTCCAGAGGCTTTCCAGGCTTGTACTAACAGAGCTGGCCCCTCTGTCTGGCTTATCTGCCACTTTGTAGCTATAAGGAACAGTTGCATTCCAAACTAGGGAAGAATGAACACAATCTCTTCGGTTAATTTCTCATCATTTGGTGCCCCCAGTGTCCTTTTTATACCCATTAGAAGGACAGGGAGCCAAAGACTGCATTTCAAAGCCTAAGGGATCCTATCCTGGCTGAACTGTAGCTGAAATTTCACCCACTCTGGGCTGTAATGTACCACAAAGACCCTCTAGGCAAGAGATACACAACCATTTTACAGAGTATTGAAATAGAGCATGCTCCATCTGGGATAATGAAGGAGGGATTTCTTTTTCAATCTCTCCTGTTGATACACATTATGAAACCCTTTGCAAGTGTCTTTAGAGAGTGCCTTTAAAATGAATTCAAACTGAGTAAGACTTGGCAGAAGTTGGAGAGTCAGAAAAAAATGGAGGAACATCTAGCCAATGGAAATCATTCCTGGGGCAAGAAAAGCTTTGTGTGGTGAGATACCCCTCTGCCTCCCAGTCAGCACAGCAGGTGACAAGATGCACAGATGTCCAGGTACCAGGTGAGTCTCTGCCTGGCATTAAGTCAGCATTGCTGTCGGCCAGCTTCTCATGGGCCTGGCTTCGTCCAGGTGGTCCCAACACTTACTTCCCATGGGCACAAATGGAGTACCCCAGGATTCAGGGGTGACAGAGATGTTTGACTCCAATCTGACCTGAAACGATTGCTTTTGGCCCATCCGAACTCTGCAGCAAAGAAATTGTGTTCACTTCTGTGGGAACATGATCCAACTCTATTGGCAGTGCTCCCATTTGTTTCTTTATTTGCTTATCAGAGGTGGAAAATCAGCACTGMCAACCCATATAATATCTGTCCTTCCTCTGTCTTGTGTCTCTCTCTGGAGTTGTCCTATGACCTCTGTCCTTTTCTGCCTGTTTCCACATATCTCCTGGGGAAGAAAGAGTAATAGTTAAAAAKAGAAAAGAAACCCTTCCTCCCAACACATGCAGTTTTGTCTTGCAATTTGTGAGTTAGGGAGTCTGGTGCAATTAGGGAGTCTGGTGCAAGCAGTTCAAAAGGAAAGGGCCTCACCTTGCCTGTCAYCTGCTCACTAGGGCTCCATCCTGGCATGACCACGAAGCTTGACTGGTCTAGCTTGCTTCCCATTCGCAGCTGCTGGCTCRGTGCTGTGCTGCTCTCATGTGACAACAGCAAAGGGTGGAAGACAGGCCCTCTGGTGAGGGGACTGACATCGTTAGCAGACCAGAGACAGGGACTTCTTTCCCAGTTTGTGCCTGGCTGGAAGCCAGGACTGCTGGACATCCAGAAATGAGTAGGTCACTGCTCAAAATGTTACTGTTGTAGATGTAGGGGTGATGCATTAGAGGCTTTCTGAGGCCTAGGGAACCTAGGGAGCCTGGTAAAAGAGGACACTGATATCTTTTGATCAGAAGCTTCTTTTCTGAGCCTGATTATAGGGTTACTGTAAGGAGTTGAAGAGAGGSATGAGCATGGAAATTTCCTGAGTGGTAGGGTTTCTCCCAGATTTTCAAGTCTTCATCAAGGGAAAGATAATAAAAATTAACCTGAAACTGAAATACAACAAAGATTGAGCCAAACTTGTCTTGGAAAAGAGCGTGAATCAGGGAATAGTGTTTGGGTGTCTCCGTGCTTTTGAGTGTCTTCTTCCCTCAGTGAAGCCTGCCAGTGCAGTACAAACCTTGTGTCATCTCTGGGCTCTCTGACAACGGCACGAGGACACACGTGTGACACCCCAAACAAAAGAGAAGCCAGGAATCCAATAGCTAGGCCACTGCCAGCCTTTGCCAGCTTTTTTCTTAAATCCATCCTCATTGCTAGCTTAAAGCCATTTCTTTCAGAACCTTGATTCTTGGGTGCCTGCTCTGAAGTTGATCTGTACGTTAGCTGTGCAAGCGAGAGTTTTCAAAGCTGGAAACATACCTCGGGCTGTTTTAATGTTTCATCTAAAGTGGGTCATATATTTCTGAGACAATTAGGGAAAAAAAACACTGCGGGTTTGAGCACCCTGAACAAAATTCTAACAGGCRAGTAGTGCAAAAGTGTAAGTTTTTATGTTGCTGAGTGGAATCAGTCCTTGGAAAATACCACTCAGCCTAACTGGGGCTGCTCCAGGGTAAAGATGTGCCTCCCGGAGAACTCCTCACCCATGCGTATTCATTAGAGACCAGTTACAGCTCCACGGCTCTGCTCTCTGAAGGGTCTGTGCGTGCTGAGCTCGCTCTGCCTTCTCATGGCTCCTGCAGCCCAATCTGACAGCACTTCCAACAGCCATAGGGTGGCTGTTGTGCAGCTGTCATTCTATTGTTTCTGAATACTGTTTGTCAGCCCACCAAGCACCAACCACTCTTGCTAAATGATGCCCTCTCACCTCATTCAGTGTTAGGAGGAGGCTCCTCTGGGAGTGAGAGCGGGTGAGGTAATACCCCTCCGAGAGCTGCCCCAGCTCTTGCACCTGTGCAAGATGTGCAATGAATAAGGCAGGAGAAGGCAAAGAGCAACGTGCGATCTCATGTCACCCACCCCGAGGAACACATTTCTTTCTTCCTCTGTCACTAAGCTCCCTGCTGAGAATGGAGAGGCTCTGTAACTTAGGTCACTGGGAGCGACTCGTTCCTCCTTTTCTGAGCATTGGACCTGGTTTGCCCTCAGCCTGATTTCTGTTGTCCAGTGTATTTCAATGGACATGATCCCAAGTAAACCCTGAAAAAACAAGCTTTAGGATCTTTGCAATTCCCAATTTAATGATAATTTTGAATAACTTTGGCTTTGTTTCTGTCCCTCTGTCCCACAGCCCCTCAGTTATAAATACAATAAAACCACCTGATTCATCAGGGAAACTGCTAATGAACAGTTTATTAATACATGTGGCATTTGAATGCTGTCATGAGCAGAGCTCAGAAAAAAGCCGTCGAGGATTTGGCTGAACTACAACAAATAAGACAAGGAGGCTCTACCTGGAAAGACAACATAAACAGAAATGCCTTGGACATCTTCCATCTTGTGCACGGAATGACTCTAAGGGGAAGCAGCAGATCTACTCAGGAGAGTAATCAGAGGGGGACCATGCATGTACAGAAGGATTCCCCCAAGGTCACCAAGCAACCTGAAATCTCATTTTCCTAAACATTCCTTGATTTTGAATCCCAGGTCATCTCCTCTGGTAACATTTGGGTGCTAGGGAGCAGCAATACCAATGTTGTCAGAGTCGTGATGGACAGGGCCCAAAGATGTTAGGAGGAGACTCCTAAACCCCAGAGGAGGAGTGGGAGAAATAGAAAAATATTGAAGTGCAGCAGTTTTAGGAATTGGCATATATGAGCAAGTTTCCTGCATCCTACCACTTGGGCCAGTTCTCTTATTCCTGCTGTTTTGCCTTGAGGCACTTTAGGAATGCATGACACCACACTGTTACATTAAACACAAGGAGGCAAGTTCAAAGAGCCGACTGCAGGGCTGGGCATACACTTAGCTCCTAGGATATTCACACCAAAAGCTCCCTTGCCAGGCTGCCTGGAGTCTGCCAAGGGCTCACTGGCCACCTTCTGCACCTGTAGGACGTGGGGGAGCACCCAGGGCATATCTATCCTGCCTGCCTGCCACACTGCTGCCCTCCTTTGCTCCCCTTCCTCCTCTACYCATGCCCCAGGTGTGAGGCTCAAAGCAGCCTGTTTGCACCAGCAGTCTGAACACAACTAGCCTGTGAAGGCAGGAGGRGTATATGTTGAGTATTAAGTAGAGTGTATGTCGAGTATTAAGTCACTAGCTGCCACCAGGCACTTAGGAGACACTTCAGCTTGAGTGTAAAATAATGCCTAATTGCTCATCGGTGGTTAATCTGCAAAAGGGTGGCTCGGCAGCAGCAGGAAAGCTCTACYGGCTGGAGAGGCTGTAAAGGTCCTGGCCCCGGCACCGCTGAAATGGCACATTTACTGTGAGACAGCCAGGCTGTGTCTGGCACGGGAAAGAGACCTCCCTTCTCCTGGAAGGAGCTCTGAGGCAGGGCCGCCAGGAGCCACCGAGGTGCAGCCAGCGCAGGCCACGGGCTCCTCTTCGATCATGTCCTTCCAAGGGCCATTCGACAGGAAAACGGCACATTGCCTTTTGCAAAGGAGAAGATTTTACAGCTTCCTTCCTTCCTTTATGCACAAGGGAATCACTAGTGGGTCTGTCCCTGCGTGGTATGTTGCTCTCCCTCTGGAGCTGCGAGGAGGTAGGAAGGAGAGAAGGGACGAGGTGCCGGCAGGGAGGGTCGGGACACAGCAGCCTGCATGTAACCCTCGATAAATGTCATGGTGCAGCCAGCGTGAAATGAAGAAATACCGCTCCTGGTAAATATTTATTTTATATCAGAAATTAGCATACCAAATGTAATTAAAAACAACTTTATGTGCACCCCTCTTCCTCCTGTCTGTCAAACGACATCTTAGAATAACTAGTCATAAAGAATGCAGTCTAATTAGTGAGCATCCTAGCCTGCTGTGGCTGTTTGATAATTACCCTGCAATGAGCAGCTGAAATTAGGATTTCTTTCCCCTTCTCTGCCCCTCTCTCACAGAAGCCAGTGCTGGCTCTCTTTCATCCTCAACTCTTTTATTTTGCCCTTCTATCAGGGAGCACCTGAGTGCCTGCATGCCACGGCAGCCAAGCTCCAGCCTCTGGAATCCCTTGSTTTGCTGGGTTGGGATTCCTGAGTGACACCTGCCAGTGGAGGTGTCTCATTGTGAGTGTTTTTTTTGTTTGTTTTTTTGGGTTTTTTTAGCACTYTAACTCCTTGTTTAGGGGCCCAGGATTGTGGCGCAGACAAGGAGGTGAAGAGTGGGAGTGCTCCATTTTCTCCTCTTCATGAACAGGACTATCTCCATGTAATTTCTGCTATTCCTTCTCATGTACAGTCCTGATTCACCTTGACCTTACAGAAGCAACCACCTGCTTGCAGGCAAGTCAGATGGAGAATAGTCCCATGAGCAGATCCTCAGGAGACCTAGCTGGCATTCATCACCTCAGACATCAGACATCTCCAGTCTGTCTGTCTCTGCCTGAATGCATCACCTCTTGATCCTTCTATTCTTGAGGGAGAGAACAAGGTACTTTCAGGGCCTGTTTTGTATGACCTATTTTAGACATTGACTTTAGCATGAGACAAATTAGCTCATGGAAGAGCCTAGTCTCTTCACTGACTAAGCAGAGACCCCAGAGTCTTAGGTGGAAATGACAGTTAGATGAATCCCACTCAGAGATCTTGTTTTCCCACAARTAAAGGCTAACAAAGACAAAGCAGATGAGGAGGGCAGCTAGCATTAAAGAGCAACAGAATTAACTATAGCAGAAAGACTTTCCCAAGGGGATCTTCAAAATGAGGCTTTTCATCAGTGCATGAGAAAGTCATTGGCTTTGTTTGACACACAGGATGCTTTAGCAGAGAAGGTGAAGCGATAATATTTAGGAGAGAGTAGCAGGAAAATCACATTGTAATCAAATTCCCCAGAGGTTCCTCAGTAGCACTGAGGCCCCCTCAGCTCCACTGTTGCTGAGGTGGCTTTGGTAGCTTACTGAGGAGGGATAAGGGCATAAGGAAGTTGAGGGCTTTGGGGAGTAGCCCCATGTATGTCTTGGAAGAGTCTGTGAGGGCCATGCTAGTCATCCTGTATCTCTGATAATGACTGGGCAGGGAGCTCATGCAACCTGATTCGTACTATACCTCCCATCACCATATCTCTTGCTCCGCTCACGTAACTGCTGATTCACTCCAAAATGTTGGAAGGTCTGGCCACAGCTTCCACAAAACTACATGAGGATAGCTAAGGCATTTCAGGGCCTGAGAAATGAATGGAGAAGCTGGGGATCGTGGTCCTTGTGTGATCAGCACCCATGGGAGTTGAGGGACCTCCTTACTGCTCTCCTTCCCATCCTTATGTTAGCTGTCTCTGGTGTGTGAAAGAGGGATCCTCATTTCCCAGAAACCTCTGGCAGTATTCCCAACTTTATGGAGACTTTCTTTCCTGCTCTTGAAGAGCACAGAGAAGGTGACCATGCTTACACTGCAAACACAGCAGCTCCAGGCACTGGTTTCCTAATTGCTGTGCATGGCTGGGTCCTCGTGGGGATCCAGCAAGAAGATATTGAAGATAGAGATGGTTGGTGTTTCATTTAAGTCATTAGAGAGTTCCTTGGGGAGCTGGTGAGGAGAAAAAGTAAGAGGAATGGAGGGGGAAAAGGAGGAGTAGAGGAAGAAGAGGGGAGTGAGGAGGAAAAGGAGGGAGTGAAGGAAAGTGTAGGCAAATTAGGATTAAAACAGGGTGAAGGTGCCTGGAAGGACATCTTGCACACTGTGGTGTGTGTCCTGCTGGCCCCCTAGTCATCAGTGCAGTTCTGGRTGAAATGACAACCATGTCTTGGTGAAGGATACTCACCTCCATTTTTCCTGCTAGAAAGGATGTGCCCTCAGTTTTGGAGCACCCTGAGGGAGCTGATTCTGAGACAAAGATGCCCAGACGGTGGCTCTGCTGTCCTGCAGGACAGGGATCCTGGAGACATGGCACAGATGATGTGTGGAGCCGGATGCACACAGACCAGCARTAAAGCCTGACCCTCCACGAGGAACTGCCAAAGGTTGAGATAAAGAACCTGGTGCTCATGGAAAGCACAGAGCAGGAGTGCTGCAAGTCCCCTTCCTTGGAGGGTGCAATACCTGGACCCTGGGGAGCTCCTGATTCTTCCACTCCTTTTCCCTTCCTTTCCTCTTGCTCTTCATGCCATTGCTCCAGASTTTTTCCTCCCCCCAGTCCCTGCCTTTGGAACCACCTCTCCCTCTGGAAGAGGTTTTCGGTGGCATTCAGCATATTTTAAAACCAGGAGATAATGAGAGCACCCTTTCCTACCAGCCCCGTCAGGTTGGAGCAGGGAATGGCACTGCTGAAACCACCTTCTTGAGAAGCTGCATGGCAGCGGSGACACTGCCTTCACTACCCCACAAAGCTGTCGTCCACTTCCACTATCCTGCACTCCCAGCCCCAGTGCACTTGAGCTGACAAACTTACCATTCGATATGCCTTTTGTTTCAGTTTCTGGTGACACTGATAGCAGCAGTTAATCCTTCCTTCCATCTCTCCTTCCCTCCTTCCTTCCCTCCTTCCTTCCTTCCCTCCTCTCGCTTCCTTCTCCTCGCTGACCGCACTGGCTCCAGGGCCACTCCACATACAGCACACTGGGTGCCACTCTGCAGCCCCYCACTTTGCATCCCCAAGGATGTCCCTGTGACTCCAAGGGAAGCAGAAGGTGTTGGACAGGGTGCTGAAAGGCTGTGCAGGAGGGGTGACAGGAGCACTTGAGGCTCACAGCGCCCTCGTTTCCTCCATCCCAGTTAGGGTGCTTCCCAGCGCCAGAAGGGTGGGATGCATGCAATGGGGACTCCAACCTACAGTGAAACTGTCGGAGATTTTCAGGTCACGTCTCGGGCTGCAGAAGCAATAGGGATGTATGTTGGAAGTAGGCTGAATTTCTGTGTGGACATACCCTATCTCCCCGTTACCATCTTCCAACCTCAGTGGTTAAACTGGCCTATATGTTTTTACAGGATCCACTCCAGTCTCAGTGCAGCCTTTAGGCTCCACCATAGAAAAGGAGCAGGATGCTAAGTGAGATAAGGATGGCATRTACCGAAGACAGACTTTGCTTATAGGAACTTCTACTTGGAAGTGGTTGCCTTGTTTTGTTTGGAAATATTTTCTGAATTTAAAAAATGACTTCATTTATTTTTTCTATGCAGTATTTTTGGGTAGCAGATTGTCAATTCTCTCAAACGTTATGTTTAGTAAATAGGAAGAAAACAAATCTGCATAGCATAATCTCTTTTCTTCCCCTTTCCATGGACTATATAAAGGGTAAGGAAAAGGAAGCTTCATAGAAATGGCATGTCTGAAGAAGTGAAAAATCTTCAGGGATTACTTTTGATGAAAATCATTTAATGACTGACCCTAAAGCCATTTCCACCAGGGCTGTCCCACAGGCCCCGCATGCTTCTCCTGGGGATAGAAATCCCAGGCTACCTGTTCAGCAGAGGCACGAGGGTGGTCACGGCTGACACCTGAGGCTGGGCCAGGTGGGGAGCTGGGGAGATGCTCCCAGGCCTGCCCGGAGATGCAGGAGGAAGCAAATAGCCTCTGAAAGCGTTCCCTACCCCTACCTTTTCCTCCCCCCTCATGTCCCACTTGGCCAGCTCCACAAACATTTTAATTTCACGCCTGCTTGTCGGGGCTGCTTTGTGAAACATCTGAATGACATTAGCGCAGTTTAACAGTGTGACAGACCGGGGATCAGCAGCCTCCTGGGATCACCTCTTCCAGATGACAAATCTCACTTCCGACRTCTTAACTAGGGAGGTGCAGCAGGACAAAAATCCCCATCCAGCTTCAGACCCACCACTCCCCGTACCCTAGTGCTGAGTCTGGGTCAGGCAGTGATTACTGCAGAGAGAGGGGAACGTGCAGCAGATGCCACRTTCTCCAGGGAGCCCAGAAAGCTTTTCCTCCAACTCTGACTTGTTGCTGTCTCGTCTCAATTACATAGATAGGCACAAACAGCCCAGGTAGATGTGGTGCAAGTATGTTCTGGCCACAGGCTCCTGTCACTGGAGTGGTGCTCCATCACACCAGTTTGGGGGGATATTTGCAGTCCCACAGACATGCCACAACCCCAAACCATCACAGGGCACTTTAGGGAAGAAGCTGTGTGTTCACACAGGTAGTAAATTGCTGGGATGCTATTTAAACTCCAAACTTGGTGCGAGGTAGGGGAAAGTGAGTGGAGGCTGGTGAAGGCCCTTGTGAAGGCCCTTGTGAAGGTGRCACTGCAAGCTCCTGCCTCTCTGGTGCCTTGATGAGTGTACAGATTTGCCTTCCAGAAAGCCAACCTAGGTCGCATTTAGCTCCTGGACCACTTTCATTAGCTAAGAGTCTGCTAGCATTGTTACCTCTGGGAGTGACAGAATCACAGAATCATACAAAAGTTAAGGTTGGAAGGGCCCTCTAGAGATCATCKAGTCCAACYCYCCTGCTCAAGCAGAGACATCTAGAGCATGTGGCACAGGGTGGCATCCAGGTGGGTTTGGAAGATCTCCAGAGCAGGAGACTCCACAACCTCTCTGGGCAGCCTGTTCCAGGGCTCTGTCACCCTCACAGGAAAGAAGTTCTTCCTCTCAYKGAGATGGAACTGCCTTTGTTTCAATTTGTACCCATTACCCCTTGTTCCTATCACTTGCCACCACTGAGAAGAGCTTGGTCCCCTCCTCCCTACACTCACCSCTCTGATATTTATAGACATTGATAAGACCTCCTCTTAGTCTTCTCTCCTCTAGGCTAAACAGGTCCAGCTCGTTTACTCTTTCCTCATGCAATAGATGCTCCAGCTCCTTAATCATCTTTGTTGCTTGACGCTGGACCCTCTCCAGAAGCTCCACGTCCCTCCTGTACTGGGGAGCCCCAGAAGCCCCAGCACACAGAATTGCGCTATGKGCCTAGTGGGTACAGATTCAAACCCTGATAGCAAGTAAAGCCAGCAGTTCCTGGGTCAGGATAGGTGTTCTTGTGTGTGTATGTGTGTGTATASCCCTCTCCCCCATATATATGTGCATATGGGCAGGAGCTGGTAGGACAGGAAGGGAAGAGAAATGCTGCAAAGATGAGGAAGTGTATTTAATGATCACCCACAGCCACAGCTTTGTGTCTCCCCTGCAGGACAGCAAGTTCAGTTTTCATGAATAACCTGTATGAACTGCTTCCCTGCAATTTACTCGGAGTTTCCCATCCAGCCAGATCTGTATCCGGAGATGACAGTGCCCTTTCTCATGCTGTAGCAACCAAGGTATCCTGGGACTGCAGGCCGCAGAAAACAAAACACACAGGTAAATACTGAGAGGGTATGTCCTTGTCCCCAGCACTCTCCCCATCGCTATGGTTACAGCCATGTGGGTGTTTCCAAAGTAAATTCCCTCTCCACTCCCTCTCTCATCCATCTCTTCCCAAGGGGATGCCGAAGGGGCAGGGGAGGGCCTGGGCTCACCGTGCCTCTGCCAGTGGCTCACGCGGCTTGCTCACATCACCGGTGTGGACAGGGAGCTGAGCGGATTTGCTAGGGATTAAATAGGGAAAATGGGATAGCCCAGTCCGCCAGCCTCCCTCTGCACAGTCTGCAGCCCATTGCTTCCCTAGGTTTCACCTCTCCCTCTGCTTCCTAGCAGGCACGGCTTAAGAAGTGACATACTTGTTTTAAATATTATTTCTAAAAAGCACAGATTAACATCTCCACAGACATTAGAGAGGGTTTCTTCTTTCCAAGGTGACAATTTGGGGATCAAGCAAGGATATTGTTCAGGTGAATGTATAAACCAGGATCAAGCTGACCCCAATCCGTATTACAGACCCTCCTTTCATCGCCCCAGGAGCAATAATATTTCCCCTGCTGTTTCCTTTTCCTCCTCCTCCTGGTTGGCATGATAAGACAGATGACACCCAGGAAAACAGCTGGGGTTCTGTATTTGTGGAGTTTCTGAATGACTGTGAATCTTCAAGCTAAGTGTTGCTTCCCACATAGATTCAAACATCAGTTAACTTGAATTTTTACTGAAAAAAAAATGAAGATTAAATTAATCTTTCTATTGGTTTATCACACTTTTATTCTGGATTATCATTTCTAAGCAACTTTGTCTTTTTCCTGTTCAAATTTCAGAGACTGTGCTTGTCACTCTTCTGAAAACTTTGTCCTTTTTATCAACTTTGGAGAAGGAACTTACTCAAAAAATTAGAGTGGGCAAATCAGAGGAAGAGGTGCAATAGGCATCTTGAAACACAGGAGAAGATGAAATGATTAGCCTTATATGTCTGGGAGACAGAAATGAAAGACAACAGCTGATTGGAAAATAAAATTGGAGAGTCTGGGGAGAGGAATTAAACTTACCCTTTACTGACCTTATACAAAATTGCAGCAACCTTGTAGCCGGATAATTGCTTTTGTAAAATGCTTAGTTTTCAGTGTAATAGTTCAAGGTTTTCCAGCGATGCCATAYGAATAAATTCGCAGTGCTGCAGCTCCCGTTTCCCTCTCGGTGAGACGTCTCCTCTTGGTGCAGCGTGGGGRTGGCAGGTGACTCGTGCCTGCAGCCCCTGCCCCTGTCCATGCCTGCACTCCGCTAATGTGTCTGGAGGCCGACCTGTGGCTCGTGCACCTCCTGAGAAATGTTCACAGGGAGCATCCATCAGTCGCCTGCTCCCGCTTGTACTGGGGCACATCTGTTACTCCAAGAATATCCCCTGGGCCTCTTTGAAATAGAAATATGTGGGAATTATTATGTGGTGCTGAGATGATTCAGTTGTGAGTYTCCAGGCCTTTGCAGCAGGAGGCAAGAGCAAGGCCGGATCCAGCTAGGATTACACTGAGTAGCTGAAATGATTTCCAGATTGGTCCCAGAATTATAGGCAGGTGAATGGAAATAGATCTCTGAAACCAGCCTTGTCAATGGAGAAATATTTCATCAAGCAGCAGCCTAGAAGAAGTGTGGAGATGCGKGAAGGAAGGTGACCTGGCTTGAGTCCTGCTGGTACATGGTATTCTCCAGGTCTTTCTCCACAATGTCCACCCACTGCCTCTGTCCCCACGGATGCTGAAGGACAGGCAGAGCAAAGTGGGCCTAGAGAGGACAACAGTGAAGTTCCCAGCTGTAAATAAGCTGCATTTTCTCAGCACTTTCAGTCTCCTTGTTGTGCTGAGGAGCTGATAATGGCCTGCGCAGTCAAAATGGAATTTGGCACCSGGGCTGCGCTTTCTCTGCCTTCAGAAAGACACTGCAGTAAACAAGCTGGTAAAGGGCTACAGGAGAACATGGTCTTCTTCAGACCCATGTTCATGGAAAGCTGGAGAAGTACAAGAGAGCAAGAGGAAACAGAACTCAGGTGGACTGATGCATCAGATAGCCTTGGATAAATAAAGCACTTCTTGGCCTAGAAGGGGGCGGTAATGAAAAGGCATGGAAAATTCATCACTTGATGAATAAAGGGCTCTGCAGTCTCCAGCTGCAGTGACTGGTGTCTACAGTATCCTGTCACAGTGGCTGTGTGCATGACTAGGCCAGGCAGCTGACCCTGTCCCCCTCAAAAAGCAAAGATTCAGGTAAGCATACAGATCCTTAGCTACACTGATTCTCCCTAAGGAGGAGAATATCCCTTATTTGATAGGGGGCCGGMATGGAAAGAGAACAGGTTGGAAAGAGAACCAGAGCACTGCCCTGTGCGGAAATAAAACCCAGTGCTGACTGAATTTCTTAGATGACGGTTAAGAGGTCCCTTGTCTCAAGATCAGCAATGGCYGTTGGTTAGAAGTGCTGGCTGAATGAGGAGGGTTTCCTCTCCATTCTTGATGAAGACACAGAGAAACAGAAAGGAGCATCATCCTACTTTCCAGTACTTCTGTGCTCTGTTGAGATCACAGGTTTCTCCTGGGAACCCTGCCTSTTTTTGCCTGAGGGACCCAGGATGCTTGCTAACCGTTTGCACTGCATGGATATCCCGTGAATTTTCAGTGCTTAGGAACTCAGCTCTATTATTTCARTGTCCTGACAGCTTTGCTTCCTATCCTATCCCATGCTGTGTCCATCCCATCCCGTAATATCCCATCCTTGATATCCCATCACAGATCCCCCTGCTCAGTGTAAGAACTTCCCAGCAAAGAGCATATTTCAGGGACTAACAACCGTTGCCTGTGCTTTGTTCACATATATTCAATCCTGCCATTCAATTTGTCATTGAGCCCCACTTACGTAAAAGAGGAAAGGGATCCCTACCATGGTCCTAGCAATTGAGCAACAGGACAAAATAAGCATGAAGGTGATAGGGAAGAACATATTTTCTTCTCTAACCCCCCTAAGCACATCTTCCTCCAGAATATAGAAAAATAAGGGGGAGCACCCAYTCCAGTCACCCTTCTGAAACAGGTGACAACAGTTATAGCTAATGGCAAACATCTCTTAGCTGCTGAGGTGCCRGTACTTTGCTAGGATCCTGAAATTTCTGTGGAATTGCAGGTTTCATTAAAAAGTGAAAACATATGTAACCYTGACAGTCCCTAGGAAAATCGTTGTGTAGTTCTGCTGGATCTATCCCAGTGCAGCTCCCTGTGCATGCTCTAAAAGCCACTTAGACCACTCAGTTCTGCCTTTGAAAAATGGAAAGAAAAGGACTGTCATTGTGAAGCTCTGCTTTTACGTTTTTTTGAATGTACATTTGCATAGAGAGAAAAAAAGGTCCCATTGAATTCCAAGGTCTCCGGCAGCAGCTATTTCCTCCGTTAAGCACATGGATATGAGAAATTGAAGAAAGATGTATTGATTGATTTTCTGTGGTGCCTTACAGGTTGGTGTGTGTATTGAGATATGAATCTGGCTTTGACATTAGGCGGAGAGGACGATGGCCTCCCTGAGGGGGCTGTAATGAGATGGTCCGGGCTGGGTCTATCAGCGGGACTTGGCAAAGCAGGGATAAGAGCTCCACRGAGGCCTTGCCACAGGAGGGCAGGGGCCAGTGGCTTTGGGTGCTGCAGGCAGCAGGAGCCTGCTGTATGTCTGCGTTTTGGTGCAGCAGCTTGCAAACTGAGCAAGCTGTGCAGAAGGTCCTCACAGATCCCTCTAGAGAGCTTGCTTATGGCTTTCCTCACCAGGTGAGATGCATCTCCCTCCTCACCAGGAGGAGGTCAACCATCCTCAGGTTGACCCGTAAAGGCAGGGAAGGAGCATTGCATGGGGATGCTGTGGAGCTGGTATTGCCACCAAGCTGCTGAGTGCCTGGGAACAAGCCACATGCCTCGGTCTGGAGGGAGGCGGACGACACCGATCTTCCCCATGGAGAGCCACGATAGTAGCAGTCCCCTTGCAGGCCTGTCAGTGAGTACTAGATGATGAGTCAAATACTTTACGGAAAGGCAATATTTATAGGGGCGTCCACAGGAACCTAAAGCCTGAAAGGTGCTTTTTATCAGCTCATTTAGGGAAAATACAGGTTGTCTGGTAAGATTGGSTGAGAATGACATATTTAGTGTGGAGGCTTTTATCCAGCCGGGTGCAGCATCCTCTGGTAATGAGAGACAAGTTTACAGGCCTGCTGACTGTTTGCTGGCTGTGTCCTGCAAGTCCTGGAAAGAAAATGGATGTGAAGGGATTACACTGAGATGTCCAACAAGGTATGTTGTCTAATGGATGTCTCACTCCCATCCTCACTCTTGGCATCTTGAACAGAACTCAGTGTGCAAGTAAATAAGAGCTGGCTGGGATGCTTGAGGCAGTGCAGTGCTGCAAATGAGGCAGCGTGGATCACTAGCAGTGATCAGCAGTGCAGGCAGTGTATCACAGTTTGTGATCCACAGCAGATGAAGGGGTTTTTCCTCTACTTGTTAGATCTAGAGGCTTTCTCGTTTTTATTTTCTTTTCAGCCTGCTGAACAAATACCATCTTTTCTGTAGCCGTGCCTCTGTTTGCACCCAGAGAGGTGGCAAATGTCTTCCACCTGTGGGATGCTGGCTGCCTSATGTGCCCTGAAAAGGAGACATGGTCTCACGTAAATGTAGGCAACAGAGGTGTGTGCCTTTCCCTCCCCTTCCTAGAGCTGTCAGTGAATCCAACAATACCCACTGACAGTTCAAACCCTCTTCAACAGCCTGACTCTTGGGGAGATTTTTTTACCTTCTTCAGTCCTGACAGTCAAAACRTGCCCTACTCTTCTTTTTCTTGGCCTTATCTGGCCTCCATCAACGCTCTCCCATCTCAGACTCTGCACTTGTCAGCCACTGCCCATTAAACTCAGAGCAAACAGCTGCTTGGCTGCCTTCTCTGTGTCCTTGTCACTGCATTTGTACTCCTTGTATTCAAGGGAGTGTTTCCTGGCATGAACTAGGTTCTTGTCTCTTCCCTGTGTCCTCCCCACTGCACATTTTTTGTCTCCTTTTCACCTCTCTGGTGCCTTGCTGCCTTCTCTCTGATTAGGGGCAACTTTCAGAAGGTGCATTGGGTTCCTTTCCTTTATACAGCCCCAGGAGCACTTTCTACGAGGACACATTCCCTCCCTGTGAGCACCAGGCATCCGCACTCCTTTCTGATTTGGCCTGCGATTTCAGCACCATTCTTTCTCCTCTTCCCRTAAGGTCAGAAGAACCGCTGCCCTGTTAGAGACACGATTCCCTGGGCAGCAAGCGGCGAGTCACGCACGCCGCCTCCCCCGAACAAAGCAACCTTTATCAGGCAATGGGGACGCCACGAGCCCGGGGCGCTGGGCCAGGCTGGYGGGGCAAAGCTCACACGCGCCTGCTGCACTGCGAGCACGTGCCCAGGGCTCTGCTCCGCAGCGGCCGGGTCCGGCGCTGCCCTGCACCACCCTGGCGGGCTGGTGACCCTTCCTGCCCAGCACTTCTCTGCATCGTGTTCCCAGACTAACTCTGCACGTGAACAAYGGGACTGGATTGTTCTGTCCAAGCTCTACTTCTTCCTCTTCCCCCGGGCATACTGAATCCCTATTGACCCAGCCAAAGCACAGCTAGAGATGCATTGCCATACCGTGCCTAGGGATGGCCTTCAGCTTTGCCCTGACCRAAAGGTTATTGCTCTGCCTTGAGGATTCACAAGGCAGCTGAAATGTGTGCAGGGACACGGCTGTGCCTTCCCTTAGCTCAGCAAGGAGAAAGATGTGCTTTCCTAAGCAGGAAGTCCTGGGCTCTCCCCATGGCTCCTCAGGATGGTTTTTCACAGAAATTACCTTTGTCGTGCCCAAGTTGCCTGGCACTCTCTCTGCAGCAAGCTGCTGTTTGGTCGCGCTGTGTTGATGCTATGACAGCACTGGGGACTGAGGTTCTTCAGGAAGGAAGGCAGTCTATGAATTATTTAAGCATCTCTGCTTCTGATTAGCTTATGASTAACACTCATTGTGCTAACTCCTGAGACACTGCATGTTAAAATGCCTGGAGAAAATATAATGGGTTGAATTGCCTTCTAGGTAGCAAGGTGCACATAGAGCTTTTGTGGACTTTTGTGTGTTTGTTTTGCTTTTAGTTTTAAATAGGCACACACTGAAAGGGAACTCAGGAAGTCTTCTCAGGGATGGGGAGTTCACAAAGGGTCTGAATCATTTTTCAAGCGCAACAGGGGACAATGGAAAGTGAATACTGCAGCAGAGAAGGAAAGTAGAAAGAAATCTTCTTTCTGATGTTACATTTAGGATTTAAAACCTGAAGACTGGGCGCTGAAGCAGGAAGAGGAGATTGCCTTCAGATAGCCTGCAGAATAAAGGGTGCATGACAGACACAAGCAAATTTCACATCATGTTGAGAAAACATAAAAAAAGTACTCTCTTGTTGAGGGAGTTTGAATGGGGATTTCAATTGTGAATTTTCAATTACGGCAGCTCAGGCAGTTGTTGGAGTTCAAAGTCTGGAGGCTAATGTTAAAGCAAGTTGAAAAGAAAAGGTCTGGCTTGTACTGACCTCTTGGTGCCCAATAGCCAGGGTTTTGGAAACACTTTCCTGCTGGTGTGGGTATATGACAAGCCCAGCTGCTTACCTCTTCCAAAAAGTATGAGCCTAGCCTAGGAGCTCAGCTACAGTCCCATTTAGCTTGACAGGATCTGTCAAGGCAGAACTTTATCTAACAGTTTAATGATGTTTGGGGCACTCAATGTTAGGGTTTCCCAAATGATTCCTATATCTATTTGTAGTCCCCTTTGCCAGATGGCTAGTCTGTGCTTGGCAAATGGGAGACCATGGGTCTAATTCTCTTCTTGCTGTGGGTGACATGAATTGAAAACTCTTAGCTTTTTTATTCACATGCACTGACTGTTAACTACATATCCATCTAGATACCTTTGCGCTGGCTTATTAGTCACCTTACATTTGCTAAATAAAGAAGGGCATGGTTCTTGATCAAAAAACCCAAACAGAAAAAAAAAAAAAAAAAAAAAGAGAGAGAGAGAGAAAGAAAACTACTTTACTCATTGCTTTATTCCACAATACCAGGGCCAGCTGCACCAGGTCTCCAGCAGTGTGAGGTTCCTGCAAGCCTTTTTCATGAGCAGGGCTCCCTTGGGTTGGCTGGCTACCTATGCCACTTGCAGGAGCTTTGAGCCCACAGGACACAGAGGAGAGCTGTTGCTGGGGACTGCTCTCTGTGCCTGGCTTCTCCTGCCTCCAGCCTCCCAAACAGCTTTTGCAGCTTCTTGGAAACTTATATCTGGTCTCAAGTGGGGGTTTTTTGTTTGTTTTTAATTTTTTTTTCCTGTTGGACATTTGCTTTGATTTGTATTCCTTCCTTCTGAATAATAATAAAAAAAAAAAACATGTCTTGGGTCCATCAAGATTTTTTGAGATCCCACTTTTGCATCAGTCAAACCTAAGAACAGAAGAAATGTGAAAGAACAAAGCAAAAGATTACGGCCTTGAAAATAAAATGTGCAAGTCATTGCACTGATGAGCTTTGCMCGATGTACGTCATCTTTGCTCTTCATTTAGAATACGTAGGATTTCTCTTGTCCTTAAAATTCCTGCCCAGTCTGAGAGGAGTCTGAGGTGATTTGTTCACATGGAGACAATTGAACAGCAGATATCCTTAAAGACAGGCTGGGAGGGTGAGGGGTGGATTCTGACACCGGTTACAGGAGTAAAGGACAAAGGTAACAGCTCCTATGCAGCTCTTCACTGTCCTTGTAAGGATTCACAGAGGTGTCTCTCGGCTGTGGGAGCCAGAACCAACCCTGCTGTTGAGTTTCTGATCCCTGTTTAGCCTGAAAATTGCTACTGGAAGCAAGCAGTGCCTCAGTGTTTCTCCCAGGAGCTCCCCATGGTGTTTTCATTTGAGGGAYCTTGCTGTGTGCTAGCCTTCCTTGGTGGCTTGGGCAGGTAGMAAAGCTGAAGGAATGCCTGATCCATGGCTCCTTCTCCTGCGATGAGCGCGGAGAATGTTGGAGTACAGGCTCTTCTGCCTCTGCTCCCCTCTGCTCTGAGGAATTCAGATGAATCACAGCTCCGAGTTTGCACGGGTGTGCAGAAGCAGTCCAAGGCATCTCCTTGCTGTGTAGTAAGCTCAGTGAGCATGGGACTTGCCAGCAGTTTSTAGAGACTATATCTCACATAAACAGATGTGGGTCTTAGCTATCTGAGATGTGGCACTCAGTCTTGCATTATCCCTTCATTAATTTTGGGGATAGCTAGGTATTTTAAAGCATTGAAGTCTCCAGATCATCTTCCCATAGCCCAGATTGTATCAGATCTTCTAAAATAAGCAGGATCCTGCCCGGTCAAAGTCCCCATGGGGCGCCTGCAAGGCACACACGAAGCACAGGCAAACGGCAGTGGGGCCTTTCTACATCAAACCTGCTGTTGTGGTCTGATGCAAAGGAAAGCTTTGCTTCGGAATGAACCACCTCTTGGCTAAATCCTTAATCGCAGACTTCAGTGATGCGATGACAATATTTAGCCCTGCTTTTGTGAGCGCGTCACAGCACCGTGACAGTGCTTTGTTCACCCACCAAGGCTGATGCCCTTYGTTCCCGCCTAATCCCCCATCCCGGCTGCACATCAGTTGCCAGCGGTGGTGGCACCGCAGCAGCCCGGGACCCGATTACCCACCTGGAGGTGGAAGGTGGTGCCTGATGACTGCACAAGGGAGGCTGCTGCTGAGGGGCAGCYGCCCTGTCTCTCTCTGCCATATGTGTGTTTCTGCATGCAGCCCGAGTGGAAACGCATTTCATTAAATAAAAATGTCTTCAATTGCATGAGACCCCCCAAAGCTGGTTGGGTTCCAGAAGCAATGTTGGCTCCAGTGACTGCTTTCCCTCTCTCCTTTGAATTTTAGCATCTTAAGTCCAAGYGTTTCTGAGATAATTTCACTTCCTCCTGCTAAATTGGCAGAGCTCGTGGGATTAAAACACTTCTGGACTGTGTTTAAGGAGCAGCATGACCTTGTCTGGCCTGTTGCCAGTACACTGTATGGGTGAGGCCATCCTGGTTCAGGAGGAGAAGAGAATTTAGCTGCATGAATAAGAGGCATGCCATGCTGCTTGCTTTCCTCAGCAAAGAACAGAACCTAGCTTCRGAGATCAGCAGAAAAAGGTCTCTTGTTGAAATCCAGCACTTTTGATATCTAAACCCACCCYGTGGCTGTCAGGACAGGCTGAGGTGGGCTATTCCTCACCTCCATTTCCATGCACTGCATCCAAGACAAACACATCCAGTGTTTTATAGGCATCCCTAGGGCTTCTCTCWTTGCACCCATCCCTTCCCAGCAGTCACACACACTGGAGATCACAGCACTCTTCTGCAGCTCCGGCTCTCTCCTCCGGGTCAGCAATTCTGCCRCGTGGTAACCGCAGCAAGGAGGCGCGTGCTGGCTGGTAGCTCAAAGCACGGTTAGGTTTGACTTGAAAATGGTGGTGTGCTGGGCTGCTATGGGTTCTTCCTAGCACTCCCRTCCCCAGGCAGGAAGCACTCCCTCTCTACAGCAAGCAGTCTGTAGCTCAGTCTCCTAAGACGGGGGCTCGGCCTGGGGATAGTAAAATGGAGCTCTCCAAGGAAGATGCCCGCTCAGATCTGGGCAGGAAATGTACTTTCCCTGTGATAATGCRGCTTCTTGTGCCCGTTAGCTATAGCTTATCAGCTAGGTTTGACTCATCCACATCTCTCTCTCTGCTCCAAGGTATCGTTATTGCCATCCAAGCTTCGTTAACAGCAGCGCTGAGCTCACAGGGTCCTGGGGGCAAGAAGAAAGTGAGATAGAGAAAGGGTGGCAAGCTGTCCAAAGTATGCAGCAGGCTGAAGCACTCAGAGAGAAAGGAGATGTACAGTACATGTACAGACAACATCTTAGAGGCACGACACCGATGTGTGAAAGAGCGTGTCCATCTCCCCCTGTAACCACAGGACAAATTTTCTACTTTGTTTTGTCATGGTCACTTGCAGCAGCAGCAGGTCATGAGTCTTGCTGGTGAACTTACACCKTCAGAGATGCTGTGAACTTCTTTTCTGTAGGGTTCCTGCTACAAAACATCCTGCCGAACTTGTCCCCTGCTTGATATCATCAGTGTCTCTCTGCTCACAGATCCCTGTCCCTGGGAGTYGTTGTCCCCATGCTGCCCTGGACTGTGCTGAACTACCTGAGCTGAACAAGCCCAGCTCCCAGGCCTCTCAGCAGCGGCAGGGGACACACGTGTGCATGGGCTAGCGCAGGTCTGGGCCATGAACAGGATGCACAGAGCTCTGTTTGAGTTTATGGTGCTTAGGGGGATGATCTGGACTCTGACAGGCCATTTCTTCCACTTACATGTCCATCCCGGGCTACTACACAAAGCTTCTGGCCAGGTTCCTCCCTGCCATTCCTGCAGATAGCAGCATCTGAGCTTTGCAGGCTGATGTGCTCTGGCAACCTTGACATACATTTTACTGTTTGCAAACAAAGACAGACAGAGGCAGTCATTAGTGCTAGGAGCTGGTCTCATCCGCTCTCCTGTACCCACTTCAGCCCTCTCCACGTCGCACAGAGCACCATCCTCAGCAGTGTAAGATGCTCCACACGAGGGAAGCCTGAGGGCCTCATGCCTCTTCACTACGCCCACCTGCTGCTCTGGGCCGCGCGCACATGGAGGGACCTGTGTYCCTTCCGCAGGACTTTCAGGCTGAGGATCAAAGCAGTGACATGCCAGGAATGACTCCCCTCGCTGCAGCCTGGCTGTTACCATCATCAGCCTGCATTTGCTTGGGCTGAAATTTGAAAACAGGGCACACAGAGCTGCAACCGGAGCCCTTTGCTTTCAGCACCTAACGCTTTCTGCACCCACTTGACACTTTCCCGAGGCATTACTATAAGAACCAGAAGCACTTGCTTCTGTGGCACCGTTTCTTGCAGTGAAAGCACTTTGCTCGTGACAGCGGTCCACGCTGTGCTTTCTGGGAGACCCTTGGTTAATGTGTTGCACAGATTACACAGCGCTGTCACAAATCTCTGGCATCTTTAATGCCTGTTTCTAGTGATACTCCAATTTTTCAAGCAGGKTGGGGGTCAAATCAGCCTCACTCTGTAATCATTGGTTGGAGGTGTTTTATTTTCCTGAACAAAGAGCACCCAATTCTTTCATGTATCATTTATCTTCACCCTGGCAAAGCTCTGGCCATTTCTCTATTCAAGTTGTTCATTTTCTTTCAGAAATGTTCATTTTCTTTCAGATTTTCTTTCAGATTCTATCTATAAAAACAGAAATGCTCTATTATCTCCAGTGACTCTGAGCACAGGTGATTTTGTAGATTTTCCACAATCTAGGCATATGTTTTGTCTGCATTTAATAGTTACCATTAGGCAATGCAGCAAACTCTAGCCCCTACTGCGATCAGTAAGTTCAGTAAAGTTTGGCGTTTTTTTGTTTTATTTTGTGTGTTTGTTTTCCAGTTATTATACTCTACTCACTCTCATCGCGTAACAGGGCACCTCTCTCCCAAGCGAGTGGAGAACAGACTGTTTCTCCCGGCCAGAAGTGCTTAATCCCATCGCTGTTTCCCTGTGCCTGAGCGGATTGCTCACCGCTCCAGCGCCTGTCYCCTGCATCCCCACTCTCTGCAAAGAGCTTCGCAGCTCTTTCCTTCCTCACCAGCTCTGCTGCCGACCAGCCACGTGAGTGAGTCCCTGTCACTTCAGATCTGGGATCTCGCTTTGCTTAGTTAGCAACACGAAAATACTGAGGAAGTTTTGTAAATGCTTTGAGATCTGCCAATGAAACACCCTACAGGAGAGCCAGATATTATTATTATTATAGAGTGTAGCAGCTTCAATAACGTTCCCTCTCTCTCTGCTTACTCCTCACAGTGCTGTCCTGTGATTACAGCAGCTCAGGTGCATTCCTTCAGTTTAGCTACTAGGTGCCTTAAACGTCTGTGCTTTTGATGCTAATGGTCTCTGGTTTGGATTCAGTGGCACCTGTCTGTCTGAGACCAAAACTTGATATAATGACATATAATAAGTGTAAGGGCTTCTAAAGGGGATGAAGCGAGCAGGCTCCTCTCTTCTGGGAGATGGGCACAACTTGTACTTTTTGCCACTTCTGACCTGTCGGACTTGCCCCTTCTTCCTCTGAGATCATCTTGGCTAGATTGCTAACATCATTTGRTGAAGGGTCTGAACGTGGCTGCTTGGATGAAGTAGCAAGGAGAGACRCCAAACATTTTCTCTTTCCCTCCCTCCTGAGGCTCCTGCTCCCCAGGAGACTGCTCTCCTGGGCATGGCAGATGGCAATACCATCATTTTTCTCTTGCCCCCTAAGCTAAAGTCCAAGAGTCCAAGTGACGTGGGCAGAAACAAGGAGGGAATCCATTCCCTTTATGTCATCTGTATGTCACAAAGAGGAGTTAGCCTGTGACTAATGCCAGTCCTTGGAGACTCTTTCATGTTCTTCCTTGTCGTGGGTTGGGACAACATGGGCAGGAACTCTTGTCTTGATGGGAACCCCAGTGCACAAGTGCACATGTCCGTAGGCCCAGGAGCATTATAGAAGGCTGCTGTGCTCTCCGCTGTGCCTTCCTATCCCCTGGAGAGCCAGGAGAGCCAGGTTAAGGCAGAGCGTGTCTGAGCTGTGGGAGCCCCCGAGGCCGTGTTGAACGGCAGCTATTGAGTCTGCTGAATGTTTTATAGCACACTGAAGTGGCGAGCCCACTATCAAAGCTGGGCATTTAGAGCCCTGTCYTTAAAATAAATGATAACTCTGTGAGGGCAAGCGGCTGCCAGGTGGAGGAGGYGGATGGGATTCCCGATATGGAAAGAACAGGCTCTATGGAGGAAGCAGATGGAGTACCTTTCCCAATGCTCCCGACAGGCAGCAGAGGCRGAAAGCCAGTGCTCAGAGCCTCTCYAGACCCTGCAGCCCTGCTGAGAGAATTTCCCAGTTGGCAGCATTTTTGCATTAAAGTGGAGAACCATTCCCTCCTGGAACAGTGTTTTATTGTCTGTCTGTTTTGGTTCCTGTTAAGGTCTATGGGTGTCCAAAGGCACCAGGGACAGGGCAGCAGTGAGGGTACAGGGAGGTTCACACGGGGGAGCAGGCTGAGCTGAGCCGGCCTCTGTGGTGTGCGGAGTGCTGCGGGTGGGGGGTGTGTGGGGGAGCCTTTGCACAGGGGCCGAAGGAGGTGCACGGAGCTGCTGAGCAGCATTTCTGTGACAGTCATGGCCACTGCCTGCCTAGACCTGCGCAGATACAGAGGAAGAGACAGTCACTGCCTGCAAAAACACCTGAGCAAAGTGGTAAATGAAAGATGGGAGACAGGGAGGAAAGAAAGGTGKTGTGAACCTGTGAAATGCCCTGCCAGACAAGTGAACGTCCCTTTAGGCCCTTACCTCAGCCCTGATGGTGCCTGATATCTGACACTTTGGAGAAGGCAATGAAAACCATCTCCACCACACATGTGGGCAGTGGTGTGACAGGATCTCCAGGAGGACTGTTCCTGCGAGACCTCGTTCGCCGATCTACCTGCAAGTGCAAATCAGAAGTCAGAGCTCCTGCATTTTTGCTCTGGATGATGTTGCAACCAGGATTTTCTCCCACATAACACCCCAACCTGTCTCCTTCCCCAGGTACGATATCCTGKGTGGGCTAGAAGATCCCCAGCCCTTCTGGCAAGGGTAGACCCACGAGCTATGTCTCTAACCYCTGCACTCTGGAGGCAAGTGTGGCCCAAGGTGGGCAAGGCAGAACCCTCTCCAGCCGTTCTCGCTGTCATAAATTGAAGGCTCTTGCATCGCTCCTCATACACACTCCAACGACTGGAGCAGCACTTCACCATTCTCCTGTGGGGAGMCATTTCTGGAAGCTGTGTTAGCAGGAGCGTGAAGAACAGATCGGGAGATGTATCAGTGCTCAGGCATGGTATCAGTGCTACAGATAGCAGGTCCAACTACTGCTACATGGCCCGACAGACGGTTTGCACCCAGCGCTTCCATGTGATACACACACTGAGCCAGCTGCCTCTGTTCTGATTCAACAGGACCGCTGGGTAGATGAAATAATGAGCTTGAGGAAGGATCCCAGGAGCAGATCTGAAACACCTGAGATTGCTGAGTTGATGAGTTGATCAGTTGATTAATCAKTTGCTGAGTCAGGAGAGAGAGTCCAGCATTACTCTGAGATCTTTSAGAGTCCTGAAGATACCAGAGTGTTTTTGTGGTGTTATAGAGCATAATCTTCTATATGAAAAGCCCACATTATCTTCTCATTCTCTCAAAGGCAGAAGGAAAACAAACAGCAAGGGAAAAATTAAAAGGAATCAAAGAACTTTCAAAGGTTCTTTTTGGTTTTAAATGGCAATTGTTCTGGGCTGTCTGCGCAGGATGCTTAGCAGGAAGATTTCTCAGCGGCTTAYGTGGCCACGTATACCAAAACAGAGGTAGGGAAACTCTGATCTGATGGATTTTCTGAACAAATTCCCCATAGATCTGATTAGATGTGAGCCTGGTACTACTCTGAGAAAGACCTTCCTTCCACTCAGAGCTGTGTAGGAAGTGGTAGCATAAACATTGGGAGACATCCTGGCTCATGGCTAGTTCTCTGATTGAGAATGCTGAACACATGGAGGGCTGCAAGGTTTTGCAAAAGGACCTCCCCGCTCTGCCCTCCAACCATGCACAGGCATGTGCACAAGTGCCCAGTGTTTTCACGGAGCTCTTTATGTAACTTTCCTGTTATGGAAAATGCCCTAAAAATTCCCTTTCTCATGAAGGCAGGACTGCATGCCTAAAAAGCAAAAGTAGGGCYAAAATTGCCATGCAACAGCCATTTCTCTCCTTCTCCTGGCCTCTAGTGTGAACCAGGAACGTCAACAGGGAACAGGAACGTCAATATCTATCACTCAGCCCCTGCCTCTTCCACAATTTTAGGTTTACTCTTCTTGATTTTTCAAGGCTCTGGATTCTTTGCTGCTGGGATGCCACGCTCGCGCTCTGGCAGCCACTTCAGTGCCACCACGTGGTGCAGCGCTCGTGCAAGACATCGCCCAGAGCGAGGCCTTGGCAAGGTCCTGGCCCTCTGCAGCTTGTTGCTGCCGTGGGCAGCCAGTGGCCATGACAATTTGGCCCTTTCAGTTTGTTAACGTGGAGTCTGGCAGCCTGCAAACATTTTGAGGGGGTGGCTTTTTTTTTTTTGCCTCCACAACCATTTCTTTAATAGATGTTGTTTTCCTCTAGCAGCAATGGCTATTTCAGAGCTAATTCCAATGCAACAAACATCCAGCATTAAGAAAGGTTTTACCAGGTCAGGAAAGCCAACAAATGAGGCAAAAAAATGAAATAACACCCATGCCCTGACTACACTACACTACAATCGCGAGCTTTTGAAATACATTGGATTTCACTGTCCCCCACTCTAAGAGTTCTAGAGATGCTCCTCAGATRGTAAAAACTGCCCTCCGATATGCTCTTTGCTTCACACACACTGTGGGCTCCCCAGAATGGCCGTGTGGAGCTGGAGCAATCCTGCTGTCCACACCGTGTGGCTCCGTGGCTAAAGGGGTCACACCAGGCACCAGTACACTGCTGCTGTCCGATGCTTGCTGTGGGACGAGGGAGGCAGGGGAGTGAGGGTTATTCCTGCGCAAAGAGCTGTGAGCCAGGCTTGTGTCCCGTGGAGCCGGCCTTAKGTGGTCTGTTAGCTTTGTGGAGGCAGACTGCACAGCACAGGATTGAGAGCTCTGAGACTTTGAAACTCATGGAAATGCATGTGGAAGAGATGGAGAAGGGCAGGAYGTGCCTCTGGCAATACGGCTGTGTAGGTATCTGGTTAGCTGGATAAACTGAGTAGGATTGTCTCATTTTCACAGAACACGTGTCTGTGTCATAAAAAACKTGTCCTCGCTATTGGTGGCATATGTGCTGAGAGGGAGGACTGAATGATGGGTTCTCAGCTCCCCACCTGCCCCTAAAGATCCCAGTACTGATCCGTACAACACCTCTTATCCCTTCAGTGCATAAACAGGGGGATTCATTCTCYAGAGGCTCTTAGTCTAGTTTCTTTCATTAGGAATAAATTAAGTTTAAAAATACTGTAGGAGGAAATTTTTTTAAAGTGTTTTTTTATTGGAACATATTTATGAAAAGCTCTAACTGGAATAACCAGCATGTAGTGCAACATATTTTAGATAGATAGAAATAATGCCCTAAATATACCAGCCTAATTAGATGTACTTTCTCTACAAAACCACAGTTCTAATGTTCCTGTCTCCCTGTAATTAAAGAAGCATTTACCAYGCACTGGAACTTTTAATTAGGTCTAACATCTAATAAACTTGGAGTAAACTAACAAATATTTTCTGTCAGTGAGTAGCTTTTAATCAGTGTTTGGGGGTTTAACAGTTTAGACAGCGGCATATGCCTGAAGTTGAAGAGACATTTGAGCATAACTTGGTATCTGTTATGCTCCCYTTAGTAAGACCACGTATAGGAAAGCACTTCCTGCTTCCGAGCCCTCTTCCCCGTTGGTGGTTTGCTTCTCCGGCAGGGAATTACCTTGCCAGCTGTGTTTCCACAAGGCTCGCTGGGTCCTGGAGCATGCTCAGGTGCTAAGTTTCTCCTTTCTCTTGCAGTAGTGCTTCTGAAGCTAGACCAGTTCCCTGGACTCCTGCTACAGTCAGCACAGCGAAAGGCGATTCATYCCCTCTGAAACAGGTACCTAAGATAGATGAGAGAAACCTCCACTGAAAGTGCCCCTCTTTCTCCATTAAGACAGAACACCATGGTGATGATCCCAGATCAGATGTCTGAATTACAGATGGCTAAAATGAGGTGAGAGGCCTCCCCACGCTGTACCCTRGTAAAGCTCTGCGAGCAAGAAATTAAGACCTAGCTGTTTGCTGAGGTGTCCCTATGCAGAAGGGCAGAGCAGGGCCCATAGGAGAGCTATGAGGAAGGACAATACATCTCTAGGAGACAATGGGACTGCAGGAACCCACTTGGGAAAGTTCATGCCGTGTGGCCAGAGAACTGATGCACTCACCTTAGGAAGGAGAGCTGGAGTGTGGCTGCTGAGGAGAATGGAGGAGCCACAGATACTCTAACACTCCACCAGTCCATGTGGGATAGGGAAATGGACACGTCTCTTGGTGATGAGGGTCAGACTGCAAGTAAGAAGGCTGGTGGTCTGAATTAAGCAGTTTGATAAATCTRCATTGAACTGCTATGGCAGTAAGGCAATGAGGAGGAGATATCACAGTGGCCACATGCATGTGCAACAGAACAGCAAAAACTCATGCGCCTGTGTGTGGGTTGACAGGTCTGAGGCCTGAGAAGAAGGATGTCTAAGGAGATGAGATCACCAAGACAAAGTGCCTTGAAGGAGTAGAAGAGGTGGYGATCCAGGAGCCCTGTGGGAATCTCATTGCAGGAGTATCAGAAATACCTCTGAGCCTATGAGAATTCTGACTATTACAGTATATCTTCTTGGTCTTGCCCTAGTAGGAAAGAGGTCTTGACAAAGGAGTAACCATTCTTTGAAGGGGTTGTTGACATTAACCTCCTCTTCYCCACAGTGAATCTTTCATTGGGATCAGACCACTTATGTTTCAGGACCCTCCTTCTCAGAAAGTTTTGTTAGCCACTGGACAGCCCTCCTGAATCATGATCTCCTTCAYCTGCTCCCCTGGACTGTAGGTACGTGATACCAGAAGAGCAAAGCATAATCCATATGGTGTGTGTCTGCTTGCAGTACCTTCCCCAAGCACCTTAGACTGCTTCCAGGAATCTGTCATGCTGTTTTCACACAGTGTCCTGCCTCTTATTCCTGCTTGGCTGGCAGCCATTTGAAGTTAATGGTCCAGTTGATGGTCTTCTATTACAGCTCCGAGGTAACTCTATTTCTGTGCTAACAGATCCTGATAGACACCCCTGTCCCTGACACCTTTATGTGACTTGCTGTCTTGGGAAAGAAATCTACCCCTTCATAGCCAGTGGGGTCATATAGGTGGCAAGTGCCTGTATTTTCAGAACAGCAGGATCTTCTTTTCTGCATCTAGGGAAATACTTTGACATAGCTTGAAGTGACAGTAAGTGGCCACTTTAAAATTAGTTGAGTGATGTCCTAAAAGTACCTATTTCTACCCTCTATGGAAGGTCAAAGACACTCTGTCTGGGTAAAACACCTGCTTTGTGAAGCTGACCAGATTAGCCAAAGACTAAAGGGCTATGGCAGCAGTCAAAACAGATGTGGGTCTCAATACTTACTGTATGCTAGAGCACATGCAATGCATAGAAAGCATACAGGTTACAGTGAAGAGCTGAGCACCCCAGTAAAGTGCCCAGGAGATTAACTCTTACTAACGTGTCTAAGAAATTAACCTAGTAATTCACCTAAGCAGCATTAAACTAGCTGTCAACATCCAAATGGACATTTATCCACACTGCCTGAAACTTGTTTCTGGACAGACAAACCTAGCAGAAGTTTAAATGCCTTCAGAGAGCGAGAACACAGACGCTGCCTAGAGAGGATATGGTTAAGTTGCATGRCTAAAGCTTTTGGCAGTGTCAGAAATGCCTCTTTCTTGCCTTTCTGCCATCTCCACCAACATGACCCTGCTCCCCTCCTTGCTGCCCTTAACAGACCCTATGGAGTACAGACACAAGACACCCAGGCCGTGCACACTGAGCCCCAARGGTGCTGGTCCGCTGCAGGACAGCACTCGCAAGCCCATCTCAGAGCACAGAAGGTGGCTGACAGAAGGGGTTAGAAAAGCTGAGAGCTATTGCTGTGGCATTCATAGAACATCTTGCTGTGAATCAATATCTCCCATAATGATCTCATTTGCTCATGTTTCATATTAGATAACAAGGTTGAACGTTTGACCCTCATCCATTTACATTTCCTCCGTGCCTTGGCAGAGGAGGGGAGCCCCTCTCCCATTAATTAGTAGCTCTTGGAGCAGCAAGGTCTCACGCTGAAGTCTCACAGCTGCCCTGCTCTCACGTCTGGGCATCTTTAGCGCAAGGTGGGAGGCCAAGGCAGTCTGCCTCCGTGGTGCCAGCCCCACGGGGAGAGGGTGCTGGCTATCTGTCCCAGCCTGAGTGCAGTGCCAAGATCGGAGGCAGAGGAGAATGAGCTCACCCTCTATTCAGACACTGACATTTCCATGGGGCTGGACTCGTTCATCATGACTAGAAGAGCTGTTCATCATCAGGAGGGTTTAGGAGAGCTGTTAACTGTTTCGAGCTGGTGGGCTGCCTGCCTTGCTGCAGCCAGGGCTTGGTCCCCCAGCAGCTCCCGCATGGCGGGAGAGCCCAGCTCCCCACATGATGAGGAGAGGATGGCTGCTTTCTGACAGCTGATATCCCTGGTATCCCTGGTATCAGCTGCCCTACCACTTGATTCCTGCATGTTCTGCTTGGCCCCCTTGGCCAGCACTGGTGAGCRGCCTCTCCCTTTGTGTCACCTCAGTGTGAGTGACAGGCAGGCTCCCTCCAACAGTCCATGCCTCCACGAATACTCACTGCACCAYGGACCAAACTGCTTCCGCCTTTTCTCCTGGCTGGATCCATCATCTTCTCTACCAGGAMTGGGGCTTTTTGATACCTGATGTTCAGCAAATCAGGTGTGCTCAGATATCTAGGTGAACCCCTGGCTTTCGTGTCAGTGGTTCTTGCCTCTTTCCACTTACRTCACATGTAGCCTTACCCCAGCCCGTGTTGCTTCCTCAGGAGCTGGCCTTTATGGCAATACCTGTTATCAGGTATTACTAGCGAAGCAAATGCTTGTAGTCAGGCAGCTCGTTAGCTCCTGCTCCTCGGGGCRTGCCCCAGTGCCTTTCCTCTGCTCTCTGTGCCCTGTGATGAGCAAAGGCTGGAAACCACTCCCCCCTGTACACCCCCCATACAAAACACCTTCTGACAGCACCAGATAAGGAACTATTAGAGAGCAATTAATCTGCGGRAAGGAGGGCATGGGGGACCCAGCTGCGTGGCAGGAGCTCGGCGTGCAGTGAGCAGCRAGGACTGCAGCTTGGATCAGAGATGGGGAACTGTCTTGTGCCTCTCCCTTGCTGTTAATTAGTCTAAGAGGTTAATCTGACCTCCAAGGAGCCAGGAGACCTCAGAGCACTGTTCAGAACACCGCAACCAGACGCTCTGGAAATTCACTGGGGCCTTTCACCTCGTCCGCGCTGTTTCTCAACAGTCTGCTGCCGAGCGCAAGCAGAAGAGGAGGCACTCAGGCTGCACTGAGTTTGCCAGATGCTGGGAGTCAGCAGGGCTTTACCGGTGCCCCAGACTCCACGGTGTAGCAGGGAAAGAAAGCTGGCGAAAATTATTGCAATGTGCTCTTTTTCCTGGGAACAGACCCTTGTGTGCCAGGATGGTCCCTGCAAAAGCATTTCACATGGGGAGCCCCCTGGCTCTCAAACCCACCTCCTCTTGCATCCTTCTGTGTTCTCAGGTCCTGAGAATAACTCCTGCTCWTTCATTTCTTCTACCTGTCCCAAAGTGCGGGAACCTGCTGCCGTTGTCCTCTGCCAGGGCTCTGCATTTGCTTGTGGGGAGAGCTGGAGAGGGCTGGACCCACAAGTGGGAATATATCTCCCAGTGCACCCAAAACTGGGGCCTCAGATCCAAAGTCCTCCCAGAGAGGGACAGCAGGTCTGGGTCCCCAGAGCTACTGCCTCCCACTTCCTTCCATCACCCAAATGACAGTACCCCTGCTCGCCCCATACRGAGCCTCTGTGCGTGACCATAAAGATTCCTGCCTTCTTCCGTACCCTTTCCTCCGGTGGGAACGTGTGTGGGGAGKGGTTTGTCCGTGCAGAGAAGGAGCRGGTGCTTTGCCARAAYGCTGCAGGAAGTGCACACACATGTCCATCGGGGGCAGCGTGCCTTGCCCCTGCTGCTGGAGGAGCGCCATGGTGCCTTCCCTGCGCATCCCGCCCAGAGGAAGGGGAAAGGCCTGTCCAGGGATYGCCACCAGCAACAGGCGAGTCCTGGGGAGAAGCAAGGGACGGGCTTGCTCTCGAAAGGCGCTTTGGTCATCACCTGAACGCGCAACACGACAAGCGTGAACGGCGKCTGTTTATGAGTCCCCCCGTGGCAGCTGTGTTCAGCTCGGTTATTAAGACCATAAATCATGGAGACAGTCACGGGGAAGGCTGACAAGGCGGGCATGCGCAGCCGGGAGTGCGGGCAGCAGCCATCAGAGGCACACGACTTCGTGGTGCTGCGTGTTATTTTAAGGATTTTTCATTTTTATGCCGTTGCTGCCGGCGTCCTCAGAAAAGGGATTGAATGATTTCATGCTGCCCRATTTCTTGAAGACCTGGGCATGAATTCCAGGGCGCTCTCAGCTGAGCGAGGGCTGGGCAGCGGCAGTGAAATGGCGTCTGCGGGGGGTGCGGGACCTGAGCTAGAGGCAGGGACGGCGCTGGAGCTGGGGCGCTGGAACGGGAGAGGAAGGACCGTGTTGTGTGCGGAGAACCACCAGGCCTGCGGAAGGCGGCGTTTCCCCTGCCGAACGCAGGGGCAGTTTTGATGAACGGAGGGGTCAGYGTCAGTGCTGCCGGCCGTGGGGGACGGAGCGGTTTGCGGTGGCTGGGAGTGGGGCTGTGTAGAGGGCAGGGGCAGGTGAGCTGCAGTCCCTTCCCACGGGCAGCCCACGTGGCCTCCGYGGTGCTGGGATTAGTCCCTGGCCCAGACGCGGCAGTTTGCAGCCCGCTCTGGTTCCTCTGCGCTACCCTGTAGATGTGACGGTGAATGGAGGATATGACAAGTCCTGGCACGCTCGTGGCTGTCAGAGCCTCCTGAATCTCCTTACAAGTCACCAGCCTTTTCTGGTCAGATACCAGCGTCTCTGTGCAAGCTCCCCTACAGCCGAATGGAGGGGTTGATTCACTCTGCCATTGCCTCCAAGTGGGTGAAGGACGATTCTCCAGCTGAGCATGTGAGAGCTCGGGACCTGGGACCTGATCCCTGGGGGAGGAAAACAGGAGTGATTCCTCACCTTAGCGTCTCCATTGGTGCTCTCACTTATGCAGTCAGAGAAGACCTGGTTAATCACTTTGGAGAGCCTGGAGAATAACACCAATTCCAGCAGGGCATACGTCACGCCGTGCAAACCCCATGACCAGGGCTCAGGGAGGTGGCTTTTCTACTGAATGCTCTGCTGGCCACATGGACTGTGATCATCTGCCTGGCTGAGCTAGAAGTTTTCATAGGTGTCTTCTCTGCAATGTCTGTCTCATGACTCCAAATCTGTCTCATGACTCCAAATCTGTCTGAAAATGGAGGCCCCAGTGATTTCCCGTCACAGTCTAGCTCGTTTCAGAGGCAGATGATGCTGAGTACAGCCAGGGCTGGAATGTCATGACGGGCACAATCATAGGACGACAGGCAAAGCACATGGCGAGACCCTGCAAGAAGTGCTAGGGATGGAAGGGTCTGACACTGGGGGAACAGAAGGGAGCTCTGGGGGTTGCATGTTCCTCTCCCATTGGAGGTGGTGCTAGTAGTCCTGTCACTTGCCACAGAGAGACCCAGAAGAACCAAAGCCCATGAGGTTTCCTTCAGGCCAGGTAAGTGTGGAACAGTCCTAAAGTGGTAGACAGGCACAGTGCTCAGCGTGGCTGTGTCCTCCTGTCTGCTTGTGCCTTGCTCTGTCCCCGGGAAGGTTGCGCTGCAACGTCTGCCTGAAGGGGTTTCACAGGGGTTTGTCACGGCTGCACCGGGGGCACCTTCACACTGGCCAGCATAGTGAGGCCTTCGTGAATGCTCCCTCCCAGACCCACCACAACRCCAGCAAGCCATGGCCAGCATAAATGCCAATGGCAGCCGTGTGAGAAATGGCAGCCTGGCTCCCCAGGAAATGTCAGAGCATGCCCAGGCTGCGTGGCTTTCCTTCTCACTGGAGATGGCAGGGCCTTTGGAGACTAATAAATACACCCTGGCTCCAGCTGAACGATGAGGCCTGATCCATCTCTGTCACCATGCAGAGCCGYGCTGCTTTCTGTCAGAGCGCTCCCGTGGGCAGTGGGGATGTGCTGGATTTAGGCTCYGGCTGCAGCCTGCCCTGCCACCCCTCTGCGGAGAGGTACCCGAGAGCTGGAGCACCTGTCTCTCATCAAGCTGATGCACAGTCATTAGCTAATTAATCTGTGCTCCTCGCTCTACGGAGGGGAGGGTACCCTGTTCCATGCCCTATTTGAGGATTACAGGTGAGTAGCAGCTTCTTGTGCCTTTGAGTGCAGCRAAGTAGCAGAACTGCCCAGAAAACCCAGACGCCCTGTGTCTGTTTGGTGAAGAATAGCCAGGGAGTCCTGAGGAGAGGGAAAGGAACCAAGGGATGCAGAGCACTCACCTGCCCCAGCTGAGGACAGCAGCGATGCCCGTGGAGGTTGTTTTCCCCTCCTTCACAAACACAGGCTCCCCGATCCAGCAGGAAAGAAGAGGCGTCAACCCTCCAAGAGGGGCGGTGCGCAGTACCCGTGCCCTCCTCGGGGGCAGGCGTCCCTTGCCCTTCACCCAYCCCAGCGCCGCCTCTTGCCCTCCGTGGTCTGCCATGTGTCCAGCTTGAAATACTGCCTGTGACCTGAGGCATCCTTGGTGGCTCATCCCTCYGGGGCTCATCCTTGGGGCTACCTGCAGGGTTGTGGCAAGGACAGTGAGTCAYGGAGGGACCCAAGAGGCAGGAAGGCGGGTGACAGGAGTGGGCACTGCGGGACCAGGCTGACCATCTACCTCTTTGAGTCAAGACTCCTCAGGGTGGCAACARGGCCAAGATGTGGCTGTGCGAGGCTGAAGGAGCTGGTCTCATGGCTGGTCTCATGCAAGGTTGGACAGTACTGGTGGTAGGGCATGGAGACAGGAGGGCCCTTGCCTCCTGGATCATAGATTAGATGGACCAAAAGCTGAGGAGCAGCTTTGCAGCTAGTGGCAAGAGAGGGCTATTGCTGATAGAAAACAACTAGGGGAGGGAGTCAGGGGAAGAGTCAGCATCCTCACGTGGATGGACAGACAGAGGACGCAAGAGGTCATGAAAYAGAAGAGCGTCACTGTGTGTGGAGAGAGGGACCTGGAGGGAGGTGGCCCTTCCACCAAGGGATGCCCGAGCATCTATTATAACGCAGCATGTCTTCCCTTTCCCYTGCATGGTGGGCTGGTTGGTGAGGCTTTCCCAGACGGCCACACAACCCCGCTGTGCTCCAGGGCTCACGTGGGCTGGCAGGACATCGCCAGAGCCCAGCTCCCCTTGGTGAGGGTGGGCTCTATCTACAGCCCGCATCTCTAAATCTTTYCTGCTTTCTGGGTCACTGTGTTCTGCTTAATAATCCTGGCTCTGTTGTGCAAGCCATAAATCTTCCTCCYCAGTCAGTATCATTTATTTTTTCTCTGGTCTTGTTAAACAAACAGGGTCAGAATGTTTAAAATCTCAACTACTGGGGTTTTTTGTTTTGTTTGTTTTTTGTTGCTTTTTTTTCAGTTTTGACTCATAAAAAATGTTTTCTTCCCCTCTGGGGAAGTGYCACAGACTCAGGGCAGGACTGTTTGGGGATTTAGAGGGAGGGAAGGATGGAGAGAGAGGAATCCGAAGGACTTGCTGGAATGACCTGCTGCCCTCCCAGCGCTCACACACGGGCACAACGCTACACGCGAGTTCAGCACACCCATTGCCAGCGCTCGCACGGCTTTGCCCTCCCAGCTTTGGCACAGCTGCCGCCACCTCGCACCCCCTCCCTGAGGCTSGGCACGCAGCCCGGCACAGACCGCAGCCGAGTCCGCCGTCCCGGCGCCTCAGGTCCATCCCCAGAGAGCTGGCCGGGAACCACCCAAGCGGTTCCCATCCTCCCTCTCGCCAAGCAGGGCTGGCCACCAAAACCTGGTATCCCAGCTCTCCATTCTGCTGCTCTCCACCCTGTCCCAGTGCTGGGATCACCTTCCCAGGCACATCGTTCCCCAACTCTGCTCCTCATCCTGTCCCACAAGATGCCCCAGCTCCCCATCCAGGAGGAGGAGGCCCCTCTCTCCTGCCRAGTCAATGCAGTTGGCAGGACAGCATACCAGGAAACAGCCCCCACCACAGCCTGGGTGCCAGGACAGCCCTGCATGGGAACATGGTCCCTCCAAAAGCCATGTGTGAAAAAACAAGTGGAAAACATGGTGCTCATTCCACAACGGTGGGATTTGCCCTAGAGTAACAGGGCCTGTGCTGGAGACCTCGGGGTGGAGAGGAGCGCTGGGTGGAGGCTTCGGTGCCACCCTGGAGTCCCACAGCTGCTCGCTTTGGTTTTGGAGCTGCTGCCCAGCCTCCTTTCCTCACAGGACAGGTCAGGAGCAGGAGCCAGCAGGCCAGGGGTGGAAAGAAGAGCTTTGGAAAAGACAAGAGTCTCAGAGGAGGGCAGAGCCAGGCTCTGTGCTGCCTCCCCACTTCACTTTGGCACAGTTGCCCCAATGCTAAGTGTCCCCAACCAACCAGTGCCACGTCCCATGCCCAGCTGCCAGGGAGCAAAACCGAGCAGCTTTCCCCAGGGACCTAACCAGGCCTCTTGGAGACACCCAAGGGCCAAACAGGCACCTCARCGCTCGGCAGAACTGCCTGCTCTCCCCTGCCCCGTCACTCTGAGCGCRAATTGTGAGCTGTATCCAGGCTTCCCGGCTGCCATCCCAGCTGGCACAGACGGACACACGGACACCCGCTCTCGAGTACTGCAGCTTTATTTGAATGAAACAATCCACACTGAGAGTCTATAGGTTACGTGGTGGATGCATCAGGGTCAGGGGGCGGATGAGGGAACGTTTATAAAACATCCCACCCTGTTTCAAAGGTTCAGGTCAGTCCCTTTTTGTTTGTGCTTTTAACGCCGTGGACAGCTCGGTGTCGTGGTGGCGAGAGGGTCCCAGCTCCGCTCGATGACAGTGGTGGCACCCAATGGGGCGGAGCAGGGCAGGACAGACACAATGAGGGAAGTGGGTGGAGGATGAGGCTCTGTCCCAGGGCCACCACCCTGAATACGGATGGGAAAAGAAACAAGAGACGTAAGAGGACCCCCCCTGTCCTCCATRTTATCCCCAAATACACAGAATCTGTGTGCAGCTTATTCTTGGGGGGTATTTACTGACGCTTCTGTCAGGTCAACATATTCCATCTACTGGCCTTGGCGACCTGGAAGCATGAGGGTGGCATGGCCTCGCTGGGTGTGGGTCCCATGGAAGTGGCTCACCGTTGGGCCTGAGCTGGTGCTTCCTGCCACTCGCAGAGCCGAGGACAGGAACTTGGTGTGATCCCCTTCTACGGGATCCGGCAAAGTCGTCTTCKGCCAATCCTTCCAAACTGGAAATGAAATGCCTGGAGAGGATGAGTTCAAGGCAGGGGATGGAGTGAGGAAGAGTGTGGGAAACACCGCCTGAAGTTCAACTCTGGCCAAATATGGAAGAGGCCACAGCTGCTTCCCATGTGAGCGTTGCAGGTTGTGTGAAAACCCCTCCACTGGTGACAGCTGCGTGTTGGGTGACACTCACCTTCACAGTGCAACACAGGCAGGATGCTTCCGGCCGGGAAAAAGGCCCAAGCAACAYCATGCTGATACAAGACTTTCCAGCCCATCTAGAGGTTAGAGATTGTCTCGGTGACAAAAAAGCTGTGACTCAAACCACCAAAAAAAAAAAAGTCATATACCTGTAGTACCCACAGCTTTTTGAATATGGCCAGAGAGATGAACACATTCTRTTGAGCTCTCTATGGTGAGATGGTAAATCTAGAAGGTCTCAAGACCTGGGAGCAGGGGCCAAGCTACTCTACTTGAAAGCACTGACACCAGGTCACTTTACCCGGAGTTCACGCCAGYAGTTACACCAATGCGCCGGGAAGCTGGGGGTCAGAAGCTGAGGGGGACAAACACCCAAGCTCAAGGGGAACAAGAGCAAACTCCAGCAAACTGCGAGTYTTCTTGTCCCAGCATAGCCCATACTCTTGGATCCTAGAAAATAACCAGATAACTGTGCAGGAAAGTGCCTGTGCTCCCCCGTGTGTGAACACTTTCCCCACGGCCTCTGCATTTCCCCAGGGAACTCTCCGGTGCTCAGAGCTCCCTCACTGCTTCACCTCCACGTGATGCAGGATGCCATACTTGCAGCAGAAGACTTGAAACGTTACTCCWGCTCAGTGATTATGTCATTTCAAAGACAAGAAGAAACCTATTTTCTCCTCTCCCCACAATGCAGGCACTGTGTGAGCCCGATCCCTGGTGACCAAGCTGCTGTGGCCTCTTCTCACCGTCACTCTGTGTTTATCGCTACCAGTAACCGGTTCCCAAGAACAAGGCCCATTTAGACAAGACATACTCAATGTGGCACCTTGGCGGGTGCTCAGCGCCTTGCCTGAGGTACTCAGCACAGGATCAGGCACTTTAAAGGGAACCTCTGCAGTCAGCTCCCGGGATGGTTGAGGGATAGACTGGACCAGCAGGAGACGTGCAAYGAGCTGGAGTGTGGACACTAGGAGAAAGGAAGGGTGGGAACTGGTCAGCGATGCTGCTGCCTCCAAGTGGGGCTTTTATGTCCTTGCCTGCTGCATTGCTGGCAGCTGCTGGGCGCCTACACCTCAGTTTCCAGTCCCCATTCCTTTACATGCTGCTAATCTCAACCCCCTGACCTCCGTAGCGCTGGGCTGACCAGGTGAGCAGTCACCAGGAGCAGAGGAGCTGAGGCGGCAGCTGCAGCGCTGAGYGAAGGAGCTGCACGGCTGGGGAGGACGTTTAACCCCTGGCACGTTGCRGCAGCTCCCACCCCGTGCCCGGTGTCGCTGGCTCTCCGAGGCACGGAGCAGTTACGCGAGCTCCGACTGCCAAWGAGTAAACCTCCATTAGAGCAGCGAGGTTTTATGCACCCGAAAGCCACGCCAGTGCTTGAACAACATGCCAGAGCACGGCTACTTGAGCCAGAGACGATGCCTTTGCCATTAGCAGCAGCGGCACGCCTGCCCTTCACTTGGCTCAATGCTTCAGCCCAGGAYCTGGCTGTTGTAACGTCAGACAGAGCCACCAAAGCAGAGCGCTTTGAGTGCCTACGCTGTGCATACTGGCACGGTGTGAGTGTGGCCCCACACCATGTGGGGCTGGGGCCACCCTGGGGTAACGAGAGCCCCACTGTGAGCTTCCGAGCACGGGCAGGTGGCCTGGCAAGCCTCGCATGGCCCCACATGCTGAGAGCTGCTGTGTGAGAGCAGTGAGCGAAGCCCAGGCTTGTTTAGCCACTTTGCACATGCGTGCACTCAGGAACAAGGGTCCCATTGGCATAAGTTACTGCTCTGGGGTCCATCTGGGCAGTCTGGTCTGAGGGCTTTGCTATAGCATCGCTGCCCAGCAAGTGGGAACTTGCAGCTTAGAGCCCACCAATTAAATTAATTAATTAATTTAATTGCCCACTGGCAATTAAAGCCCACCACCAGTGAAGTGCAGCATGCGCCCTTGCCTTCTCAGGAATAAAAGCAGCACTCTTTATTCCATCCCTCCTTCCAGATGCCCATGGGGACCTCTTTCGCCACCGAGGGAACCAAACCACTGTACCAGGCTGTAACTTGCATCAGGTTCCCAAGGGAGCCAACGCGCACCCTGACACGCTCCTCCTTTCCAGCTGCGCCACTGGTGCCCGGGCAGCCCCAGCAGCCCGTCCAGCTGCGCCGGGGCTGCCGGCAGCAGGAGCACCAAGGAACCCATGCAGGTCTCGGCGATGGTGCAGAGCAAGCGCCAGGGCAGCCGTGAGCGGGAGGGAGCCCTGCGGTCCCCAGCAGCCAGCCGGGGTCCAGCGGCCGGGCACAGAGCCAGCCCAGCCTGCCGGCCGCCCCCCGCCCTCAAGGAAGGAGCTCCCCGGTACAGCGAGGAGCGGCCAGGCTGCTCCCAGCCGGACACGGCGGCCTCGCTCACCCAAGGGGAGCTGTGAAACACTTTCTCTCTCATTGAGCGGGATTAAAGGGTCGCTGAGCAGGGCTCATGTCGCTCCCACACCCAGCCTGCGGGCTATATGCAAGGCACACTCAAACAAAAAGGTGCGGGATGATCTGTCTGCCGTGGCTGTCAGGTGCCCTCAGACTGCAGCGCCTTGCGAGCTGCATCTCCCGCYTCCCTGGAAAGGCCGTTTGGGTGACAGTGGCCCAGGGTGGGCCCGCAATGCTCCCGGAGGTGCAGATGGCCTCCAGAGCGCGTCTGTCTGTCCCTGGTTTGCTCTGAGCACAGCAAGCTCTCAGATCCCCCCGTAGCTGGCTAGGGGGTGGCAGGCACGAGCCCAGCAGCAGTGTTGCAGCTGGCCTGGCCCTCGCTGAGGTGGGAGCTGGAAAGCACACACACACCCCACAGCCTTCATCGGGGATGCTGAGGGTACCAGGGCTRTTCAGCTCCCAGCAGGAAACCACCAGATGCTAGTTATTACCACAGAGTGTAAATTGGGTCCTGTTAAAATGCAATTTCCAAAGCTTTCCAGGACTTGGTTCTCTGCAGACGCCTCGTGTCTGCATTAAGCACCTTCCCAGACAGACAACAGCAGGGCCATGGTGCAACACAAGAGGAGGCAACCCCCGGCTGCCCCAGCAGCCTCCCCACGTCTCGGCTGCCCCAGGCTGGCAGCCACGTGGCGGGGGGCACCCACACTGGGGCAGCCTGGAGGGGACAAGGCCCCAGGGCAGCATGGTGGGAAGGGACGGAGGCACCAAGGCTGCTCTCTGCTAAAGCCAGGAGTGTCAGAGAGCGCCCRGTTGCACTGGGCCGTGTGAACGACCCCGTGTCTGTTCCCTCAGATAGAGCCCCCTGCCTCAACACTGCTGACAGGCTGGGGGCAGCAGGGCTTGCTGCGCCCCACGACTGCATGGGCAGCAACGCATGCTGGAGATGATGCGAGGGACACGTCTCCCAGCAGCAGCAGCAGTTCCTTCTCCCCCGCCACCACCCCTCTCACTGCGAGGTAACGGACATCACCCCAGAGCGGGGCTGGTTTCAGCTGCCGTGTGCCGACCCAGCACCGACTCCCCCTCTGGCACTACGGCCTTTTTGTGTCATTCTGGGGTAGGGCTCCCGCAGGACTTCGTGCACTAAGAAATTAAATTTCAGTACTTTGAACAGCAGCAGGGAATAAAACACAATTTGTGCGACGATTACTGCACACACACAGAAAGCCATTAATTATTTTTGCGAGACCATCCTGAAGTTTACCACCTTAAACACCTGAAAGGAAGCTCAGTTCTTCCCCGATTGCCGCCAGGAGAAAACGAATGCCCAGAGGACGAGCTCCGGGTCACTTTCCCCACGGCCAGCACGGGGCCGCTCGCTGCGTGGCTGTGCGGAGGCACYGCTGCACACACGCCGATCCCAAGGGCCCGGAGGAGGGGAGGTTTCGAGCCATCTGCCCACCAAGCAATGCACGGGAGTCCTCCATCCAGGTGAAATATTTTTACTCCCGTTTGCCTGGGACGAGTGACACTCAGGCATTCCAGATTGCTTCACACCAAGTGAAACGCATTAGCTCTGTTGCCTYCCAGGAGCTGATTTACATGGAAGAATAATGACTTTCTACTATTACCGGCCAGGAGATGCTCTTTAGAGCAAGGCATGGAATGCTCTTATTTTTGAAAGCCTTGGAATCAATGCCTGGCGAGCTGCTGCTTGGACTTCCACTGAACTGTGGAAAACTATAATAAAAAAGTATTCTTTCAGAATTCAGTGAACAACTGCAAAGAGAGGTTTCCAATGAAAGTTTCTTTGTAAGCCCCACTTGTAACCACACAGTAGCATTCACTACKTCTAATATCTACAACTTATACCCAGGAGCCTGTGCACACACATATTTTCTGTTTTATGTCCTGAAAGAGAAAGAAATTGAGTATATATCGGCTTACACCCACACGGCATTCTTCCTAATGTATTTCTACAACTACCAAGCAGAGGTCTCCTTGTAAATAAAAGCAGTCTCTTAAATTTATATTGCACTTTTCTTCTCTCACACTATGTACAGGAATAATCTCCACCAGCACAGAAATGCAACCGCTTCTGGAGTGGAACACAGCAACTACTCACTAGGCACAGMGCAACATAAAACACCAGGAAGGGAAATGTAGCGCACCCACTTGGGACTGCAACAGAGAGCTAAGAAGACAATCTGTAATTACGTCTAAGGACTGTAATTTAGCAGGAACACTGTGAAAACCATGAGGGGATCTTTAATTGCAAGGGGTAGGGGGCATGGCTTTGTATCTCACCTGGGATGCATTGGCTCCTCAAGGAGAGCCACACCTGGGATGCATTACTGCCTCCAGGAGGACTGCCCCTCAAGTGTGGGGCTGGGTTAGCAAATGGCTAATGCTACTCCTGTGGGAGAAGAGGGGCTGTGTCCCCTCCACCACAGCATGGGCCAGTCTCTCCTCTCCCAAAGCTCCTCGTCCTTGCTGCCAAGTGCCTCCTTCCTCYGCTCCTCTCTCTGAGCGCATCTACCAGCGAAACCGGTTCCTGCCCCTCTTTCTCAGCACTTCTGGCACGCTGAGGCACTCGAATTCACGACCTTCCCCAGAGCCTCCCGTCAGTGGCTCTCAAGGCAGAGGTAAGAGCGCCGAGGCCTGCCAGAGGCACTGCCTGGGCTGCGCACGCGGGGCAGGGAGCAGCGCGCGCCAGCCCTGCGGCAGCAGGGCCGAGCGGCTCGCTCCGGAGCCCCGCGCCAGGCGGGCTGTTGGGCTGTGCTCTCACAGCCTCAAAGCTGACACGGTCACCGGGGCTAACTGTTACGGGCAGGAAAAAACTCCCTTCACCTTCCGTTCAATGAAAGCTCCCCCAGCATCAGCAAAACAGCATACATGCTTTGCCACCGACAGATCAGGAGCCCTTGTGAAGCACCCATGGGCCCCTGGAGAGGACCATGGCCCTGAAAGCAGACTCTTACTAAGAGGATGACTCCTTGCCTCTACCAAGCCCCAAGGAAAGGAAAAGCAGGGGACTGAAAGGGCTCAGCTGGAAGAGTGGCGGGGGTGCTGACTGCCCAGGAAAATAGCACGGGAGAGCAAGAATCACTCTAGGCGACCACTACGTCCCATGGCACTGCCAGGCCACGAGAGGCAGCCTCGGGTCTCCCGCTCAAGTATTCCGTGTGATCGAGGTCTGAGCTCTAGAGAGAGGAATGGAGATGGAAAAGATGGACAGGGCACAGTCCTCAATCTAGGAAGTGGAGAAAACCAACAAAACAGCAGGAGCAAGGGAGACCCTTATTATCCCCTTCCATGTCTTGCCAGACATCACATGAAGGAGCTCCCCTTGTGCCCTGGAGCTGGTATGTTTTTTCTCTCTGATGCTGACCTGGGAGTCAGTGCAGATGAACTCCCTGCCAGCAGCTGCAGAGAACTGGGTTTCAGAGCTTTAAACTGTATCTCTTGGGATCAAATGAAAGCTTTGCCCCTCCATCAGCAGAGGAAAGGAAGTGTTAACTGTTTCAGGAAGCCGAGCATTACAAGAGGGGGTTAATACATTCAGGTGATTTTAGTCAAATGTTATTGTCCCAGGATTTTCATTGGAAGTGGGAAAGGAACCATAGATGAGAGGGCTTCTTTAGCAACCTTGCAATGCCCCTGCTCTGGAGTCCACAGRGGCTGTCCCTCAGAAGGGAAAGTCCCGCTTAACCGAACTCCCCCAGCATGGGCTAGTAAACCCCAATCCACAGTAACTCTGCCCTGTGCAGGGAGGTAAGACATACCTCGAGCAGGTTCCCGTTGCAGAAAGGCTATTATGGCTCAGGCTTGGCCAGTGGAGGCTCATCTGGAACAGYAAGTGCTTCCACAGACTTGCCCTTGACCAAGCCACAAGAACGGAGTGGGAGAAACCTGGCTGCAGCAGGTTGGGGGCAGAGACACATCAGATTTACCCTTACACGATACCAGGAGGAGGAAGATGAAATTCCAATCACTGTGTCTGTTCCCCCTTTACTGACAAAACAAGTCCATAGTTGAAAGTAARTCTCTCTTTTGGGTCGAGCTTCCTGCCTTCATCCATCCTTGGGCATTTCTCTGCCTGCTTCACCTTTCAGCTTCTCTGCCCACTACTTTAAWGATGAAAGTCGAGTCGCTGCAAGACTGTCCACACTGACAAAACTCAGCAACCTCTCCCCTGAGCAAAAATGATGTCGCCACATTTCATCCTCTCTGCACCTAATGGGCTGCACGTGCTAAAAAGGCCTCAAGATGTGARATGGCAATGTCAGAGCTGTCTGGACCGGCAGGGGCTGGGCTGTGGGCAGAAGACCTGCTGTTTGTGGTGGAGAAGGCTGAAATGTGTGACTTGAAGTGGGAGAAGTTAAGCAATTGAATTTTAAAAATATACAAATAAATAAACAGATAATGAAGGAGAGGCTGAGAAGTGATCCAGGGCTCAACACTGCGGTGATCACAACATTCACAGAGGGAGGCTGATGTGCAATGGGTCCCCGCGCATCCCATCCCACCCCACTGCAGCCCACGCCACCGCGTCGCTCAGCCCCACGGAGAGACCTTCCTGCTTGCAGCTCAGCTCTGCCTTCACTGGTTCTCGGCCCAGCAGGCGCTGCTGAGAGAGAAGGAGCCTTTCAGAAGCCAGCGCTGCAGCTGGGCTCAGCTGGGACCTCTCCACCTCTCAGCATGGTCCACGCGACAGGTCCAGTCTTCAGCTGTCRTCTTTGGGCAAGAGGGTGGGAAGCACAGAGAGGTGGAGAAAGGAAGGCAGCGCCGGCCAAAGGGAATCACACGCGGGGCACTGAACCACACGAGAGCCGGGAAGATGCAGATGTGCAGGAGCACATGCGGTGCGAGGCGAGACGCTCCAGCCACCAGCGCGTGGGGTGGCCGCGGCCCCGCGCGGAGCCTGCCGGTGGGTTAATCCCATGGGAGCGCCGGGAGCGCCAAAGGGGAGCACTGCGGCACACGTCCACCAAGCAGTGGACTCTGCAGTAAAGAGGGTAACTGTTCCGGTAGAAATTTGTGCTTTAATATATTTTTGTTTGTTTGTTTAAAACAAGTCCCCACTTCCCTGAGGAAGCCCTGTCCGACGTTCCCAAGGAAACATGGGGTATTTATTCCTCCTTCATTTGYTCTTTACATTTCTTCATTCCTATTTTTGTCTTTCATTCCTTCTTTTCTGTGTGTCTCCTTCCTTCCTTCCTTCCTTCCGCTCTTTCTTTCTGTCTCTCTCTCACACACACATGCTTTTTTGTTTTCGTCTTTATTTTTTAATTTTGTTTTAGACATTATGACTTTCTCAAGGAGTCCTCCAGCTCTGAACCTGATCCCTTTCCACGATCATGCCTATCAGTCTTTGGTAACATACGGACACTTTGGTGTGCCAGTGAGGAGGGGAGGAAGAGGAGCAGAGGTGGCTGAGTAGGAAAGGAGCAGGAATGTCTCGGTCCGAAGAGAGGAGCGCTTGCTTGCCATCATCTCAGCAGCACATAAAGGAAGAAAGTCAATGGGCCACAAAGACAAGGGCTGTGCAGGACTGGAGCTCTGCTTCCTGGAAGAGCAACYGCTACCAGCCAAAAAGAGAGGGAAAGAGAGGCAATTACTGAAGCGATWGATGCAGATGTATCAAACAAGTTAATGCACATTAGCGCCATCTCCTCTCCTCRCACCCCAAACCATGAAACATATTCCAGATCTAATGAAAGATCTTTCTTTCCTTCMCTGGACTTTTTCAAGGCTTTCCCAWACTATTTCTGCTCCAATTCAGGAAAAAAAAATCATAATTACTTCTGCAAACCAACCCTCTTTTCTTCCCTAGAAGAATAAACTTGAACAAATTGACTTGATTTAGTCAATATTATTGAGTAATACTTGTTGGTATTTTGGCTAGAATTTGACCARTCTTGGCTAAAAGAGACCTTAAAGTTTACACAGAATCACAGATGGTTRAGGTTGGAAGTGACCTCTGGAGATCACCTAGTCCAACCCCCCTGCTCCAGCAGGGACACCCAGAGYGCATAGCACAGGGTGGCATCCAGGTGGGTTTGGAAGRTCTCCAGAGMAGGAGACTCCACAGCCTCTCTGGGCAGCCTGTTCCARGGCTCYGTCATCMCCACAGGAAAGAAGTTCYTCCTCACATGGAGATGGAACTTCCGATTTGTACCTGTTACTCCTTGTCCTATCACTGGCCACTTGGAACTGTAAAAAATTTAGGAACTTCTATTTTGAGATTTTGTTCCCCTCCCTTTGAGGGAAATGGGAAGAAACTCAACTCTCTGGCTCCAGGCATCAAGACACAGAGCCCTGAAATCCTGAAGATCACTCTCTTTCTAAAGCTCTTGTGTCTTGTGTTTCTGGGAGGCAAGATATTACAGAATCCTTTGGCTACCTGTGATGTATGTCAGGGATGAGACCCCTGCCCCAAGATATTAACGTAGACCTCGGCAAGCTGACATCCGGCAGCATGGTCCCTAAGGATCTGGTTATTCCTCTGAGCAGTTGCTAACTTACAACTACAGAGCACAACTTCAAGGGCCTGGCAGCCCTTCTGCTGACTGAGATAGTCTCAGACCATCTTGCAGGGTCCCATCCATTCACGAACGTGGTTTGAAATCAGCTCAACGTCCTGGGCACACGCGCTCATCCGTGCACTCACGCTGACTCTCCCTTCTCTGAGGTAAGCACACTCTCACCCTTATTGGGGCCAATGGGCTTCCTCGGACAGTCCCCTTTTTTCAGAGTGACGTCATCGATGGCAATGTCCCCCTCATAGCTTGTGCCACGGACGCCTTCGAAGATGATCTGCAAGCAGAACAATAGAGTAGGGAGTGAGGCTGAGGCTGCAGAGGAACCTCTCCATTTGGAAGAGCATCCATCCTTACTGAGGGGCCTKGCAGGGATGAGCAGGGGACAGACCAGCTGTCATCAGGTCCCAAAAGCCTTTGAGGGGAAGTCCCTCTTTCTTGCAGCCTTAGCCTTTTCTCAGGAGGGTTCAAGCACTAGCAGTTGATTTTTATGGCTGTTCCTATTCCCAGCCTCCCTCTTTTCTCACAGGGGCAATGTCTTCTCTCACGGACTCCAAMGCTCTTTCCTGAAAGAAAGCTAATGCTGCTCATGGCTGTCCTACTAYGGTGTTATCCCCCTCAAATGACACTCCTCATTGCTTCAAAGGYTTCTTCTACCCATTGCTTCCCACCAGGAAGCCAAGGGACTTGGTGCAAGCTGGGATGCAACTTCTTACACTCTCAACTCGTGGGCTGAAAGGAAGTGGGGGAGAGTCTTAACCTCTTACTAAGATCCTCACAAAGCTTCAGTATTGTGAGGTGGCTATTGGGCTTATTTCCTGCAGGTGCCCTATTCCTAGGCTGATTGCTGGGTCAATTCCTGGCCTCCCAAGTTCTCACAAGTTGTCCCACAACAACCAAGTAACATTCTGGGCACCAATATCAGCAACAAAACCTCTGGTAACAAAGCAGCACACTTCCCTAGTAAACATAAATTACTGTATGAGCAGCAGATAGAGGTGGCCCAGTTCCTATTCACAAGCAGTCCTGCAGTTGTAAACCCGAGGGACAGTGATGGTGGGCTGATACAGCACACACTATAGCACCTACCTCCAGAGCTCAGTCACCTAATGCCAAAAGGCTGGCATGGCAGGGCCAGCATCCTTCAGCTGCCCAGGAGAAAGAGATCTGCTGCACAGACCTGGTGCTTAGAAGAAGCTCGACAGCAAGCATTTTCCAGATCAACAATAATAAGAAAATTTATAGTACCAAACACTGCTTGTGCAAAAAAGAGTTGGACAGTTTCAGAGATGAGTGAATGTCATTTTCAGGCCTCCAGTAAGTTCTTGGTGGTGAATTTTCCAGGCAATCACTCTCTAGTGATTGGGAAGGAGAGCTTCTACATGCCTTTCCTGAGCCTGATGAGCCCCTATGCTATGGATGCAGACCTGCACTGAGAAAATTTTCAGGCCATAGCACATGTACAGATCAGGTGACAGTGGCCTCCTTGGCTGTGAACCTCACTTACCTGGAAGGGCCCTGGAGGGTTGATGGGAACGTGTGCTTGTTGCCACATGTTTCCCCGGTTCCCACTGAGTGACCAGACCTGTGTGTCGATGGCTCTCTTGTTCCGCACGCGAACCAGGAGATTTAAGGAGCCTGTAAGAGAGAAACTGGGTGCTGGCATCACGAGGCAGGCAGGTACACCCAGCATAGCTCTGGGTTCCAGCCTCCTCCACCACCATCACAGTCAYGTGCCCCAGTGAGACCAAGGGCAGCCTGCAGGGCCCCAGTGTCCTCTGGAAGGAGCCAGCTTTCTCTTGGGCTGACACAAATGTGGCTTTTGTAATGCTCCATCCATCTGGGCTATGTGAGAATATAGACCTAGGTGAAGACAGAGTGGATGGGATGATGAAGAAGCAGTTTGTAGCACAGTTGGTGCGGCCCAGTGCAAGAAGCAGACAACGAAATGCTACCTAGAGGCACCTCTGATCGTGCCCAGTATAAGCTACTCTTTGGAGCTATCTCCAGCTTAGATCAGAGTAGAGTAGCTTTGCCTGGCTGTGCTGAAATCCTCTCAGGACATCAGTTTCCTCCTTGCCAGAGTATGTCCAGCTTCTTCAACCTCTCTTCCCCAGGATTTCACACAGGCATTAGGTACCACCCTGACAACCCTCCACTGGAGCCTCACCAGTTTCACCACATTCCTCTTCAACTGGGGATCCCRGGACTCAGATTCCCCACTCCCAGTTCACTGCAAGCAAATGACGTAAAATCTGCAGCCCAAGGCCTTCTTTCCATCCCCGGCCCTGGTCATTAGCTGCAGAAACATGACCCGTGTCCTCAGCAGCAACTCGCCCTGGATGCAGACCTTGGAGCGAGCAGCAGTTCTTTGCCAGTGTTGGGCAGCAGACCCAATGCCTTTCTCTCCTAGTCCATACATTTTCAATCATTCTGTGAATTGGCACTGCATTCAAGTTCTTTCAACTAAAACAATTCCAAAAAGGCTTTGAATGCCATTAGAACAAAAAATAAAAAATCACAAAGAATTTTCACTTTTCACTTTGAAAAAAGTGTCACATCCCCACTAACCTCAATCACAAATGAAACTACCTCAATTTGTCTTCCAACAGAATATCTTTTTACCTTTTTAGCAACTGACTTTTCCTTCTGAAGCACTTCTTTTTTTTTCCTACCATAACTCCAGTCACACTGTTACTCATCAGTGCTTCTGTCTCCAGACACAGAAGTACTACAGAGAGCAGAGAGGCAATAACAACCCTTACTTATACGCCCATAGCCACACTGTACTTTGGACACTGCATTCCAGCTGGCATCTGCTCTGCTGAGAGCTAGCAGACACGGGAAGAAACTGAATGGTCCTTTCTTATGTAACTTCTTATAAGATATCTTGAAATTTTTCCTTCTTGGCACACTAGCCTTAAGATTATCATATGAAAGATAGGGACCTGAGAGTACTTCAGTTAAGTAGCTGTCTATCAGAAAAGTGAGAGATAAATCATAAGGAGTTTGGAGGTATATAATAAAGATGATGAAATGTTTAGGACTCACAATAAAAGATTACAGGAATGAAATATGATATAACTTAGTGAACTGAGGAAAAAAAAGGTGGGGGCATGGTTATTTCCTGGAAATATTTTCAAAAGCATTAGCACCGAGCGAAGAAGTCAGTTAGGCTGTCTCAGAAAGTTAGATGAAGGTCTGACTGAGGAGGAGAGAGTGAGACTGTGAGTCTAAAAGGGAGGAAGCGTTTCCCTGATTTGTCTGAACACCACCTGGGATGCACTCAGACTGGGGAGACAACCGAGTTTACTGCTTATTCCTAGACGCCAAACCTGAATAAGAGAAAAGGGGAAAATATCTTTCTGCCTGGAAACAGTTTTGTCAAATGCCCTTCCCCAGAGCTACCCATCTTCCCATCCTGGACCATCATCCTGGATGCACAACATAACCTAAGATGAGGAGTAACACAGTTTGTTTTTCTCTCTTGAGGTTGGCACCCACTGCTTGACTCCTGAGCTGGTAAAATGAGGGGTTGAAAGTGAATGAAGAATTAACATGAAGCTGCCAGCAAGCAATGATTAAAAGAAATCATCTGCCATTCCAACCTCATTCAGAGACTGCAGCTAGGACTGTATAAGAGCCTGGCTGAACAGACAGCCCTATGACAAATCAGGCAGCAAATGAACTTTGGTGCCCAAGGAAAGAAGGGAAGGCAAAATACAAAGGGACACAGAGAAGCATCTGGAATGCAAATCCGTGTCCTCTAAGCACTGACTGTGAATGCCTGGCCTCAACCCAAACCAAGCCTGAGCATTTCCTGGCTGACACCTTCATGTCCTTACACCTTTTGGTCCCCAAATCCTCTAATAAAGCTATACTGCCTATAAACAGATGTTCTTCAGATGGTTTTCARTTATCAGAATGTAAGCTCATCTCCCCACAGTGTGCAATGCTTCACCATTACTGTCTACTTATGGAAAACTGAAGGCCAGGACAGCTGTTAAACGTGCCCCTGACAGCCTTACAAATCAGTCAGAGCAGCAAAGGGAGGACAGACCTGCTGCTCCTAACCCAGCATGCAAATCCTGCTAGCTGACACAGCCTCCCCAAGGCTGGGAAAAACCCACAAAACCTCCCTTCACCAGCTCTGTCACCAGCAATGTGCTTCTTGGAGACCCCACAGCCTTGAACTAAACAGACCTTTGACATAACTGAACTGGGCTCACATAAACATTAAAGACTGTGCAGCCCTTCTAGTTTATTCTCTTCTTCCATGAGACGTTCATGCCTGTCCAGTTCAAGGGCACAYGTCCTGTGATGGAGGTGCTTGGAAACAAACCTTCAGATCTAAGCTCCTGACACAGCCACATTATATGGCAATCCTATGCTACAGAAAGCCCTGAGTCACTCCCGAGTCTACTTGCTCAGAGCTTTTTAATCTCCACTTTTCAGCCTGGACCTGAAAGTCACCTGTGCGATCAAAAAAGTGCTGCATGGCTTAGTGTTTTCCAAGGGAAAACTCCGAGTTAAGCCCACACTTGTTCCACGTTCCCACTTAGTGTCACCAAAATCCCTATGGACAAAGTAGAGGAAGTCTCTGGCTCAACTGGAAAGAGGAACCTACACATGTATTGGTAGTGTGAGGACTATGAGGACATGAGCTGATGTCCACAACTCCTGACTTTTGGTTAACCACCAACTGTCCATACCCACCTCTGCAACCTGGTGACATCTTTCTCATGCCTTACTAACTGTCCTCACGCCCTGTGTAGTTTCCAGCACATCACACGAGTTCAGACCAAATCAGACATCCAATGCTTGTACCATCCCAGAGATACTTCCTTCCGAAAGACTATGTACCCAAATGCCACTTTGCAGGAAGCAGTCAATGCATGTTCCACTGATGTGTGAGGAATAAGGAATCCCGTCCTTGCTGTGATAGTGAATTGCCACAAGATCCAGAGAAAACTGCCTTTCTGCACTATACTCACCTCATCTGCTGACATGATGTGATGATGATCAAGATGATAACATTCACTGGCTTGGAGAGGACCTCAGAAAGCACCAAACATTCATGAGTGCTCTAAAACCTTAGAAAGGAGATGCTAGGGAGTGGGACTGCCTCAAATCTTCTGACTTTCCAAATGGAAAACAAAATGGGACATGCTCTCCAGGTGTCCTACCTTCCTCAGGGAGATAAAAAAGATCCATCCGGGTTGTTCTCGGGTGGCAGCTGCCACAGTCACTCCATYAGTCTGTTTTTTTTACTGCAGTCATGTCCATCTTCCTATATCAGAATCCACATCCAGCTGGCCATTTTTGTTATCTTCTGTAGTCATTCCTCTCTCCCTCCTCTCCTCCATCAGATATTTCTGGGTTCTCCTAAGGGTACCCGGTAGCAATGCATGTACAAAGACAAGCCATCTATCTAGTGTTAAATCTCTCCAACTGACCAAAGACAGAAGAACACAGTGAAAATCYCAGGACAGCAGAAAGCCTGTTGGTATTTCTCCACAAACAAGGCAGACTCAACATTCGCCTTGTAATCTGTATTATTCCTTCTTCCCAATCAAAAGGGAGAATAAAGGCTAGTGCGAGTGATGAGGAATCAATGCAGTGAGCGGGAGCTATGCCTTCTGCTGCCTCCCTTTAAGACCAAAGCTGGCATTTCAGGAGAGCGGCACTCGCACAAAAGAGCACCAGCTGGGCTGCAAAATACAGTAACCCAAGGGATGCCTTGAAATGCTACTTTCTCACAGCACAAAAAGGTCTTCCGCGGGATAGGGACTTGACTCTCATACTGCAAATCCACATGGAACCACAGAGTCAATTCAGAAGTGCAGGCACAGACAGTAGCAGGAGAGAAGCAGGGGCTGTAAGGCCAGGACTTGAGCATGGTTTTCAGATGGGACAGCAGAGAAAGCAGAGGTTTCCATGAGAGTTTTCTGCAGTGCAACTGGGAGGGTGAATGCTGGGGCAAGGTATGCAAAGTCTGACACACGGCTCAATAAATGAAGTGTGCACGGAGGGAAAGCAGAGCAGCYAGGAAGTGAAGGGAGGCCTCAGGCTGGGCCATCTCATGAGATCATCTATCCACGAGAAGTTCTGCCTGCAGCCACAGCTCAGGCTTGGCACGCAGCCGAAACCAGACAGACAGGGATACTCCCCTGAAGCCTCCACGGAAATTCCTACAGTATTTCAACTGTAGGCAAAATCAAATGAAGCGGAAAAAAACTCAGGGCAGGAGATGTCCAGTGGATTGAAARAGTCATACAGTGTGAAGAAGACTCAGACCTTATATAGCATGGCAGAGACACTTGTAAACCGACTGTGAGGCCTAAAACCAGGCAAGGGAGAAAAGAGCCCTTATCTCTCTAACATGGGCTTTAAGCATTTCTTCAAGTGTGGTTTATTGCCACAGCTCATAAAGTAGAAACCCAAAGCTTAACGCAGGCAAATCCCAGGAGCAAACTGAAGTTCCCAGAAGGAGGCTATTACTGGTTTTAATCCCCAGAACAAATACAGGACTCTCTTTCTCTCCTTTAAATGGATGTTAATRAAAAGCAATCAGCATCAGGCTGGCTTTTTCAGTTACAGTGCTGTGATAAAAAGTTACTGCTCTGAGAGCTAGGAGAAAGAATGRAAAAAGAATGGTAGCATGAATAGAGACAATACCCAGGTCCTTTCCYGTATCCATTTCCTCCGCGGCTTCAAAGCAAGAAGGCTCAGAGATCACCCCGAGGAAACGAAGTCTCTGCCAGTGTTTGAAAAGCCCAGCTACTCCAGGCCTACTTGTGAGGCACTGCCTTCAGATTTAGAGAGGCGCTGAGCATGGTCACGGCTGTGTCACAGCCTGCTCATTGTCTCTTTCAGTTTAATTACGGTGGGGAGACSACGGTGAAAGAGATAAACAGAATGTGTGCTTCCAATTCCCTGCTGTAGTGAGTATCCTTCCCACGGATAAAAACATCAATGTATTAAGTTTTAATTGGYAATGTTTCTCCTACAGCAAACCTGTAAAACTTACATCTGGCTACAGGGAATTCTCTTGCATTTTACTGTGGATTTTAAAAAATCAAAGAAACAAACACATTTCCACCCTAACCTCCTAAGCCACTATCAAATGAGGATAGGCTTGAAGCAATATCCCCTGACACGGCAAAGCCAACTGCACAGATTGATCTATGATCCATCACTATCCACCTTACTCAGTGTGCCTGGATGGAGGGAATGGGCCAGCAGAGAAGCAACAACACAACACTGCTACAAGGCAAGACGGACATGTGGTAGGCAACCTGAGGGGGATATATTTGCAGGGGAGGGTATCTGGCGACTGCAGGTATTAATTCAGCTGTACAGCCACAAGTGTCTCTTGTGATGARGAAGGTGAGTGCTAACGGGAGGAAGGCAGGCAAACCAGAGCTACAGCTCCTTCTCTCCAACATATCCACACCTGCCTGTGTGCATGCAGAGCAGATGGTGATGTGGTAGGAGCAGACTTGTAACGGAGCTATGCCTGAGCTCCTTTGCTCATTTGATCCATGAACTAATTAGAGAAAGTGTTGGCACTGAAAGATGAATGATGAGACACATCCATCTTTGATGTTCTTTCTGCAGAACAAAATCTTGCTACCCTTTTTTTCATGCAAAATTCCCTCAGAGGTTGTTTGCAATCAGTAACAGATTTCCTTGTGCATGGGCAAGAGGTTTAAGGAACTGAAAAAATGAAAATAAAATACCTACACTCTGTAACACCAAACCAATGTTATATCAGAAAAGCAAAGGCACATCTAAAATGCAGCCAGAACACAGCAAAGGGAGGATATGAAGTCTAGTACTCCAGGATTGTGGAGCAAGGACAAGGATTGGGATGCATCAGAAATTTCTTCAACTTCRCTTCAAATTCATTATGCTATCTTGTTTAACCACATCCCTTTCCCATACTAAACTTTCTACAGGGAAATGGGGGACAATATGTATAGAATGTCCTTCCCTACAGGCCAGATGAGGTACCTGAGTCTCGCTTCCAACCCCAGCTGTGTTCCTGCAACTCCTGAACACAGCCTTGGATACCAGCCCTGCTCCTGTGTGCCAGCTCATCCTGCTGCGTATGCCTGCCCGCACAGGAGTCTCCATGGAGATCCATACTGCATCTAAGGAGCTGGCCTGCAACATCCRGGGGATCAGTCGGGGGACAAGTTCCCTTTGCCCATCCACCACTGAGCCTGAGGCCTCCCTGCCTTCAGTCCGGATGCTCAGCTGACTAGTTTCCCTGTTCCCAGCCTCTCCATCCTTCTTGGGCCATCCGCAGGCAGAAGGAGATAGGGAGGGAGGCTGGTGCATGCCACTCTCTCTGCTGGCCACTGGCTTATTTACAGCAGAGAAGCATCCCGAGCTGAGCAAACCTTCACACACTTGCACTGCAGCACAGCAGGCCTGGCGGCGAGAGCGTGTACCCACCAGCGAGGACAAGACGGTGCTCCGGCACGGGACACAGGTACCCACGAGGGGTTCAGCTGCCTTGCTACAACTCCCTCCACAGGGGCATACGCAGCACCTCATCAGAGGGCATGTCTAGGCACAGAGAAGCTCCTGTTTGCTCTGTGTCCTTTGAGCTATGGGAATTCACTTTAGTACTTCAGCTCCTTGAATATCCCCTCAACAAGCAGAATGTATGTTTTTYAGTCTGTCCATATAAGCCATCTCTCTATAAAAAGGGATTCTTTCTCGTGGGATTGTTCATYCTTTAAGAAAGATTGTCAGCCTAGAAAGGCAGGTATTTGCATTATAAGCAAAACCATAAATTTATTTGAAATGTCTCCACTTGTTCTACTGCCCAGACCTCTCTTTACAGCAGAGATCCCTGTAAAAGAGTAAAAGATGTGCATTCTTAGGAACCTCCCTTGCTCTCCCGTCTAAGAAGAGATTTAACTGTGGAAAGAAGTTGGCTTTGACACTTCTCCAGAGATTAAAAAGAACTTTTATCACCCCAAAATTGGGACTTGTCCCATTCCTGGAGACCTCTGCTGTCCAAGGGCAGGAGGAAGCTTCTAGGGAATTATTTAGTAAAAATCCTCAGTGTAAAAAAAAACCACACACACACATACAGGATGAAGCATACCTAGTGTCATAGAACTGAGAGAACATACATCCAGGTTGAAATGCAGCTATCCCTAGGAAAGGATTGGAGAAGACCTATCATCTTTCCACAGGCACTGCTTCCAGCTGTACAATCATAGAATTCATCCTAGTCTTTTGGAAGATCTCCAAGCTGGTCTGTAATAATACAATATGTAAAGGTGGAGCTGGCAGAAACCAGACCCTTCCCAGAGAGCAGTGCTGCCTTCCTTGCTGAGTTTGAATAAATAAACTAAACAGYTGGATCAGATCCTTGTTTTGGTTTGTTTACAGCAAACTCTTCAGTAAAATTCTGCTGGGAAAGAAGATATACTAAAGGTATAAAGTGATTAGGGAAGACTRGCTGTGGTAGAGAAATACAACATTTGATTTCAACACGGTAAAGGGAAGGGATGATAAAGGATAAGTTCAGAGCTTTGAGCTCAGCAGGGCCACAGTAGTGGGTAGATTCAGCAYTGCCTCTGACTCAAACCCAGCCCGTGCAAAGGCAGCCCATTTACACAGTGCTGGAGTAAAGCTGCTGCTGCTGCAGTTCCCAATAAACAGGCTGCTCCACAGCAGCAGGAATGCTTTAGTGAGAGAGGCTGGCCAGAGGGAAAATGGGAGTATGAGGAGGCTAGCAAGAAGACCATGCACAGGGAACTTTTCCCACCAGTTCCGCAGAGTTGGTAAGCAGAGCAAAGCAGGACTCCCGTGAGGTTGGCGTGCAACTTGTTCACCCGCTGTTTGACGACACGTTTAGGTGCCTCCAGGCAAACGATTTCTCTTCTCCCACCTTTGATAATTGACTCTTTCGTCTTTGCCACCAGAGACAGCTGGGTAACTTTGCTCAACTCACACTCTCAGACTGAATGCACACGCTGCACTCAGCTCCCTCTTGGCTCAGCTGAAACCAAAGTCTGCTTCATAGACACGGCCAGGTTTAAAAGAGCATAACCACCAAGCAGGAGGAAGACTGCCTGCTTCCCTCCTGYGGACAGTCTTTGCAAAGACTTCAGTCAGAGAGCCTCCTGTTGCCCTCAAAATACAAGCGGGGTTATGGGGAGAGGTGTCTTAACAAAAGCCCTGCAGAAGCAGATGTATATATGAYGAGGAAGGATTTGCACATCTCTCTTCAGTCTCTACCAACAACCTATTTCCCTCTTGTCACCCATCTGTGGTCTCTCAGTCCATGAAGCCAAGCCCTGCAGGCTTCAGAGCAGATGTGCTGTTTTAGTGCAATGCTGAAGTAGGCGAGACAGTAGGAATGAGCAGCTGAGATCACAAATTCTTCCCACTGAACTGAAGAAACTGCTCCAGTTCTACTTCCTCCTCTGCATGACTCAAAAGAGTCTATGAGACATCCGTGTTCCAGGCCTGGAAAGCAGGGAGGCCAGTAGCCTCTTGGTTCACTCCAGGAAGGCTGTTAARGCAGGTTCTGTTGCCAGCTTTGTGGCAGAAGGGACTATAGCAAGAGACTCCATTCCCATTTCATGTCTGGATGCATTTTCCCCAAGAAGCTTCCTGTTGACATGCCTTGACAGTGAGACTTATAGCCTGGATCTGCAAACTCCAGCAGTTCAGATGTTGGCATGCCTGCCAGATCGCTGGAGAGATCTGTTTGGGACACACATTCACTCCTAGAAGCCATGATGATGACTAATTCTTGTTGAGCATTTGGGGATTTTCTGAGAAGTGTTTTAATGSTACTTGGGACTGTTGTACGAGTAGTGCAAAACAGTGCTGCCCCCTTTTAACACAGTCAAAACATCCGAGGGGGTTCTCCAGAAGCACACCTGGAACACTTGTCTCCACTAGTACATTTACAGCACTGGGCACTCATGAAACAGTTAATGTTCCATGGAGAGAAGAGAATAGTCACCTGGGAGTACTAGGATATGCACTTAGAGCTGCCATTTCCTCTTAAGTGTCTGTAAAGTTTTGCATCTAGCAATTCCAAGGTCTGAATAATTGATGGCGCACCTGACGTCCCCGGAGACAACCAGGTTGCAGTAGATCATTACAGCTACTCAACCCTGCACCCTACGCATTGCCACASAAACCCAACACAATTCTGGTGCTGTGCACCAAGTCCGGATGGGAGGATTCTTTGCTAACCGCACGGAGGAAAGGGAGAATCACAGCAGMCTCACGCAGACACGGTGACTCACAGCAGGTGAGCAAGACCACAGATGATCTTCAGGCACTCAGGGCGTCTGCAAACGAATCTGTCAGCAACCTGCACCCACTGACATCCTTCCCAATAAATTCTGAAGGTAATTAACAGAGTATCTGCATTAATATAAAGACATCACAGAACAAACATAACATGCAGCCAACCTACAGTTGAATCTCTCTAAGTTCCTCATGATTCTTTTTGCCTTTATATGCCATGCTCAGAGTTGAGGACAATTTAGATCCAGGTCTGCAAACTGTGTCTGTGCAACATGCTGTTGCTGACTAAACATCCAGACAGGCTGCAGATGCATACTACTTACTGGGCTCTACTAAGTGTAGCTGAAGGGAGTTCTCTGCCCTGTGTTATCTGGAAAGTTTGATCATAGGATCTATCGGCCCCTTCTGGTCTTAAACTCTATAGATCTGTGGCTCTAATCCAGAGCCCACTAAAGAAAAATTATGACTTCAATGACCATCAGTTCAGAGCCGCTGTAATCAAACCTACAGAGCCTGAATAACATTGTACAAATATGGAGTTATCTTGCCACGTATTTACAGTCCTGCTCACGACCACGGCATTTGAGTAACCTACAAAAAAAAACCAAAATAAACAAATACACCAATAGAACAAAAACACTCAGCAAAAACATTCAGCAAATATGCATTTATCAATGGACAGATCCATAAAGTCAAGAAACTATCTGAACAACTGGGAAAAGAAGGGGTTAAGAAAGGCTGATTTTTTTTCATTACAAGTTGTTCACTTAGCTCTAACTGCTACTTGTTTTCAAGAGTCTATAGGGAAGTGAATCACTCATTAGGAGAATGAGCCTTCTCTCTATTAGTCCAATGATGTCATCTCTGAAGAACAGTTGCACTGGAGACAATGACATGGATTTTAGAATTTACGTATTTAGACATCAGGAAACCTTTATACCTCTGGTAAAATGCAAAGGACTCCAGRGAAGGGACTGACATCTGTATAACCACATACGTGGTACAATGTTTTTAATCCAACAGAATGCATTTGTCCAAGAGGTTTGGGTGGGATTGAGGGAGCTAAGGTATCGAATTTTACAAAAAGAATACCTTCAAGATTCAGATCATTTTTATATTGCCGTAACTGGTCCATTTGTGTGACCTGACAGCTCTCAGTAGTCTCACTTGTTATAAACAAGAGGCAGMCAGATGACAAGCTCCTGCTGCAATCATCTATCATGACCTCAGACACACCTTTGTGCCAGTTGCATTATTTAAGCAGAAGAAATAAAGACGCAGTTCAGCTTGTCAGGTCACCCAGCTCTATATTCCTTAGTCAGCAGGATGGGGTCAGCGGTGACATCAGTATAAGYGGCCTGCTTATGACCCAATTCCCTCCACTGAACATCTTGCAGCTATTCTGAACTTGGATGCTGCCGCAAGTGGTCTGACCAAGACTCATTTCTAGTGACTCCAACTAAAATTCCTCATATTCAATGAGGACTGCCCCAGCGCTGCCTCTCACAGTAGTTTTCAATTTTCTTGGAAACTGCCCATCTTGTTTACACATGGGTCAGACTTAGATGGAATGATCAGATAAGATTTCTGACAGCACGGAGCTGAAACAACAGCACCTTTAATTCTCAAGGAGCTTCACAGAACCTAGACTCCTATCAGAAAATAAGTCTGTTTCCTGACTGAAGGAAGCCTGCAGCACTGCCAGAGCAGAAAGCTAGTGCAAAGTATATATCCGTAAGCCAAGAGCAGGGGCTTCAGCCATTGTGTCCAACCACAGTCCTGCTCTTGAGCCCCAGGACCTGCCAATATGACTACAGGGAGCAGATAACATTCCCAGCCTGGGAGATAACCCAAGGCTAGGAGGATTCTTTTTCTTCTCAGCTCTCTCTGGGGCCATACTTCACTCTGAGTGTGGGGGTAAACTTGCCAAGATAGTCACTTGCTCTATTAAAAATACAGCAAAAATAGTTTGGAAAGGGGCTACTGGTGAGCATCTTAATTAGAAGGAAGCTAACAAAAGAGTCCTGTTTCAATGTACCCTACACCACTCTTTGGTTGTAGACACTCCCATGAGTAAGCAAGCTCTTTTATCCAAGTGTTTTTCCCATGAGCATGGTTAATGGCTCACAAGACTGGGAGCAATTGAGTTAGCGATCACTGAACCATGGAGACCACAATGGCAACATAAAAAAAAATTATTTTAAGAAGTTCACCRTGTTTAAAATTTCCTGCTCCCTCTCAGCAACCTTCCTTCTGGGGACCAACACTGAAAGCAGCTCTTTCCACAGGGCGYGTGTGAGCATCCTGCAAGGGGCTGGGGGCTGTTGGGATCACAACCTGACTGCCACTGCAGTAAGAGACATGACAGAGAGATGTCAGGGCACAGTGATGGGAGCAGTCCACACCAGCAAGCTGTCTATTCAAATCATGTCCCTCCCAGGCAGCCTGCAGGAAGCGAGGAAGAGGAGGAGTGTGACAACTGAAGCAGGGRCTTTCAGGGTGTTCCCTAGACTCATCAGGACAACTTGACAATGAGACTTTTAGGATCTGGCAATTGGTGACTGCCTGCTATGGCAAACCTTCTCTCCTGATGGAGAAAGACGAGAAATAGCAACACCTCATTTGATATATCTKTGCCTGCTCCAGGCACCTTGGCTTTACACGTTTGGTGGAAAGTAAATTTCTCTCCTTTCCCTCCCACTGATTTTTATGTTTAGGTTGACAAGACCATAGGGCAATGTGAATGCTCACTCCAGAAGGGGCTGGAGAAAGGAAAATCAATGACCAAATAACTCCAGGAGAATGGGAATCGCCTCTGGGGAGCTCCCCTTTACCCTGCTCTCTCATCAGCTGAGAGATATTCAACATCACCACGCTCTGTTAGTCGCTGAATATTTTATACCATGGCTACAAATGCTCCATTTGTATTCTGTTTCTCTCTTTCGTCATATCTATTATAAACGAGCAATGTCTGGGAACTCTCCTAGGGAAGATTTGCCTGGATGGCTATGGATATTTTATAGTCAAATTGTGAGAGTAAACCAGTTTTCAAGTTCTGTAGAGAGAGGAAGAAAGGTAATAAAAGGGTTATTAAAAAAATAAATAAATGTCAGGTTTTTATGGGGCTTCTTTTCATAGTGACAGAGTCAGATGGCTCCATGATGGAGACAGAGCTGCTAGGAAAGGCTTGGGCTAAGAGGTACGCTGCTGCTGGCTCTGTCTGCCAATGGGAGCTATCTGATACAGATTTACTCTATTCTGGCAAGGCCGGCTTGGTTGGCATCTGGCTTGGTCACACTAGGCTGACAGGAGGTGAGCCAGGAGCTAGGATGTGTCTGCAGGCAGCTCGGACAGACGGCTCTGTGGGAACCAACGCAGCCATAGCCAGAGGTTGTGGCCATCTTTGCTCTGTATCGTCACATACGTGATGTAGCGTGGAGGCCTGTATCCAGTGGGGACTCTCTCCTCTCCTCCAAATGGGGGGTAAAGGGCGGGAAACAAGCTGTGAAACTTGCTTTGCCCCCAGCCAAGCTACCAGTTCTTTTGTGAACTCTGAGAGGACTTCAGTCACCAAGCTAGGGCTAGGCAGCACCCAAGCAGGCTGAAGCTTTCTGGCTGAATTCCACAACCTTCCCACAGGCAAAACAAGTCAGAGAGTAAGGAACACGCACAAGAAATGCAGACTGATCCATTAGAGCTGTTATTGGAAAGGAGCGTGCCCCAAATGCAGATTGGTTTGTGGAGATGTAACAAGGAGGAGAGCTCTACYGGAGAGCTGCCAAAGACAGAGATACTCCAGGATTAATAAGTAGCATAATGGGAATTATGAAAATCAGGCAATTCTAGGGTTACCAAGCCATAGCTTCCTTTTCTTGAAAGGTCTCAGCTTCACCCTGGTGTTCTAATATACCAGAGAGAAGTCTGAACAACTAGAGATTATCATAATTGGCCCAGTAAGAAACTCCAGAGAASAGAGCAAATACAAGGGAGTGAATTTCAATTTGTGTGGATATATTATGAGCTCACGGACCAAGACACATTTTCAACAGGCCAAACTTTTTCTCATTTGTTTTTTCTCTCATACTCTAATTCTGTCTCATCAGTCTAATTTTAAAATAACTTATTTGCTCTCAGCTGAGCAACACCCACCCAGGGAAATCATCACACAACATAACATTAAACCATCTATCCACTTCACACAAATTTAACAGCCCCTTTGTGCAACAAGGGAGGAAACACGGGGCAGGCAGGGGACCACAAATCAACAGGGAGAAACCAACACATATGAAAGGTGCTTGAATTCATTGAATGGAAAATGGTACTTAGTGGCTTTCTCAGGTTCTTGGAGTCACTGTATCTTTTGCACTAGGCAATTTGCAGGTGGAACAAATGAATAAGAGCTAAAATGCTACCAGCCAAATATCAGTACTCAATTTATTCCTGAGCACCAAGTCTCTGAACAAACCATCACATGAGAGCTATCAAACAAAACTCTCCTCCCAAATTGAGCAAAAGCTGAGAGGTTTTTTTATTTCTTTAATTTCCCAGTGAAATGTGCTACATCTAAAGGAAACAGAACAAGTGAAGGCCTCCTCCACTTCAACGTCTTTCCTTATCAGTCTATCGCATCCCTTCCCTCCATTGATCTGTGCCACTCTTCATTGCAACAATAAAGAATGAAATCCCTTGTAGAGATGTCAGGAGAAGACGTGCAGGAATTAGGCAGCAGAGCTCATTGACTACAGTGGAAAACTGCAGAGAACAAGGGAATTTGCCAGGCAGCCTTAAAGGCTGGGATCTATCAGCTAAGCAAGTCCAAAAGGCCCAGAAAACCTGGTGTGAACTGGGACTGATAAGAAACTTCCTAAACAACCTAAAATGACCAGCATGAAGACAGCACACAGCAGCCCTCATGCAGGGCAAATGCCAGGGTGCAGAAACATCATTGACCTAACTAGACTCCAAATGTAGAAGCCAAATGTGAGTCCTCAATGCAAAGAGAGAGATRGCAACCTGCTCAATGAACCAAATTCCAACCCTTTCCTCCCTGCAAGCTCACAYGGTTTCAGCCTGGCCTTCCCTAAGTCAGGAAGACACCAGATTTTGGAGCTTAATCGCTCTGCTTGGCCACATGTGCACAAGGTTGTGATGATTAGCAACCAGAGCCTGATTYGGCCTAATGACATCAATGGTGCCAAGGTAGAGAGCTGTTAATTAACCCTCTTTATTGAAGGGCAGACATATTTCTGCCTGAGCCCTGATTTTTTCAGTCAGGCTGCAGTCCAGCAGGTGATTAATAACCCAGCGTGCTTTGGGAACAGTGCATCTATTATTCAAATTAATGAAATTATAATCAAGAGGTGACAAATTAGCAACTGCTCCTTGACTGGCTGTGGAAACTCATTAGYGAGCCAGGCACTTCTGCAGTGCTCACAGTACATGTAGGCTTGCTGCTAGAGAGGAGTCAGGCAGAGCAGATAGCCCCCTCAGCACAGCTCTGCCCTGGCCCATGCACCCTGCCCACCACAAAACAGTTGCAGTCACAGCATGCTCTGGTCCCACARACCCTCTGCCCCACATCCTCTCTGATGGACACTCCTTTCAGCTTATGCTCTACTATGTAGATCAAGGTGSCTATAGGCAGGAGTGAGGGAAATACAGGTATACACATGTACAGGGCTCTTCTTGTTGAGGGTGGGAGGGCTTGTGCTGGAGGAAGTGCAATGTAGAAGGGAAGGGGTTGGTGACTGATGGCGAGACACAGGCCTGAGAACAGGCTGTTACTGCACCCAGTCCTGCTGTCATGGAGTGCAAGGGGACAAGTGTCTAAAGACAACACTGGTCCTTCCCCAGAGGGTACTCACCAATGTGCTTCCCATACATGTGGTAGTAGAAGGAGACACAGTAGTACTTCGCAGTAATGTTGTAAAGGGGGCTGATCAGTCGGGCTTTGTCTCCTGTCACCCGYGGCCGAGACGCCTCGATGAACATGTAATAACCTACAGAACGAAAGGGAGAGGTGGAGAAAGGCAGTACATGTGCAATCTCCTTCCTTGATATTGATGGGATGTCAGCTGTTGGGAAACAACACCTCCTCTAAGAGATGTGGCCCTGTTCTTCTCATCAGTTCTGCACAGGAGCATGATCCAGGCCAGAAACACTCACAGAATGTCCTTAGGTGCCTCACCTGCCTCTGAAGTATTTAGGAGAGAGCAGGAGAAACGGCCAACAGCAGATGCAGTGTAGGCATGAGTCCCTGAACAGCAGGGGAGTCCCTGAACGGCAGTGTGCACATCTGCTGGGTGCAAAATGAGCCTTTCTCCTGGAGCACAAGGWGCCCCAGAGCTGATGGTTCTGTGCAAGAACGGAGCCCAAATGTGAAAGGAACTAGAAACAGGATAGTGAAACCAATCTGCTTTCTAATTCATCTCCCTAAAACAGAGGTAGAGAGGTCCAGTAGATCTGACCTAAACAATGCTATTTTCTAAAGAAAACAACATCAAAGTAGCTGTTAACAACTCAGGAGGACCAGATTAGCTATTTAATTTGYCCATGCTGTTTTGCTTGACCAGGCTGGTGTACTGAACACTAATAAGAAAAGTGATTTCCTTAGCTGGCCATTGGATATTCCCCATTTTTCAGAGTCCAGAGATTTGTGCCTGCATGCAAATTTACTTTCATCCTTGAACAAAGAGGAAAGTAACACCTAGAAAGACTGAAGCATGTACTCCATGCACAGCCACTGTGAGGAAAAGGCAGCATTAGCCCTGGGGAAGCCAGGAGCCAAGTCCCTTCTAGCCACAGGGTCACTCTCACTGTCACCCAAGTKACAGTGCCTGCTCTTTCATGCTGCGCCTTGGTACTGAGATCTGGCTGTCCTACTGAGATCTCCTTTGAGCAAACAGCTGCATAAACCTGCAGGGCCATTTCTAAGTGCTAGAGGTATTTTCCTACTTGCTTATCCTTTTGTGACACAAAACAAGCATCAAATGGCATTAAGGGCTTTAGGCAGCAGACAATTATTTMGTAACTAATGCTCCTATTGTTCCATTAAACAAAGTTGTGGGTGTTCTAATTTGTGTTTAATGCCAAYCAGTAGCATGCACATTAACTGCCTGCTCCCCGCACCCTTTGCGGAGGAGAAGCAAGCCTAYGGATCAGCACTTCCCAGCTCCAGAGCCACAGGACTCCTGCCAGATCTCTGGCAACACAAGTTGTGGCTTGTATCTCACCTCCACAAAGACACACCAAGCCCACCTGAGCCAAAAGAAACCCAGAAGTCTGCCTACCCTCCGGCGTACCGCTGATGTCTGTGGGGGGGCCTGTGTTGACAGTTCGCTTGGGGTTCTGGGTCAGGGCATTCTGGCGGGTCCAGTCAAAGTTGTCCATCTTGTCTTGCATGAAGCCACATATCTTCTCGTCCTCAAAGCGGCAGGTGTTATCTGCAGGGTGCSAAAAGGGGCTGGTTAACTGCTGCTCTTTGGACCTGCTCCTCAAGATGACCTTGCTSCTTGGAGAGGGCATGGAAGAGGGACAGGACAGAGACCGTGCGCAGCAGTATACCGCACTGCTACATCACCACTGGGGCTGTGTGCCAAACCAGGGCAGCCTCTAACCTCAGGAAGCTGCTGAATGGGAATATACCCATCTAGTATGATTAGGGAAGGGTTAATCAGGTAGACGGATGTGATGGTTTGCTACTGGGACTGAGCAGAAAGACAGATTCTACTGGAAGGTCTGAGACAGCAGGAGTCTAAGGGAGCATTTACCTGTCTAGGGGAGGRTAAAATGAGCAAGAGCAGCAAAGCAGTGAGAAAGGCAGCAATCTGTCCCTGTGGGCAGGCAATGGCCTTCACTGACACTGGCTGTGCACCATGCTGCAGGCAAGGGGCTGTCTATGCATCCAGGCCACTTGTTTTGCTCTAAGATCAGTGGGAAACATCAGCTTCTGTCAGTGGAGCGTAGCCAGGAGGAGCTTGGCTGGGCTGGCCATTTAGCTGCTGATTAACCCTGGCTAAGTGCTTCTCATTCAATCCGTTCATTTCTAATTAGYATCCTAATCCAAATTAGCCACTGCTCGGTAGTGCAGAGCACAGGGGGATACAGCATCTGGAGCTGAAAGAGGAGGGGGAAGCAGGGAACGGACAGGGCAAGATCTGAGGCAGAACAGCCACAAGGACTGGGGGCTCCCTTCCTCCCCAGCACAAGGAGACGGAAAGAGAAAGAAGTGAGAATACAACTTTGAAGGGTCCATTCCTGGTCTTCGTGACTGAGATGAGGGAGTGCACAGCTGGTATCCAATACCCACTGGTGCTCAGAAGAGAGGATGGAAGCCACAAACTTTCTGATCTAACACTGTAGGCTTGTRACTGCTGGACCAAACACAAACACGTGCCTGGTTCCAAGTCACAGGATGCTGCTTGCAGTTAAAAGAGTGTTCCCTCTGCTATGACATATCTGTAAGAAGTCCCTCAYGTCCACAGGATGAGGCTGTTTAGCAAACAGGACTGAAGAGCTCAGAAGACTATAGCAAAGAGGCTGTTTGTATGGCTATACACAAGACATGGGGTGCTATGTGTGAGAAATACAGACTTATACCTTCCTAAAAATGTCAAAACAGAGCCTTAACAACATCCATCCCTCTCATACAGGGGCAGTCACTTCTAGAAAGCTGTGCTTGCAGTCCAGAGYATAAACTGGAGATAGTGCCCACACCTCTTGATACCCTACATGACTAGGCTTTACATGCCACACCTTTTGCTGTGCAGGAGTTTATTACTACCGTGTGTTGCTCCTCTGTCTGGGATGACAAGGCACTTTGCAACAASTAGTGAGCGAGTATTTTAGCCTCTCTCTGAGGTAGCCCTGTCTCTCAGTCTTTATGCCTGCATCACACAGCGGGAGGGAGATGCATGGAAGTACAGAGAGGCATGTTAAAGGTCACAGCAGCCAGTGTCAAAGCTAGAAGCAGAACCCAGGTGTTCTGACTCCTGGTCCTTCGGTTTAAAATAAACTACAGGAAAGAGGAAGCTCTGACTTTTCTCCAAGCTGGAAGTGGTGGCGGACTGGAATAACTCGGTTGCCTTCAGTATGGCTGGACACATAGGCAGACCATCACCTCTGGATGGTTTGAAGCRAGGCTTCCTGGGAGAAACCTGGCAGATTCAACTGGAAATAAAACTTTTTAATGACCTCCTGTGTCTCAGAGGCCACAACGGGAATCTAACTGTTGACCTCTGCCGCACGAAGCAAACCCTCTTTCAGACTCRCACCATCTGCCAGGGATCCTGGCTCAGCACAGCGGAGCAAAGGAACTTTCCTGTTTAAAAATTAAACAGTGGGTTTAAATATTGAACAGAGAAGTTGTTCTCTAGATTGTTAGAGGCAAGGTGGAACTGGCAGGGGAGCTGGTTCCTCAAAGGCTAGAGTTAGTTTGCCTTCACCAAACAGATTTCCTTGGCAGGCTTTGCARTGGTGGCGGCTCAAAGTACGGAGCTGTTTGCTCCTGGTTACAGATACCTCCCTGCATTCTCATGGGACARATCCTCTGCCATGGCTATTAGCATTTCTTGTTGCTTTACCTTTCCAAGAAACATAATGGAGGTTTTCATTTCATGTCCTTAGGGRGAAGCCATCCCTGGCCCTGAAACTCTGGCTGCCAGATGAATGCATGCAAAAAAAATAATAAACCAATTCTAGCAGCAGAATATTGGTGAATAGCAGATGGAAGACTGAATAAAACTGCCTTCATCATTTGTTGTGGTCTGATAGCTGAAATACCAGCTAGGAGCACCAGGGACCATGCTCCAAGCCTCAGGTCTGCTACAGACCTGCAGTGTGACCCATGGTCCATCCTGTTCCCTCTGGGGCTCAGTTTCCCCATCTRTAAGATGAAGACAATGAAAACAGGATTGTGACTCCAGGTACTTTATGATTTAAGAAGCATCTARCAGCATTTCCTTATGGTAGGTTTCTAAATATTTAGGTCCAGTAAAAGGAGAAATATAACAATACCATAGTTGCTGGGGTCATATAATCCTCATATTGTAAAGGTGAAACTAAAGCAGATACCTTAATTTCCCCATCTATAATATGGAGACTAATTGATGTAGATAACAAGACTTGCCATCACGATACAAAGAACTGATGGCAGTTACCTGCTCTAACCTCTGCTTTATACACACTTGCAAAGAAYGGGCAGCTTTGAGGAATCCAGGCCTAAAATCTGGGTTCACATCTCTTTCCCATACAGTTGTACTGGGGCAACAAGTTCAGATTCTGCTCTGCTATGAGATATTATCAGAGACAAGACATATCATAAGCACCGCACAGTGAGCCATGAAGTTAACCTGTAACAATTAGCATCTGGTAGTGATCMCCTCCCACTCCACTTGTCTATGACCCCAAAATGTTTAGCACTACGCACAGCAAGATTGCAGAAAAAAGAGAAAATATTCCTGCTCTGGAAGGGCAAGACATTCTAGCCAGGAAAACAACAGCAATTACATGTTCTTTTGTGCCCTCATCACCAGACCCAGGGAAACCAAATCACTCTCTGCCAGTGAGCTGGAAMAGAGTGTGGGGCAACACTGCAGGGTTTGGGTTAGAAGTGAAGGTTATTTCCATTCCAAATGAAGCTGCAGGGGAGGTGTAAGAGGGACAGAGCAGATTCCCCAGCACTGGAATTTATTTATGGCACTGAAATGATCATAGTTATTCAAAGAGATTTTTAAGATAAGTTGCTTTCCTAAACCAGAATCTTTTTTAGGGTGTACTGACGGTCTTACTGCTCATTTTWAAGTGTTTGAAATTTTCGGTATCTTTTGCTCTCTCCCTCTGCTTTTAGTTTGCTTTTGCCTTAATAAGCTCAGCATGTGGCTCTCTAACCATGCCACATGCATGCCTGCCCCAATGCCATTAACATCTTATTAGTCTAGGAGAGAAAATGCATGAAGAAATAATTGTATTAAGTGACTCTCAGAGTTTGTAAATTAATCACCATTGTGCCTGCCCTTGGATCTGGTTGCCAGAGGCATTAATCATCTAATCTTTGCCTTTCACTCAAGAGCTCTCAATGCTTGCTCCCAGAACTTGGCTGGGCAGCCTACTGTGAGGATGCCTTTGTAATTCTGTCCCAACACYTTCCCCTAGGGATGGGGGAAAGGTAGGAAGCCAGGAAGCCAGGGTATAGAGGTAAGAGCAGGGATTTCAATGCTGCTGAGTTGAAAGGCTCGGAACTGAGCTGTGGCCAAGAGACAGAGCTGAGAGTCTTAGGCCTCATATCCCACTGTTCAGTGGGTCTGAAAGGAAGTGACATCCCTCTAAAGCAAATGTGGTGGCTGCAACACTAAGGTAATCAATCAGACAATGTAAAGGTGTGAACTCAGACTGGATGACTCATGTCAAGAAGCCCTAAGCACTGGCCCTACTGTATACCAACACAAGTGTGGCTGGGTTCTACCCTGTCACAGGCAAAACTCATCTAGTCATTTTGGCATCACTCAAGGTGTCAGAGCAACCCTGGGTCAGCAGTCTGAAAGGCTCTGTTTACAAAGACCCTAAGGAGATTATCACAGTTAGGATTCAATCACCCTGGCATTACCACAGTTTTTTTGTGGTGTAAAAGCACGTTGCGAAAGGCCAGATTGTGTAACTTTGTCCCATGAATTGAGGTGCTCCCTTTCTCCACCAAGTAACAAGGGACAGATCTTGAAATTGGTCCTCAGCAATATATTCAGTGATTCCCAGCAAGTCTTCTATAGATAATGTTTACAGAGGACTGGGAGACGGGAGAAGTGAGGAAAAGGAAATACAGAATTAGAGCCCCAARGACTCTTTGATTCTGTAAGAGACTCCTGCTCTCAGACAGCATACGGGACATCAAACTCTCCTCAAAGTGCGAACCTGTAAGAGCAAGTGTTTCACGGCATCTCAGCAAGATAAATCTGTATCGTGATTCATGGTTGCCMTTGCCCAGTCCAGGCTGCTTCCTCCTTCTGCTACTCTGTAGCCATTTAGTAGTTGCCTACACATACACAGAGTGCTATCTAAGACTGAATGCCGTTTCAGCTCCTTTTAATCTGACTCAGAAGCCGGAAACAGGGAGAGAGAATCAACTAGGAACCAGGCTGCTCTCTGTGGTCTACTAGCAAGCTGTCTGCCCACCTCTGTCCAAGAGCTTTGTCTAGACTCATGTTCAACAACCAAAGCAAAGGGACTTTGTTCCATCCCCTGGAGATCATTCTACCCCTACTTACAAGACACTAGCAAACCTCTTTTATGCTGTATGGGCACCATCAKGTTTTTGTTAAAAACCTTTCTGAGATGTTGTGTTCTCTGCTTTAACTCAAYGGGAACTCTGGGTGCTCAGAAAAGACAGCCTTGCCTCAAAATRTCAGCCTGCTTTGGCAGGAATTGACTAACATGGAAGATTACTAATATGCATTAGAGGAAGAAAAAAAAAAGATAATTGTTATATTGTTGCTTACCTGTTGGATTGGGGTAGTTGATTGCTGGAAAGGGAACAGAAAAACAAKTCAGAACAGCTACTACTCTTTCAAATCACAAACAAAGTCTGAAAACAAAACAAACACATCAAGAAAGGTCACAGATGCACCAATCTCCTAGCAGTATACCTAAGGAAGAGCCGTGCATAAAGGCTCAATGTCTGCCTTGGTGATGGAACAAGATGTYGACTCTGACCAAAAAGAGACACATCTTAAGAAGAAAACCCCATGCAAGGGATGATGCCTGAACTGAACCGGGAGACCCTCTTGCAATCCTAGGCAGGTTCTTTCTGAAGTATCCATTGAGAATTACCACTTGTTATCTATAAAGGAAACAAAAGGAATTTGAGACACGGTGGATGTCTGGGAGCACAAGCATCTCCGGGATGTAGTGTCACACCACAGGACAAGGCAGTTGTGCGAAATCATGCAAACATAGTGGGAGAGGTTTGTCTGCTAAATGCCTGAGTAAGGAAACAATACGGTTGTGGGAACAGGGAGAGTCAAGAGCTGCTGGAATGCAAGTAAAGGAAGCACATGTATTTTAAGTGGGACAACCTGGGATCCAGGGTATTAGATAGAGTTACAGGTATCTAAATATTGAGGTAAGGAAATGTGTATTCAGCTCTGGAAAAAGTTGAACTCYCCTGAAATCCTCTTCTTTTTGTGGGCATGTGGCTCATATTTAGTGCTCACCAGCTGTACCTTAACAAGCCAAGGTGGCATGGGAGACATCAGCATCACCTGACTGGGGATTTGGGGGTTTCAGCAGACAATCTGAGCCAGAGTCGCCGAGTGAAGCATGAGTTGGAGACTGATCTTCAGAACTCAGTGTCTAGGGCTCTGCATTGACGGCAACAGCCAAAATTTGCCCAGAGGTGATAGTACCACACCATAAAAATAATGGAGGACAGAGGGATCCACCCAACGGCCACAGGAGACAACCTCTACACACACCCGTGTGCCTAGGCCYGACCCACGAGAGGAGGCTGGGGCCTGCTCTCGTAGCCAGGACCGAGGAGGAGACACCTACGTTCCATGTACCGGATGATGCGGGCAGCCATGTCTCCAGCCCCAAAGCTGGTAATGGGTGTCAAGCGAACTTCATAGCTTTGAGGAACTTTCAGGTTGGGTAAGATGTGCTCCAGCAACAGGCCCTTCTCCATTTTCTGCACAGGAATAAAGGTTTGGATGGTGCTCCTCTGAGCCAGCTGCAAGGAAAAAAGCACCCACAGGGTTAAGGGAATCCTCAGACTGGCAACCTGAGAGGTCCTACCTACTATCTAACATCCTGTTTCTCCCTTATACTGATTCCTGACTGCTATTCCTTCCTCTGCCTGCCTCCAAACAAATGTGACTCCAAGTTCAAACTGAGAAGCAGTGGCTGCCATTGGAGAGTTTCCAATGCYAGAGTCCTGTTCACTTCCCATACACCCAGAACTCGCCTCTTCCCTTGAGTTCATCTCCATGGAGTGGATGGTGTTCCCTAGGGAAGAGGCAGGACAGAACAAGATCCTGCTGTGTTACCACGTTTGGGACAGGGACTAGCCCCTGGGGACTCTTGGTGTTCTCACAGTGAACAAGAAATCTGATTCTGCCTTAAACAGGTCAGGGCCCAAGCTGCTCGAGGAACTGYTTTTTGTACCCTCCTCTTTCCCAAGCAAAAGGAGTCAGAGGGCTGGAAATAGCTTCTGTACCTCACTCCATCTCTGTGATTTCCCACAAGGCACACGGGAGTAATCCCAGGGAGCAGGACCACAGCAGTATYTCCAGGAACCAAGCATGAACTTGGCACCAGGTTGTTGTCAGGATCCCTCCATAGCAMCAACACCCCATCTGCACACACACAAGCTGGGTGCTGATCCAACTGGCACCCCCTACCACTCAGTCCTTCCATCTGTCATCCTGTCGTGTGGATGATYTGCCAAGCAAAAACAGACTCAGCTCCCAGTGGCAGTAACTTCACCTGTGCTCAAGAGCACCAGACCAACGATAACCTGGGGGAAGAGGACAGGGTCACAGGACAGAAATAAGGCGCTGCAGTGGTAGGACACCCAGCACAGGGCACTTCGGGAACAGGAGCCTGACTAGGGAGCTGGCAAAAGCTTCTTGCAGGCTGCCTCAGTGCCTGGGCGCTGGGAAGAGAGCCAGCAGACAGGAAGCCAGGAGCCATTTTCCTCATCTAGCCATAACCTTTAGAAGAAAAACAAAATGGGAAATCAGACAGAAGCCTGAGGGTGAGATTCAGACAACACAAATTCCACCTCAGCTGTGACTTACGTGAAATTTAGGTGTCTAAGCCCTCTGCAAGCAATGTGAAATATCCTATTCTCCCATATTACTCAACCCAGGAACACCTAGAAATCACCTTGCAGTCTGGAGTACAAAGCTCTAGAGATCCCAGTCAGGTCTATGTTCACAGGCACATGGGTTTAACCATTAAACACCTGACTCTCACTTCAGCTCTGCTGTATATCAGAAGTGAAGAAAGGCACCTATGCTGAACACAAGTGGCCACTGTCCTGCTTCCTAGAAGATACTTGTTTCACTGGGAAATGGACAAAGCACACCCGGCACTTGGGATTTTCCTCCTGTTGAAGCATGGCAGACAAGTTTTGCAAGGCCAAAGAGAATGAGAGAGAGAGAGAGCAAGCAAGTCCAGCTCTAGCCCTGCTTGGGTGTAAACTGCACCCAAGTAAAGTCACTTGGGGAAAATGCATGAAAAGGAGCAAGAAAGGAATCTTGGATTCTCTCCGTCCCTTAGGACTTGCTTTCTTCTCAGGTTGCTTCTCACAGTGAGCTTAACTCCTACGTGCAGAATAAGATTCCTCCCCTCTGTAAGATCATCTATCCCACATTCAAATAAACCCCCTTTCAGAAACATCCACCAGGCCATCAAGAGACATCTTCATTCCTGCTGAGATGGAACTGCAAAGCACTCATGTAAACCACTGTATACAGAACGCCATCAACTTCATTTGACCGGCCTTAATTGAGACTACAGCCCTATGCCTAAGCCTACACTCCCATCAGCTCCTGCCATGCAGGTCATAGCTCTGCTCTAAAAGCCAGCCAGCAAAATCAGCCTACAGACACCAAGAGACGCCTTGCTGAGAGTCCAGTTATATGAACACAGGTGGCACTAGCTTGTCTGCTACCAGCAAGGATTCACAAACTTCTGTCCRTCAAAGATGATGCCTTCTTCTGCTGGGGTAGCTTGCGAGTCTTTCCCTTTTGCAAAATTCTCTGGGACCAACTCTTTCCTCGGGTTCTGCACTGTCCATGTTCAAGCTGTAATCGGCTGACCCTGTGGCTACCGGTGAGACTGCCCTACTCACATCCCTATCACAGTTTGTACAATCCTGATATCCTGACAAAAGTGGCCTGACATGWTTTTGGAAGGACCAACCACTTTTGTCAGAGTAGAAGAGGCCCCACCAAATTGTCAGGGTGCCCTGGAGATCATCCGGTCCGAACCCCAGGGTGAACCAAAGCACCAAACTAGACTTGACCAAGTACAATTGGACTTTTAACATCTCTGAGGACAGACCCCTTTTTCAACCCTCTGCTTCAATCCTGCTGCTGACTTCATTTTCCTGCTCTGTGTGCACTCTTCTCCCATGCTACTCTAGTGCCTTCTTTTGTCCATCTCACTGCAGCCTCCCTCCTTCAGATCACACTGGCCCAGTGCTCCAGCTTAATATTGCTGTCATGTTATTAAAGCAGAGATGGGCGTGGAGGCTGGTGAAATGCTGGCCAYGTTATTAGAGAAGCTGAAGCCTCACTGGAGCATCTCACGCAGCACCCAGCAATGCGCTCATTYATCACCAGACTCAGGAGGCTGCCAGCAGCATCTGAGCAAGAGTACAGTGCACAGCCTCATTTCTGCCTTTGCCTCATTCTTTTTTAAATAATGATAGAGASGGAGGGAATGGGAAGAGAGAAAACACAACAGCAGCAGTAGCAAAAAAACACTCCTTTCCCATCAGCTGGCTGCAAATATCACAGAGGATGAAGAGGGGGGAGCATATTTGTAGAATGGGGTGGCCAGAAGAGCCTCAGAGAARGCAAAAGCAGCCTCACATGGCATGCATGCATTCACACACACAGTATGCAGCCTGCAAGCTTCTCCTAGCCAATTACAAGCATCATGGAGTATTAGCAGCTAGGTGAGAGCATGCACATGGACTCAAATATTTACAGCAGTCATCAAGCTTCCAAACCAGGTCTCCTAATTCTTCACCATTACATCATGTTGGCAGGTCTTGTCTACYCAGCCTCCCTGTCCTAACATCTCCGCTGTCTCTTGGGCCATCGGGAGCGCTTCCCCCAGCGTGGCCAGCGTAGCAGGTTCCTGGTGCAGGAATGCACTGAGAGCCTCCGAGGGAAAAGCAGGATGTCAAATTACCTCTGTCTCTCCGCTGCCTTCCCACTGGGGACACAACYGCAGCAGAGAGATCCAAGACAGCTAGGTTTTCTGTCTACATGTGTCAAAGGTTTTCAGACACAGGAAAGGAAAGAACACCASTGTTTTCAGATAGAATTATACTTAAGCCAGGCACACACCAGCTAACTCGTATACCAAACACAAAGTATACTAACAGTGCTTCTGTCAGTGGTTTATGCGCTTAATGGCAAACCTGCCTGTGCTAGGACCTGGCATGACCTGTGCAGCCTGGTCTCACAACCAGCTGCACATCAACCAGCTGAATGCTTGTGTGAGGGATGAAGTGAAATCAGAAAGAAAAACTGTTTCAGCACTCAGCCCGGAACAACTGYAATTACCATCAGATAGCAGAGTGAGCACTAAAATTGGGCCCAATTCCTGCCCCCCCACCCCATATATGATCCCCATAAATCTGATCAGAGCAATAGAATTATTTGATAAGCATCCTGCTTCCCAGTACTGTTACCCATTACTGCCATTCTTTCTCCTTACTCATCCCACTTCTCCAACAGCTTCTCAGCTCAGGGTATAAGCACTAGCTCTTCTCTCTGATTTCTTTCTACACTCAGTCACTCTCTTCCTTCCCACCCTCCCTTTTTTTTAACCTCATTCAGRTTCCCTGGCTGCTCCTTCGTACAACACAAACGGAAAGAGGGCTGGCTGCCTGCACACAGATGCTGTCCGTGATCATCAGCTAGCCGCCTATGCAGAGCACTGGGAAAACTCCCATCTCCAATTGCACAGCCCTCTGAGCAGCAGAGGAAACGAGAGGAGCTAGACACGTAGCAGCAGCTGGCGTGACGCAGCAGTSTGGCACACAGATGCTCTGCTCTTCCTCTCTGCAGAGCTCCGGAGAGGAACTTACTAGACAAATGCAAGTGAGGTTGTTAAGCCGAGTTCCTCTCTACACCTCTCCTTTCAGATTTGTATCTGACAGCCTTTGTACTTGCTCTGCTGCAATGATTCAGCCACTGATGAAGTTGCAATTGGGCACTCCTGAACCCACCGCCTTGGACAAGAGATATGTATAGGGCCCGGAGCTGTGAGGGACTTGGCAGGGCTAGAGGTCTCTCAAAAAGATCTGAAAAGAGAACTGGTCAGTAACAGTGAAAATACTCACCAACATCCTGCATAGCTGCAGGGATGCATTTTTTAAGCAGTTAAGGAGCTCTCTATAACTCAGAGCTCCAGCTGCAGTAGGTGTGAGAGTGTCTGTCTCTCTCGCATGCCCAGGAGCACATACAGTGTCAGCCTGGTGGCCCATTTCTTATCAGGCATAGATAGGCCCTGGTTTGGATGCTCCAAGGGCTAGGTAAGGGCAACCATGGCAGAAGGGCACTTAATCTCTATCAGGCAATACTAGACAGGATGAGGAGGAGCTTCCCACGTTTCCCATTTCCCAGCCTGTTTGCCAGGAAGCTTGGGCATATTACATTGCTCTGACATGGCTAAGAATCCAAGGTTCAGATGCCCTTGGAGTGCGTGTGGTCCCCCTCTCTCCTTCACATGAAGGGATGTTGGGCTGGGAAACCAAGCAGTGTTGTCCYCACACAGGCCTTACACCTTGGGTTCTCCTGGCTGCAGGCTCCCAGTGCCAGGATTGTGCTGTTAACTCTGCAAGCGGTTTTTGCTAAGGCTTCTCSCACCAGGGTATTTAACCTCCCAGTGGCTAGTGGTGGAAAATKACTTAAAATAGCTCAGACAGAGGGAAGCTGAGACAGAGAATTTTGGAGACGTCTCCTGAACATGACATTTCAAAATTGTCCACACTGATGAGGAGGAGAAAAAAAAACATAAACATGAGCCTTCTCTCCTGCTTTACTCCATGCTCTCTCCGACACACAACAAGGATGACCGAGATTCTGGCTCTGGATGTCACCTTTGTACCACAGGACAGAGTAGGGGAAAAGGGGTTGTTCATTACAATGCATTTGGATATTAAATATTTGGTTCTCACTCTCTGTATTTTGACAAACATCCTGCCCCTGGCAGCCACCTCCTGTCTTCCAGGATTTTAAGAAATAGGAAAGCATGGCCAACTTCAGGGACAGAGTAGAGGAAGGACATGCCTGGCTTATAGGGTCCAGACCCCTATCACCATAGTTGCTATCTTTGCTCATCTGTTTCATGAACATATCACAACCCATCTGAATATCCCCTCTAGTTTGGTCTGCTCCTCTCACTGGATAGCTGTTCCAGAACGTGACTGCCCTAATGTTCTTATTTCCAACCTGAAATTATTCACAGGCAGCTTGTATCCAGTTGATCCTGTGCCAGTATTGTCCTTTAGCTTAAATGGTTCTTTCCCCTCCCTGCTGCTTGACATCCTGATGCTTTTACAGACAGCAATMACCCCTGCCTCATCCTTTGCTTTGCCAGGCTAAAGGACCTGAGCACTTTGCATACTTTCTTACAGCATAGGCTCTTGCTTCTCCCAATCACTTCTACAATCCTCTTCTGCATGACCTCATTTGCTGGAGCTGGTATCCCAGCCCTATAACATGCACTAGCACTTCTCCACTTTCCCTGGAAACACCTCAGGCTTCACTTAGGAGTGCATTCACCCTTTTTTTCATGCCTGCATCCCACCAGCAGCTCACAGTCACCCTGAGGTCAACCCCCAATTCACTGGTGTCACTCCCCCACCTCAACCTCTGCTGACTGATGAGCTCCCAGCCAGAAGCAGAATCCCCTCCTACTGCTCTTCACTTGCACGACCTTGCATTTGTACTGCAGAATTTCATCCTAAAAAAAAACACTCGAGTAGTTTCCAATCCTCTGGATCTTTCCRTATGATGTTGTGATGCCGTCCCCCAGGTAACTTTGTTCAGAGTTGCCTCAATGCCCACCTGGACAGCTGCCATTTGGAAAAGCCATCTGGGTAAGCTCTGGGTAAAGGAGAAATTTGGTCTGGGTATGAAGACAATAGCTATGATGTTCCTCTAAAAATCTGTCTTCAAAACTTCTTTTGCCTGTCGGATTGGATTAAAACATGTTCCTGCTTAGTTCCTCCTCACTGCCTTGAATGAAAATGATGTCAAGCATTAAAAGCGTCAATTATAGGGTGGGGTAAGTTTCAATATGCTTTTATTTCCTTTTCCTTGCTTGATAACCATCACTCATTAGGGGTTTCTAGAGCAGATAATCACACTTGCAAACATAAAATTAGCATTTGCCAGACAAGCACACCAGTGAACTGAAATTCATGCCTCAATTATTCATCCGTCAAGTGCACAGGCTCCAATTCCAGGGTTAAACAAGCACGAGTAGCTGAAGCAACTTCGTTATTCAGCCTGAACGAGGAGTCCTGAAAGGTATGAGATGTCCTCAGGAGCTCCCATTTTGAACTGAGATCTCCCCAGCCCCAAAGGGAGAAGCAACTATGACCTTCGGTAGGTAGAGAGGACATCAAGTATGGAGCTGGAGTCATCCAAACCTCTCGTTGCCTTTATGTCACACACACAATCAGCTCCCCATCCTCATTAGATGCCGAGAGTAGTAGTTTACTGCTTCCCAGAGAAACCAAATTGGTGCTGTCATGAATTACTGTAAGTGCTTGTTCCACACTCCTCAATAATGTCTTTCATTAGGTGGTGGTCAGGAAGCARTACGTATGTTATTAGAATATGCTCCCTGGTCAAAGAAAAACAGACCTGATCTTCACTCTATGAGGAAGACAGTAATGTAAAAGTCTTAGCCTAGATGCAGTATGGCTGGTGACTTCTTGAGCCACAGGCTGAGCAGAGCATCGCAACATCCTGGGGACGGAGAGCTTAGGGTTGGAAGAGAACTGAACTTGGAGGTGTGTGGAAAGGGAAGGAGAGCCATGTGCTCCCATGGCACCCAAGGAATCTGCCTGAGCTGCTGTCACTGCAGCTGGTACCTGAGCTGGACAGGTAGCATGTATATCCATCCATGSTTGTTGTCTCCCTCCTACCGTCTGCCAGTCATGCCTTCAGTCCTGAAGGCACAAGGGATCTTTCTGCTCAGCCTGGGAGCTCTGCACTGCTGCTACGAGATCCCAGCTGTGCCTGGTTRCACTGCAGAGTCTGAACGGACCTCCTTGTCCCTCACAGTCATAAGCTGGGCAAGGGATCATGTGCCTCACTTTACTTCACAGCCACTACCTGCACAAAGCAATGGCTCCCATCTTTTTGGGGCCTCATATCTGAAAAATGGCACTGCTGATGCCTTGCAGGATCCAACTCTATATTTCTCCAAATCTCAAAGCATGGACTCATCTTCCACCCATTTTCTCTCACTGGACCAATCTGGTCCTATCCAGACCCACCCGGATGTCTGCATACGATATTGTGAGCMCTTCTAGCTCCAAGAAGCAGCAGCCAGTTGACTCTGCGTAGCCCATATTTACCCAGTTTTGGTTAGGTTGAGCTCTGAGCCATTTTATCTCTAAGATACCTATGCCTCGTCAAGCAAGACCTGCAGAGCCACCAGAAAATCTCATCTTCCAGGGCCATTTCCTCAAGCCCCTTGCAGATGCTGGCAGAGCCCTCTATTGGGACACCTTTATACTTAAAAAGCAACAATTAATCAAGGCAGCATTACTGTTTACTAGATCAGGAGTGGTTTTGCTGTGGGATTTCCTGAACGTCTCCACTTGGTACACATAATGGAGATACGTAGGCAAGCATAATCCCAGAGGCCATGGGCAACCTCTAGCTCTTGCAAGACAGTACTTGTCCTATCTCTAGTACAGAAGGGACAGATAACACGGAATGTAGAGCGAGAGCCATGCAATCCTTCATGTTCCTCCATGCTGCCTGCACTCACAGCAGGACTGCAGAAGTTTCATTTCATTATGAAACATGGTCAAAACACATCCCCAGTGCCTGCTCCTGGCCTCTCCGTCACTATCTACAAGAGTTACTGCATCTCTCTCCCAAATCCTTCCCTCCTATCTCCAAGATATTTTAAGAAGGAAGAGGCAATGGAGGAAAAAAAAAGAAATAGAAACAAAAGAAAGGTAAAAAATAAAGYAAGGGAGCAGGGAAGGGGGAGAACATGCACAAAGAAACAACTCCAAGGCAGTGGGAGGAACGTGGATTAACACTGCAAACAACAGATGAACACAGTAAATGGGAGGAAGCTGCATCATAGCCTTCTGACGGACTCTTGGAAAGACTCAGTAACTAACATATGCCCCTTGAAGCCAGCAAAGCAGTATGGATAAGAGATGCACAAAAAAAAGACACTCAGCTTTCGCTTTGGTACCATTTTCATCTTGAGCCTAGCTTTGTAAAACACAAGGCAGCAGCCTGCTAGATAGGAACGGACACAATGGTGTGAAAACAACACCTCAAGCCTGCCAAGACTGATATGAAGAGTATATTGGTTGGGGAATGTGATTATCTCTTCTCTCACACTCTCCTTACCTTGAATGAGCACTGAACAGTAGTGTTAGGAGCTAGAATGAGATTCGCTACCAGACGTGTTTTAAGCCCATGTGAGCCTTCCCAGCAAAATTACATRCACTGTTTTTCTTAGACTCTGCAACTGTTCCAAATAGAGCTAAGAGCTGGAAAACTGTTCATAATTATTGCCGTGCACTAGAAAGTTAAATGATATCCTGTTCTCTTGCATAGCCGAGTGCCTGAATTACGAGTGCTAAGATGAAATCCCAGCTGAAAAAACAGCTTCTGAATGGCAAACTGGGTCGTAAAACTCACATTAACCCTGTTTTGGGTAGGGTACTTTGCTTACTTCAGATAAGCATGAAAGAAAAATGGTAGCGTGAGAGTGAGGCATAACTAACCTGCTACTAGTCATACTGCCTATTTTCCCAATTAGCTGATTGCAAATGATCTGTGGACTAAAGATAACCAGCTGAGGAAATCCATGCATCACACTGAGGAGCAATTTGTGAATGCAAGAAGGCAGAATTAGTCAGAGTAATTCATTTGTTAGGGATCGTTTGCTAAGCTCTTGAGGGAAGRAGGAAGTTTCAATAGCAGACCTGAAAAACATTACGCAGACCTACAGGGGAAACCTCACGCCACGGTTCCCTGCCAGCCCCTGGAGTGCCAACAACAGGACTCACCCGGCCAAGTCGTGCTGGTGTGGGCTGTACCCAGCACCTCAGTATRGGTGCTGTGCCTCCCTGGCCAGCCTTGCAGGATGAAGCTCTCTGAGTATCTGGCCAAGAGGGCTAGGAACACCCTGGTCTGGGAGACACCTCCATCTGCTGCGAAGAGCGGACGGGCTGGGAACTCACTCCCATTGCACTGAGGGGAAGCTCTGTGTTTGCTGATTTAGGCCATAAGGAATGCAYAGATGAAACGTGGAAAAAGCTACCTGCTCACTCCTGCACCAAACATCTGGCTGGTCTGAAAGCCATACGTGGCAAGGACCACATCTAGCAGGTGCTACCATGGGCACATCCCCTACAATGGATTGCAAGGGAGGAGAAGAGAGATGGCTCCACACACTGCTGGTTGCAATGACTGCCCCTGTGCTCCATTTTCAGACAGCAGAGCCCACAGCAGAAGCAGGAACCGGCCCTCTCTACTCCCAGCTGCCCCCCACCCAGCCCCACACAGCAGTGCCAGCAAGGCTCAGGCTCTTCCCTCAAGCGCTACTGATCAGGCAGCTCCCTGGGCACCCAGCCCCACCGCGCACCCCAAACCCCTCCTCGCACAGCCTTGAGAGGCAGTGCACCTCCCTGCCTGCCTTGCCGTGACTGTTTGAGCCATCCACCCACCACGGACTCTGCTCATGCCTGGGCTTCACCGTGTGTGTCCTCTCCCATGCTGTCAGGGCTGGGTTCTGCATGGCATCGCCAGCATAACGAAAGGCGACTGACTTAAGAGCATGAATGTCATCTGCCTATTCTCACTGCCTGAACAAAAGCTAAAATAAAATAAAACCATCAGTCAGGARGAGCGGAGAGTTAGAGCTGAAAACCCTTCTTTTGAAGTTGCACTTTCCCACTGCCAAGGACGGCTCTGCAGGAAGASACAGTTGTGTTGATCTGACATTGTSCCACTACGATAGCAGCCTATGATCCCACATGGAACCAGCAGCCATGGAAGGCGAAAGGAAAGCAGGAGCAGAGAAGCAGCGGTTTCAGCAGGCACCACCTACAAGCCATCCTACAATGGAGGCTCTGCTTTGAAACTCCATTCTGGGCACACACAGCGAGGCCRAGTCACTGCAGTCCCTGTGCCCAACACCAACGACGCAGGACCAGCGCCGCATCGAGGGTAGAGGCCATTTCTCACACCCCACAGGTCTTCTCATCTACACAGCACCCTACGTGCAGCCACGACCACCAGTGCAGCCCACCAAACCAGCATCCCCTTCCCGAAAGCCCTGACCCCACAGCGCTCACCCACCCGGGGCTCAGCATGGCAGCCCGGCACCGGGACATGGCCTGTCCCCCAGCACAGCCCTGCCTTGAGCAGTTACCTTGGCCATGGCTGCGTTTCCCTGGGAGCCAGCAAGGTGACAGCCCTTTTGTTGGGAAAACGAGTTTAGGGACCCGGCCATCCCAGGCGAGCTCTGCCCTCTTGGAGCCCTGAGGGATCCCCCCAGGCACCCTGGCCAGCCTGGGTGAGCTCTGCCCTCTCGGAGCCCTGAGGGATCCCCCCAGGCACCCCAGCCAGCCTGGGTGAGCTCTGCCCTGAGGGATCCCCCCAGGCACCCTGGCTGTCCTAGGTGAGCTCTGCCCTCTCGGAGCCCTGAGGGATCCCCCCAGGCACTGGCTGCACGTTTCCCAAACGCTCTTGCCTGCAGCCATGGCCGTGCCTGGAGAACGATAGGGATTTCATTCACCAACCTGAGCACGGGTCTGGGCTGCAGCAAGGAGCACCACCCAGGTGAACACACGTGTTTGTAACTGCTTCTGACTCAGGACCCAGTAAACATGCAGCTTTACAGTTCCCAGAGGCAYAGAGAGCATTTTAGGCAAACAACACTCTGTGTTCCTGCCCCAGCTTTACACTCTTTGCCGGGCATTGGCCACTGCTGGAGAAGGGAGGAGACAACCCTTCGATACGGCCCAGCACAGATGCTCTTGCCCCTCCAAACTATATAGCTGGGTGTACGCTTTTGCTCTGGTGAACACAGCAGTCACGGTGGGTGCAAGTTAGGAGAGTTCTGCACTAAATGTATAAAAGAAGAGGGCCTGGTGCACTGCTTACTTTTGGGGAKCAGCAGCCCTGCTTCAGTCAGGCAGCAGGAACATGGAGAGGAAGAGCGAGAGAAGAGACATCCCTGCCCTTTCCATCAGTCCTCACAGGAGCTTTTGGTTTGGGGGGCTAAGGAAACCAAAGACATAAAGCAGTTGACAGTCACTGATGAAGRGCGCTCAGAGGACAGCAAAGAGCATTTTGGAGGCAGAAATGAAGAGACAAGAGTTTTGCAGCCCATAGGCCTCAGCATAAAAACCRTCCCACTGACTTGCAGTGGCCATTGCCTTTCTGCTCTAATCAGTCATTAAATTCCCGCTAACGCCCCATCCTACGTATGTGCAAAGAGCTCTGTTATCCGTCACCTCCCCACACGGTGCGCCTGCCTCCCCACCACCACAGCTCTCGTTACTGCTGCTCTGGCTGGCTGAGGAGGTGAGCGGCAGCCGGCTCTAGAGCCCAGGTGAGTTTTGTAGTCAGCAGGAGATGTTTATCCGACACAGAGGGGACAAAAGTACAAAGAGAGACAGTCTTGCTCCCCTTATGATTACTCCAGCATCGTATGGGGCCAGCCTCATTAAAGAGAGCCTCCCTGACAAGAATTAATCTGAAGTGACAATCCAGCGAGCTAATTTAACAAATGGGTCCAGGGCTTGGCCCAGTGTAAACTACAGGGGGTCTGTCTGCCAGGAAAACCTGAGCCTTTTCCAAGGAGGTGAATGGCAGGAAGGTGTTAAGCTGGCTCTGTTTTAGCCTGAATCTGTTTATCAGAAGGTATGGAGGAAAGGACAGCCTCRGGTCTCCTTGAGGGGCACAATAAAGATTAAACTTTCCTTCTGCACCAATACCTTCTCCTTCCTTTTTCTCCCTCAGCCTCAGGTCACGGATGGGTTCCAGCTCATTAAGTGCACAGTAATTCTGCCGCTATCCCCTGTAACTGTAACCACCAGCCCAGCTCAGATCTTTCYTCCAGGATGCAACCTGCTTGCAATATTAGATGGCTTTTCATTTCTCTTTAATGTTACAGCAGAGCTCTGGGAAGGGATAAAATACACAGAGAGAAACAAGCAACTTAAAAAGCTTTTTATTTTTTAGGCAAATATCTGGTTTGGGGCAGCTGCTTTGAGTCCCTGAGCAGTGAAAAAGGGTTTCAGTTGGCACGCAGAGCCCCAATGCCTTTCTGTGCCGCAAGAACACAGGGAAGAAAACACCCCATGGCCTCTCAATCTGCCCACAATCAGACCACCTCAGGCAGCAAAGTCATTAGATTCACTTGCTAAGGTGAAGCATTACAGTGGTCAGCATTTGGACCAGTTGACTTGGAGAGAGAAAAAGAATGGAAAAAAAAAAACCTTCAAACCATCCAAAGAGACCTGTGGGGATCCTGCAGYTCCTCCGTGGTAACACTGTCCCCGCTGAATTGCTGCTCGGTACAACGCCACTGCCTAGCCCACCCGATTGAGGCACCCCAGGACATCCAGCCTATTTGCCGAAGCACAAAGCAGAGGCTTTACACAAAGCTTGCTCCATGCTGCTACTGCATGTGCTGTGCCTGAGTCAGTGCCCCCAAGCTGTCGGGCTGTTTGGTTTTAATCTAAGGTTAATTCTTACGCTCCTGCAACTGGTATGTCTGCGGTGCCAGCCAGCCTGCACAGCAGTGCTGGCAACCATCAGCTTCTTCACCTGTCGTGCTGGGAGGCCCCCTGCATTGCTTAGGAAACYGTATTCTCCCAGACCGGCTTCAATCCCCCCAGGAATGTCCGAATAGTCCTCTAAAGCCATTGAACAGGAAGAGACAGAAGAGCCACAGCACCAGCCAAATAATAAGCAGCACTTTTAGTCTCATTCAGACCCATTTTCAGCAGCTGCAGCAAAGAAATTTAATTTGAGGGTTCCCAGGTGCCTTGCAAAGCATCTCCCTACTTAGGGATCTTCAYGTTACATATGCCAAGGGCTCTTCAAGGAAACTGGGGAGAGTGAAACGAAACCCAGCAAAGCACTTCACAACAGCAGGTGTCCCAGCTGGCTCCCCATCCGAYGCCAGCTCAGCAAGAGCCAGTCCCTGCAGGGCAGAAACCTCCCAGGGCTGGAGGAGGTGGTGGGCTGGGCAGCTAGCTAGGCTTTCACCAGTTTGGTGCTGGCAATACAGCAGTTGTGAAATGCCCTGTGGAAGGCCCATTTAATCTGAGGAGAATATACCACTTAGATCCTGGGAGGATTTTTGTGCCACCACAGTCAATACCTTGAAGCCTATGTATCCAGTGAGGAGGATTCACAACCAGTAACAGTTCAACAGACAAACCCTTCTTAAGAGCTCTTCAGACAGCACCACTTCTAAGCTTTTGACCTTTTCACACTTGCATTCAGTCATATCACTATGTTCTGCATGCCAGAGCATCAAGCCACAAAGCTCAGCACAGGCACTCCAGCACGGAGAGGGTAGCATGACAGAACAGGAAAGCCTGGAGGACAGGAAAGAGGGTGGCGGAGCTGGGAAAAGCATGCAAAKTCTGGAGATCTCTCCTGGCTTCTGGAGCAGAACTGAGACATTTCAGGGAAAGAGCCASGACAGCAGGGAAGAAGAGGGACAACTCTGGGAATGAGCGGGCTAGAGAGGAGCAGAGGACGTGGTCTTTTGGGATCARGCAGGAAGGACGTGAAAAAGGCTCTATGAAACCCCAGGATGGCATTTGGAGGTAGAGACCTCCCCACAAGATGCCACTGGCTTTGTAGGAGGAGACCGAGGAGGCAATACCGTGCAGGTCTTTTCCAGGTTGCTCCCTACGTGTGCTTGACATCAGTGGGAAACAAGTCTCCTCTGCTGCTRCTTCTCTCTGCCATCCCCTGTTCAGGCTCACTCACCGCAATGACACCCAAACTTCTTTTTTTTTTTGTTGAGACCCTGCCCATACACAAGACAGCAGGGCCACGGTACAACATTTCTCTAAAAYAAGCCACTCAATAATCAATATTACCCAGCAATGCCAAAAAAGAAACATCAATAGCAGTATCTGATGGGTGTGAACCAAAYCGGAGGGTTAAATTCTCAGCCTCCTCTAGGTCACAACTTGAAGCAGAAATGTGATTTTTCCTTCTCTTAATCCCTTTCACTAGGAGCTCAGTGAGAAGCAGATACAAAATCACGTCTAAGCATTGTGCAAAAGGGAAAAAATGCAGCATCACTGCGGAAGGATAAAAATCACAAATTAGTTTGTTGAGTTGCAGTGCTGATAACAGCAAAACTCGGCTAACAGGGAAGTGGTATTGTGACAAACTGCCTTCATTATTAGAGGCTCCCCTGTGCCCTGAATTATTATTAAGCACTGACAACGTGCTCTGCGCTGTACAAGTTGCAAACAAAGACYATCCCACCCCAGAGAGCTCACAACCAAACAGAGACATAAAATTGAAGCCTACTGTGCAGACCTAGAAGAGAGAGACAGGCTTGGATCTTTTTTAATTATTTTGTTTTCTATCTACAGTAAACAAGCTTTTCCTTGCAAAATGCATGTGCTTCCAAGTGATCACTGAGCAGCAGGATCCCCTAATTTTAATTTTCCCTATTTTTATAAAATGCTGGAAGAATGCAGGCACTTTGCTGAGCCTGGATAAAATTATCCCATGAGGTTAATATGATCTTTAAAAACATCAAACATTTTCTCCTAAACTTCTCCAACCTGAAATGCCTTCACATTTCCATCAGTTCTTAACCTCCCTTACTGCACTCTAGTATAATTTTTCTTTAGATTCAGAAAACCTTAAAACCCACTTCTCTTCCCATGTAGAATTTATACAATCCCACTAGCTTCATTAGTGGGATGGCACAAAAGCCCTTCTGCAATAGAAAACAGCCAATGCCTTTTTCCTGTAGTTCCTGCCTAAGAGCTTTKCCGCCTGTTACCTTTATTCCATGTGAGTGAGGAGGCTGGCATTCTACTTGCTTGAATCTTTGGCCTATAAAATCTCTAACATGTACTAATGACAGTAGGGTTGTAAACCCCATTCAGAACATAGACCGCGAAGAGTCCAGTGCAAGGCAGCAGGGCTTTGAAAGCTCTTGATCGTTCTCAATATCAGGCTAAAAAACGAACACTGAGCTGCATAATCAGCCTGCCTCTCTCACTCAGTAGGTAAGGTGCAAGGTCACTGGGACTTGGCTATTTCACTAACTTCAGCTCTTCACTGGCAAGCAGACACAGATATAACAGCCTGCTGAGAGGTCCCCTCCCCAAGGACATGCGTTGAAACTCTGGACGAGCTGACCTTACCTGCCTGACTTCCAGACGGTACTTGAGGATAGGATCCACTGCATCAGGCTCCTTCTGCGTCCACTGCAAGATGTACGAGTAATTCTTGGATTGCTTCTGGCTCAAGGTAGGATTAGGAGTGTCATAGTAGAACTCTGGGCTGTAAGCTTTTGCTGCAGAGAGGGGAAAAAAAAAAAAAGAGGGAGGAAAGTAAAAGGGTGGGCTGGAAGAAGAACATAAACTATAAGAAAATGTGGTGAAAGTCTTACAGCTCTGCTCCCCTAACTCACCAGCTCACTTTTTGACATTAAAGGCAGTTACTACACTAGTTGGTGTTGCACTGGGCACTACATTGACATGCTAAAACTGCTCGCCCCATCATTTTCTGTGAACCACTACTGCTTTCACAGGCCAACCTACTGGGAGGGTTAATAACCCTGCAAGGCCAGTGGGGCATGACTGACAGCAGAAAACAGCTTCGTTTCTCCATCTGGAAACAGCTCTAATCTTTCCTCTCTCACCTTTGTAGTTTAGATTACGGTAACAGCTTTAAACTGGCATTCCTATTTCATCTGCCATTTTACAGGGTCTCCTGCTAAGAATCCCTGAAGAAAGATCATTTGGCCAGTAAGTCATAGGAAAAATGCTATTTAGCAACAGGAATCATGGCACTGAAAAGAAGATTTACTCCTTCTGCATCTCCCCTGCCTAGGCACACAGTGCTCCAGCCTCTTTGTAACACGACAGCTCTGCAGCAAAGGAGATGTTGACCTTGACCAGGGTGGAAATAGTGGCTTTTGCATGGGTGAAAATGTCTTCTCAGCAGGAAGGGAAGCACAGAGGAGACGATGTGCTAGAGACAGACAGGATAGCTGAGAGAACTAGGGCTTTCCCAGTAGCTGCTGACCCCAGCCCTGAGCAAACAGGGCTCAGAGGCCCTGCTGTAGGCACTGCAGACTGAGGGGCACAGTGCATGCCCSTGGCCCAAGGTGGGTGTCCCCAGGAGATGAAAGGGGGTGCTGATAGCTGGGCAGCCCACAAACCCCAGCCCGCTACGTTGGAGGAGACCCGGGGCCTGGGAGCACGGTCACAGGTGGCACGTGATACAGCCCGGAGGGGCAGCAGCCGTGCCTGGACCATGGCTTGTCATGCTGGAAGGAAGAACAAGTTTAGGCCTGTACTCAGAAGTGCTACAGGCTCAAGTAACCTCCCTTCTCATTATGTGTGAAAATTGTCCCCAAACGCCTCTGTGTCCAAGCAGATGAACTTTGGCTTACATGTTGTGCACAGCTCCTCAGAGCAAGGCAGAAATAACTCAAGGTCTTATCCATAAATGTCTCTGACCTGCATGAAATTACTTTCTTTTCTCCCTGGGCACTTTGGTTCCTGGCAGGTTCTGAGCAAGGCAGGCACAGAGCTACAACCAAACCCCTCCCTGCTGAGTTCAGGTCCCGTCAGGACCTGCACAGGCACAAAACACGTCTGGACAGAGGGGGATGCTGGAGAGCGCAACGGACATAAGGACCAACCCTCTGACCAGTCCTCTGCAGACACTGCTACCTTCCCAGTTGAATCATGGGCCCTGCCATTCTGTGTGGCTATAATTAGGCTTGAAAGGATTCAATGTTTATTTTTTATGAACTCAGATGGATAATATTGATGTTTATTTCCAAGTCCTTTTTTTCTTATTATTTTTATCGACTTAAATTTTTTGCACAAGCAAGAAGTTCAGAACCACCTCAGAGACTAATTGCTGCTTATTCAACTTGTATTGACTGTGGAAGTCAAGCTTCATAACGGATTCAGAAATAAAATCAGAGCTGATGATGAGCATCATCTTGCATAGTATTAATTACTTATTAATTGAGATAGAAATGGAAGTTTAAAAAAAAACCCCTTTTGTCAGAAATACAGCACATACACTTTTGGATATTCCTTTCAAAAAGGTTTTATTGTTGGCGGAAAGTATTTTCCTTGGTTCCAAATGATGGGAGAAGCTCAAGATGATGCAGTCAGTCTTTCAGGGCTTGTCTGTAGCTTGTGGGAGGGCAGGTGGTGACCAGTATGGATGACCCTGACAACCTGCTCAAGGAGCCCAGGCTGGATGTCTCACCAACCCTCTGAAGTAACATAAGAAGCWAACATCCCACCTGTAGAAGAAATTAACCCCATTCAGGGCGGGTTTATGTACTCTACAACCTGTAGATCCGAACACCTCACAGTCACTGATGAACTGCTGCCTCCCCTGTTAAATAGGAAGGTTTATGGTCCGTGTTTCACAGAAAAGAAACAGAAATAAAAAAGGACTAAGCTTTTCCCCTGTGCACACAGGAAGGCACAGCAGACTGGAGAATTAGAACTCCTGCAAGTGCAGTAGTCTAACGATTGGATTATTTCTCAAGTTGCTGCACAGGCTAGAAGGTCTAGGGTTTTTTTGTAGCTKTCTAGGACAAAGGCAGGGATATCAGGAGGTAAAAAGCCAACATCTGATACCAATACTTTCAAAGTGCAGAAGAGAGGCAGCAAAACACATGCTCCCTGTGTTTCTAATGAATGCTTTCTAGGTATGAACATTGCTTTCTGTTGCACAGATCTTACCTCATGGGGCACAGGGTACCTGTGTTGGCATTAGACATTTACCACGTGGCACATCAGATGGCATTAGACATTTGTCATCAGTTCCACCAAGAAATCCAGATCCTGAGATCACTCCCAAGCTTGCTAGGAACAAAGTTTGATGCGGTGGCTTGCACTRAGGTATCCTTGCCATTATTTAGCTAGTGATATCAAAGTTGCAAGAATGTAAAGACAGAGCAGAGAAGGCCAAAGMTTTGAAGCAAAAGCCACTGCCAGGACAAATACTAAGAGATCTAAAAATGCGACAGCAAAATCTTGAGAATGGACCRAACAGAATAATCAAGGTTTAGGCTTCCCCATTCCCCCAAACACCTCAAAGTTACAGCATACACTAAACCACAGGGTCAGAGCAGAGGAAGTACTGGTACATGACCTTTCCTGATCTCTGGAAAGACATGTTTCAMAACCTGGTCCCTTTGCATTACTATCCGTTCTTATTTGCTCAGCCCTATCTTGAAGTGCATTATAAATTGGCCCTGGACTGAAAACCCAGTATTTTGGCTGAAGTAACTTTTTATCAAGGCAATTTCTTCTGATAGATTGTCTAGAAATTGGTGACCAAGTCAATTCTGGGGTCATGGGAAAAYAGATTTCATGATCAGCTGAAGTGACTAGGTCAGGTGTGTGGTTTTAAGATGCTATAACTCTGCCATTCCTTATAGTAGTTACTGAAGAGGAGTCTTGATACGATGCTTGCTAGATTCACAGAAAACTCAGCAGCAAAACCTCTGAGTGTGTCTATTCTCAACTCATTKTTGTCCTAGCAGATATCATGATATATGTGGGAACATCTCCATGGCTCTGCCTAACACACCCCAGGATCCCCAAACCTTTATGGTCACTGTGAGGAAGTCATCTGCAAACAGAACAAGCAGCAACACACACCGGGTACGCACCTCCCAGTCCATCCTGCCCATCTTGGGTGTAAGTACCTTTCCTGAAGCCCCACCAGTGTGCGCCCTGCGACTTACCAGACACYTGGAAGAGGCAGGTGGAGACTCCCACATCATTGGAAATGCTGCACTCGTAGCTACCGCTGGTCTCGCGGCTCACGCTGTCCACCTTCAGCTCCGAGTAGTCCTGCTGCTCCGCGAGGGGCTGGGCCAGAAGGGTCCCGTTGAAGCGCCACACGGAGGTGGCCACCTTCATGGGGCTCCCCTTGAGCATGGTGCAGCGCAGGGTGACGCTGCGCCCCACGCCCTGGCGCACGTCCTGGAACGCCGGCTCCACCACGGGGGGGACTGGGCACCAAACAAGAGCAAGAGACACGGATGCCATCAGCAAACAGCATCTCGGCCAGCACAGTGGTGCCTCTGAGGAGAGAGGCACCTATTGTGYATATGTAAATTCTTAATTAAAACATCTAGCATGAGGATAAGCAGAAGTTCTCTTTCTAAAATAAGAAAGATTGCCTGAACACGAACCAGCTGTTATCCTGAGCAGGAAAGGGAGAGATGGCACAGTTTTTCAGCAGCTTCATTGCAACCTGCCTTCTCCGGGTGAGCATCTGTTCTCCTACAGACAACTTCTGTGCTCTACAGATCTACAGAGCACCTACCTCCTGCAAAGGTCCCCGCAGCACAGCCTGACCCGGGACGCTGCAACCGGCAGCATCTGCGGTGCCAGAGGCAGCTGCGCCCAGGAATGTAGGTCACGCGGTGCCCTTTACCACAGCCACCCTTACGCTGTGCAGCATGCCCTCCCCGACAGAGGCAGCCAAAACCATGGGTTTRTAGCACACAAGCAGCCTCTCCCCTCAGCAGCCCCCGATGACAGCGACTGACTGTTTTCCAGGTACCCYGTCTCAAATCTCAACCTCTGGGTCCTTTATTGCACTTAAATGGATTAAAACCAGCYCTTGTCTGAGCTCACATTGGCGTGATAAGTGGCACGGCCAGCTCATTACAAATGACTTTGCTAGCAATTTTGTCTCAGCAGGTGCTCCAAGCACTGGCTTGCCCTTAGCTTGCATGTCTCCCACCTCACACTGAGAATAATGTGAGTTGTTTGATTAGACCTAGTGCCATAAATGTGCCATCTCCATTCCTAGCTGCTATCCCATTTCTTGGGTCACATCTGCTCTTTAATTGAAGCCGGTAGGGCCTCATGGTCTAATCAAGACCAGCTGGCGAGGGGGGAGAGGAGGAAAGAAAAAAAAAAAAGAGAGAAAAAAAAGGGAGAAAAAAAATGACACAGCTACTCCAAAAGTACTCCAAGCAATCCACCTCATGCAAGGGGGAGGGAGGTAGAGGAGTAGCTTCACTCACTCCATGGAGGAGCATCCTTGCACGGAGCTGGAAGAGAGGGAGATGAAAGAGCTGAAGGAGGATGAAGTGCTTTGTCTCCTCAGCAAGGACATACCATGTCTCTCACTGGGGAAAGGCCTGAGAACAGAAAAAAATGACAGAAGAAAGRGGCTGAGCCCATCCAGATGCTGCTTTTAGGACACAGAAACAKCGAGGCAGCCAAGGATGCTGAAAATATTTAATCTTTATCAGCTGGGAAATGGGATTTACTTGCTTTGCACAGGGACAAGCTCTGGGCCTATGTTATCACCTTGTGACAGGAATGTCTGACAGTACCTATGCAGTAAAAATTGATTACATTCTTACTCTGGCCCTAGAAAATGCCCAACAAGCCTTGAACCTACATATGGCTGTGGAGTTCCTGGGTTTTCCAGGGAGAGAAACAGGTCATCCCAGCACTGCAGAGGATGCAGCACTATGGCAAGGGGCAGCTGCTGCTGAAGGCTGCAGTTGGATGGACAGGTCAGCAGTGATACAGAGCCAGACCTCCGTTCTGCCCCCTCGTGCCTGCTGGAGAACCCACACTTCTTCAGGCATACACACTGTGTATATTTCATATATATATATATATATATATATATATGTATGTATAAAAAGACCCACCAACAGTGCAGGGTTTCAGACTGCAAATCCTAACAGACAACTACACAGCCTTTAATCTACAGCTCAACTGCAAAAGAAAGCTTGTTGGAAGGAGCCAGTCATCTGGCTCCCCAGAACTGGGACCAGCGCAAGGTAAAGTCCGGGATAGGGACTGCTGTGAAGAACAAGGCRCTGTCCTCCTCACCCCTTTAGCAGGTACTCAGTCTCCTTTCAGGTCTCCCACGAACTGCAGCACTCCCAGCAAGGTGCCCTGTTAAACGGCCACCACGTTCCAGGCAGCAGGATGCCAGGCTCCCAGAGGAAGAACAACCCTCTGGGCAGGCAGGGCTCCGGCAGCCGCTGGCCAGCACCGCCGCACACACGCGCAGAACGCTGCCCTTCACCTCAGCACACAGGCTCGCTGCAGAAGGGCTAGCATGGCACGACAGGCCACCAAGGGGCGAGGAGGGCGGCACGTCACGGCTTTGGGAGCCAGGCACCTCCAGCAATGTCTTCAAGAATGTGCTGCTGTGAGAGGCAGGGCAGTCTGCAGCAGAACTAGCCTGTGCCAGGAGAAAGCACTCGCTCCCCTGCTCATTAGGAGCGAACCCAACCAGCGCCGCACCCTAAAGCAAAGCCAGGCTGCAGGCGAGGGCTCCTCGCCACAAGCCACGCGGATGCTCTGYGCTGAGCACGTGCTGCGCCGGCGCCGCGCGAGGGTGAGGAAGGGAAGCTCAGCAGAGCAGTGTCGAGTGCCAGGGTGCTGGGGTCTGCGCACCGATCACACCTCTCCTCTTCCTGATTTTGCTGGACGTGCCTAGGACTGAAACACATTGTACTGACAGGTGGGAAACACACTGGCTATGGGCTGTGGCCAAGTTTGTAAATATTTTGGTCTGTTTTTATTTTAGCCCTAGGGAAGGGAGGAATGTTCTTCCTCACAAGAGCCAAAGCACTTGCTGGAGAGACCACAGCTTCCTTGGTCTGTTACCTTGCAGTCCTGCTCTGGCACAGCTCAGAGGGAGCATTCAGTGATCTCTGCAATGCTGTCTAGTCTGTGCAGCCTTCTATCAAGTTTAAAAGCCTCCAGAATGTATCCACCAGTGTCAGGGATGCTTCCTCCACCAAAGATGAAGTCAGAACATCCCAGCATGGCAGGAATATACTGCAAAAAGTTTTCCTCTTGTGAATCACAGAATCATAGAATGTTTAAGGTTGGAAGGGACCTCTAGAGACCATCTAGTCCAACCTCCTGCTCCAGCTGGGTCACGTAGAGCACGTGGCACCCTTGGCATCCAGGAGGGTTTGGAAGATCTCCAGAGAACAAGACTTTACAACCTCTCTGAGCATACAGAGTGTGGGTGATATGGCTGCAAGTTGAAACAAAGGAAGTTCCATGTCCATGTGAGGAAGAACTTCTTTACTGCGAGGGTGACAGAGCCCTGGCACAGGCTGCCCAGAGAGGCTGTGGAGTCTCCTTCTCTGKAGATCTTCAGATCCACCTGGCTGCCACCCTGTGCCCCGTGCTCTAGGGGTCCCTGCTGGAGCAGGGGGTTGGACTAGATGATCTCTAGAGGTCCCTTCCTACCTCAACCGTTCTGTGATTCTGTAATTTATATTTGCTAAGTGCTTGAAAAACAAGCTGCAAGTATTGTTATTTCTAATAAAATRTACACAAACTAATTTGTTTTCTGCTAGACAAGTGTGCAGAGAAACTAGACAAGCGGGGCTGAGGGCACAGTAGGCTTAGCTCTGTGCTAGCTGACTACTTTTTCAAAGAGGAGTGAATGAAAGATACGCATTACCAGCTTTTCTACTTTCCTCTCCTCTGAACTTCCCAAGCCAATTAGCTCAGCCAGTCTTTACCTTGCTTTAATAAAGAGGGTTTTGCTTAAGAACTTCCTTTTGCTTGACAAGCTGCAGTGATTAATACGTGAGACTGCAGCGCACTTTGCAAGGTGCTTAGGAAAGAGTCTCTCCTGGATAGGAATTTCCAGAACCTTTTTTCCTCACAAAGATGCCTTCTCCTCAGAAAAACAAAACAAAACAAAAACGGCCCACACATGCTTGAACTCCACCAAGACTCACTGCCCAATTAGTTCATGCTGACAAGACACTACAACGGCAAATATTCTCCTGCAGTTAAAGCCACCTCATTCCCAYGCTTCACGTACCTTCAAGGTCTTGGCTTCAAAACAATATGCTTCCCTAACTGAAAAATGTAAGTAGGAAGAGATGGTGAATGTACAAAAGACTCATATACATTTGTAKGTGAAATACATGCTGGTTATCCTCCTCCCCTCACTCACGCATCACCCAATTAGGTAAGCTATGCACAAGAGGAATAAAGAGGGCGAGAGGGCTCATGCCCACTTCAGAGCTACTGTCTTCAACTACTGCCCTGCCAAAGCATAACCCAAGTCCAGATGTTACCACAGACTCGTAGAAAAACACTGCCTCTAACTTACAGCAAATTTTACTAGTCACAGCCCAGCAAAGCAGGACAACAACCCGGGTAGCTGTGTGATTCYCTTACTGACCTACATTACGCACAAGAGGAAGGTCCTTCCATCCTCTTCCATCCAGATCACCACCACTGCTCAGCTCAGTTCTGCCACTGTCTTTTAGAAGACAACGAGATGTAGTCCCACACACACACATCCATTTTAACATATTTCTGTTTAACGTATTAGACTAGCAGTGTCATGCCACTCCCAGTAGCRCATAAATAGTTTAGATCTAAACATTCACTAACAGTCAGCCAGTGATCTTCTTTCCCCAAAAGCATCCTATATGCATTAACTTTTGGCAGAGAACCAGTTATCTTACTACTTAATAATTCATAGGAGAGCTACTTAACTGGGTAGTTCTGGGAATAAAGCARCTCAATGCCAGTGCAAACTGAGGAAAAATGAGAAAAAAAAAAAGTCAAATTAAATTCTTCTCCCCAAATAGACAGTCCACRTCCTTCCTCTTACTTCAGGGATTACCACTAGTTTTTCATACCATCCTACCCTACTTCCATGCTGCAACTTAAGCCTACTGAAAGTCCTTCCATATAGGGTATGCTTTGTTCCTACTGATTAACTCTGTCCCACATCAGCAGCACCCAGTGTTAATACTAGAAAGAGGAAAAACTCACCCCTGTTTTCCTTTTCCTACCATTTGCTTCCAGAGGGCAATTCAGACAGTAGGATTCTCCATTTGGCATTGCCTTCCTCCATGCGCTGCCCGTAGAGGGAAGCTAGGACAACCCCAGGCCTCACACCTCTGCTAGTGGGATGAATCCAGGCTAAAATAAATGTATGTGGGACACCTGAACAGAAGTGAGCAGCACCACTCCTCCTTATGAACCTCTACTTTCAGCACCTTCTTTAAGGAGATTGTCAGCAAGCTGAGACACAAAACACATATGAAATGGACAGTGTGTCCTACTGTTGGAAAGGAGCCACCTTGTGCATTCAAGCTGCTTCCTGCCACAATGGAGCTACCCTGGGAAGAAAACACCAGCCAGCAGCACGTTCCCCACAGCAAATCTAGTGATAAATCTTTGGACCTCAGACAGCATCCAATTAGTGCTGCTGTTGTGGCTCACATCCAGAACATGCAGTTGCCTGCGAGGAATGAACCGAGTTCCCTCTCGTCTCCCCTGGAGGATCTCACAGGAGGATCTCGTACTCCAGAGGAGCTACCGAGCAGAGGCAACTGCTAATTCAAAGACGCAATCTGATAGCAGCAAGCTGCTATTCCATCACCAGACCAAACAAYTCAATTGCCTCCGTATGTCTGGATCTTTTTAATAATAGAACTGAAAGCTAAGAGCAGGGAGGCTGCAGGATAAAGTACCTCTTAGAGTAACAATCCCATCAAAAGTGRGAGTCCCTGCTTTTTGAAATGCAATGATTGTCAGAGCCACAGGTGGTCAGAGCCTCCTGCTCACAGCTGGCTACAACATTTCCTCACCTTCTGTTTGCTGTTTCAAAGCTAAATTGGGAGCACTAGATGATCCCTCCACAGCTGCTTTCAAAACAGATGTGGAAAGCAAGAGGCAGCATAGCCAGAGGCAGAAATGTTGATTAAAAATCAGACCTCTTTTAGTGCAAAGGTGGGGTYGGAGCTCTAAGTGGGAGATCCAAGCCAGAAAGACCCTGGTAGGGKAAGAGGCAGAGTCTGAGCCAACTGCAGTAACCAAAATTCAATCAGCACTCCTTAGTATATTTGACTTCTTTGCCTATACTATCAAAAAGGACATACAGAGTAAAGCTGTGCTGGGAAGAGTTAATGCAATGGTTTGGCACTTATCTATGGAGYGGAAAGAGGACAAGTTTCCCAAGCAGCTTCCCAAGCAGCCTCTTCCCAGTCTCTCCTTCAGGCCTATTAGAGATTTTGGGACCAATATYAGCCAACTCCCACACACTCCTTAGATGGAAAGAATTCAAAATACAGCAACACACTGTGCGCTACCACTTCTTTATCTGTTGCTTCAGAATTCTGCTACCAGTCATTTAATACCCTGCTCTGCTAACTGCCATCATTACCCCATTTTTCGATCCTTCATCTTTGATTGATGTTGATTCATCTGAGGAAGATGACAACAATGAAAACATAACCAGAGAGGGGCTGAAAACAATGCTCACACTGAAAGATTTATGTCAGACATTCTATCTCATAGATGAAACAGCTGAGGTCAACAGATACCAAAACAATTTTTCCCATAAGAATTAATGTAACAAGGGGGCTGGTGCGTGCAGGAACTTAAGAAACATACATAATTTAAACACAGGATCAGTAGATTGGGCACAGAGAACGGAGAGCCTGGAATATATTTAACCATACGCATTTTTGCATATCCTTCTGGATAGTTACCTTTTCATCACTGTCATCATCATCTTCAGATGATTCAAAATAGATCAAATCAGTCAAGGGCCAAGGATGGAAAAACAGGGTTACATTCAGGTGGTCAGTCTAACAGATGAAATGACCGAGGTCTTTCAGAATGGTGACCTGCTCCAAGATGCCACCTGCCAAACAGCCACTATCTCCTTCATCTGACAGTCCTGGCCTCTCTCTCTCCACCCTCCTCACTATTGTCTGTATGAATTTTATTGCATGAACTCAAGTCCTTGCATGTAACTGCTTCTCAATTATTTAGTTATGGAAAAGTTTGCTTTACCTGTCATTTCAACCACCATTGTACTTTTCATGAACTCATCTTCAGCACATGCAGCTGGACACAACAGTATGAAATCAAAAGAGAACCATTTTCCTATACCTTACTCCCCAAATTGCTGACCATGTAGATTCCTAGGCAATTTTCTGAATCTACCAATGGCATGAAAGAGGAAAGACTCTGAGCCTCAGTGAGCTTTCAGCCATAAACAGATTAAGAGAAATGAGTTGTAGGCCATTTAATCTCACGTTTTAGGAGAATTTCTCAATTGTTTCCAATAATAAAGCCTCATCGCTTTCACATACTCTGATTTTCACATACTCTGACTGATAAACTCATGCCTTTAACAGCAATGTACATCCCGCTATAGCGGGTTTACATGACTTGCACTGTTAGACTATTGCACAAAGAACACAAAACTAGATGTAATCAGTTAATACAAAGGTTCTTTACTTATTCATATAATCGGAAAAGGAAAAGCTTCCCATACAAACCTGTCTCTTTCAAACAGTGCCAAAAGGCACTGGCAAGATCTGGACCAATAGCCAGGAGAACTGTCTGCAGGCTCCCAGGTCAGACCAGGGTTCTCCGTTCTCCTGACCCTCAGCAAGAGGAGGTATCACTGATGAGAATACTGTATCCTCCACTGTAAACCCAGTGTGTCACTGCTCTATTGCTGCTCAAATCCCATGTTTTCCACAGTACAGCACCCCAAACTCACTGCTGAAGCACAGCACAGCTCTTGTCTTTGACAGCATTAAGCATTCTGTCGTCTATAGGTGCTGTGGGACTCCCAGAAATTCCTCTCCAGGGTTCAGCAACTACTCTGCAGCACAGGGCACAGGAAAGAGGCCAGCAACAGAACTGGCAGATACTCAAGGACAGCAGCTTGCTCCCTCAGCCTCCCCATCTGGCCATCAGTTCTGTCCCATCTCCTCTGGACTTGGCCCAGGAAGGGGAAATTATTAACAAGCCTGTTCACTGGATAAATCTGCTCTGACATTTGATTTTCCAGGCTGCTTCCATGGCTGAAATCAAACCATGCAGCCAAAAAAGAACCATTTTGGGGAACAGAGTCCACTCAATGCAGGCACATGTCTATCTCATACATCATCTTTTTCATGCTGAATGAAGATGACTTAGCTAACAAGCCAAGGCAAACTGCACGACAACTGGGAACAGTACATGCTSCCTTTCTTCTCTTGATGCCCTCAAGTCAGAACGGATTTGGGTCCATTATGGTTCAAATATATATGGCTGAAACCAATTCTACAGTCTCCATCACTCTTATTCTTACCTCTTCTTGAACACAAAACATAAGGCCTTTACCTCCACCAATCCCATCCACTGCATCAAGCTCTGGAACTGGAGGCAGGTCCGAGCCAGTCAATAGTTGTTTTCAGCCTGAGAGGTTGCCGAGGCAGACACTAATGTGGCATCCTGCTTCTTCCAGCCTCTCCGTGACAGACGAGAACACATCCCACAATAAAAAATACCCCAAACTCCCCCAAGTAAAGAGGCCTTTTTAAATAAATGTTAGAAATGTTTACTGAGCTATCCTGTGGTGGTGGAGATACAAACCTCTATAGCTCTGAAAAGGCCTCACCCTGACTCAAATCTGCAAATATCTGTGAACTAATTCCAGAGCCAWATCTGTGTCTAAAGTCAGAGCAGGAGGGAAGGGAGGCATATGTACAGTCTYCTTGTGAGACTCTAGCTGGCATGGTATACTCTGAGCTGAAGCTGTCATTGCAAGAACGGCAGAACGATTAACAACAGATCAGAAAATCTCAAATTGTGTAGAAAGTAGTAAAAGATTAGTAGAACTTTAATAAGCTAGGTTTTGAGAAGTGGGTAGCATCCTACGAACACTAAATTATTCAGTATCTTCCCTACTTTTGTCTCTTATGGGAATATACATATGAACAAAGGGGATCAATGTAAGTAGGGGAGAACACARGCCAAATAACAAGAAAATTTTATATTCTTCATTGATTTCAGAAAAAACATCTCATGGAGRATGGATATGAGATGCAACTTGACAAAATAAAAAATGAATAATTTTACTGGTCCTTGGCAAACGAACTACCTTCAGGAAGGCAGTAGATAAGTAACTATCTTGTTTAGAACATCTCAGCCATTGTAAAGATCCTGGCTTGGTTCCAYATGCCAGACTAATTGAAGACAGAATACTACTCAAGTGAAACTCAAGTTAAACCGATTTCAAAGGCATTAACTTCAAGAAATCAAAAAAAAATTTTAAAGGTGTGCATATACCACTGAGTGTTACCAGCGAGAGAAATGATCTCCCCAAGGCAGGCCTCTCTAGTGAGATCCCATATGAGACTCTTAACACTATTTGACATCTTCACCAAGGTCAAAGATGCAGCCAGCAGGCTGGCAGAGCTAAGGCATGCTAATTTGATAGTCATCAGTTTAGGCTGTATAACCAGCATCACTCATAACTACTTTTGGTACCTCAATGACCTTTACATCCATTTGTATTTGGGATGTCTGGGTRCAGACTTTGACATGACTCTGAGATGCAGGTTATGCTTTGCTTCCTTTTCTTCTGTTAAAAAGGGCATTTTTAAACATTCAGTAATTGAGAACTACCATCCTTAATGCCTGTATTAGGGTAAGATATTAATATTTACAGAGGACACACAAAATATGCAGCACTAAATAACAATTTGGATAGGTACATCACACAGGACAATCTAGATTGCTTGATGGAATGGATTTATGATGTCTTCATTCAATTTGCCTCAGGTAATTCAAGGATCTAGAAGGAAAAACAGTAAGGAAAGACAATAAAGAACAGTAGGGAAAGATTGCATCATACTTGTCAGGAAAGGGATAATGACTCCAAGAAGCCCAAAGATGTCCAAATTCTTGACGATTAAATACAGGATATCTAATGTACGTCTTATAATAAGTATTTACCTCTGTATTATCAATGAAATCTGTTTTGAAAATCAGTTCAATGCAGATAGCCACACTGCCGGAATGATGCTGAAAGAAAAACTCACAAGAGGGCTAGAAAAATGATTCAAGACCTGGAAAATATGCCTTGCAATAAGCGGTTGTAGGGACTCCATCTAGACTGTATAATGAAAAAAGGCTCAGAGATTACTGTTCCTGGTATTTCAGGCTACATAAGGAAGAGACTGCAGACAACAACTAGCTCTTTAAGCGAGAAGACGAAGGTATAAACAGAGCTTGTAGCTGGGAACTGAAATGAGACAGACCTGGATTAAGCCAAGGCAATTGAATCATGAGAGTAAAGAACAAAAACAAAACAACAACCCTGGAAGGGCTTACTGAGGGACACAGTGAGTTTTGTCATTTCACTCTGAGTGGGATGCTGCATCAAAACACACACATCCAAATGTAGCTCCTCAGAGATAAATTTACCTTTTCCTTGGCTGTAAAAGGGAACGAAACTATGCTTGGCACATAACTAATTTTCTTACCCAAACAGCACAAAATGCTTACAAAGAGAGTCCAAGAGCTTTGGTTTTCTCACAATGGCTGGGAAGCTAGAATTCCACCCCATGCTTGCGACACAGGAGCATTCTCTGGGGAAAGTGGGGATATGGAGGGGTGTGTGGGGGGGGGACATGTAAGGTTCTCCACACGTATCTGCAAACAAAATCCCATCTTTCCTCCTCCTTTTAAAATCTGTAGGTTTATTTGCATCTTTTCATTTACAGGTGCAAGCTGGTTCCTAGAAAGCTGATCAAAACCAAAACTTGCTCATTTTCACAGATAAACTCCAACTTTTGCATGTGCAAACAACTGCAAGGCAAATATCCCAGGTGCCTCATTACATGCAGCCCAAGGGGCAAGAAGGCGATCAGGGGCAAGAAGAAAAGAAGTTCCCACCATCTTCTCACCTCTTCAGACCCTTTGTGCTCTTTCCAGCAAATCACCATCCATGGAGTGCAGCTCCCTCCTACCTTGTATCCTAAAGCCAGAATCCTGCATGTTACAGCATAGCAAGATATCAGCTAAAGGGGCTGTATTACACATATGCTGTGAAGTGCTAAGAAAATCCCAGCAGGGCTGGCACTATTAAGCATTAAATTGTTAGTAGCTACTGCCTTCTAGCTAATGATTAGGAAAGTAAAATACCTCTTTGCAGTCAGCACTCAGTAAGACAACTCTCTGCTCAGTGGAAATGTCACTTTTATTYATTGTTCTCTTGACTTTGGTCTCAGCCACTGCCTGGAACTCCTGTTAGTTTTGGCACTGTAACCACTTCCTCCCACCAAACGTGTGGCTAAGTCGGGCCCAGAGTTGCAGCACATTTGCCATGTGTGAGATTTACAACACTCCCTTAATCAGATGTGAGAGCAGGTAACGACAGACTGAGAGCCTATAAAGGGTTGCTGAGAATAACCTGCAATTGCCTTTCTTTCTTTAACCGGCAGGGAATTACCCCAGACACATCTTACATACAGGCATGGAGTAATTTCCAGCCCTTTCTATACCCCATTCTTCCCCAGCAGCTCAGCAGACAAGAAAACTGGCTCAGAAGTCAGCGTCCTCCCAGTCAATGGYAACACAGAATTTCCACGGTTCCCCACAATCACACTTGACCCYAGAAAAAATGACTCTAAAATCATATGAAAATGCAACAGGTGTGTGTACAAATAGGAAATTTAGCCATGTCTGTCAATTCCTGGGACCCATGAAGATTTTGCAGGTTTCTCACCATGCATGTAAAAGCTGTTTGTTTTTTTTTTCCTCAGTCCTGGAGACCAATTAAATCCTAATCAGAAGCAAAAGCTGAGATMAGGTAGGAGTATGTGCACACACGCATTTCTCTGTGCTTCTAATAGAGACAGAAASAGGAATGAAAATCAAAGGTCACACAAAGTAAAAATATGTATGAGAGGCACATGTWGGAAATGTGATCTCTGTGTATGCAGATAATATTGTCTTCTTGCTCTGAAGGAAAAGCAATTTCTTCTTCAGAGATTGCCCAAGTGGAGACAAGCATAAACCAGTAACTGAATAGCATCTTCCTACAGAAAGTTCCAAAAAGCTTCCGTGCTGTGCAAAAAAAAAAAAAAAAAAAGAGGTTCCTGACACAGAGTCAGCAGCAGGAAGACCAGTTAGGCTGCAGAAGCAGCCGGAGGACCACTGGAATTTAATTCACATGCAAAAGATTTCCCTAGGGGACTGAACSTAATTGGTGCCGTTTCAGAGCTCCAGGTCGGGATGGTCACAGCTAATTGAATTACAGAAATCCCCTTGGGCTGCTCAGCTTCCTATTAGGGCTTCTGTTCACACTGGGAGGGTCTCAGGGGCTCTTTCCCCACATAATCCCCCTCCTCAGGGGTGGCATTGCTATTCTGCTCACTGCTCTTGGGCACCCGCAGGAGTCCTCCAGTGGGGCTGAAGGAAASCCCTTGCTCCCACGCCGGGAGGCAGGAAGCGGGTGAGGGATGGCAGGGGAGCTCTGCTCCGGCTTGCTCTCACAGGYRACGCGTGMCACAGTTCACRGGCTGAAAGCTACAGCAGAAAAGCAGAGCCACAGGCATAAAGTCACAGCTCCACACATCATCTCTCAGCATGAAAGCCCAGGGAGGGACAAAGCCTCAGGTCCTCACACATACCCTGAGCAGAGACTGCTGCCTTGTGTTCCCCCTCAAGTGTGGGCAACTGTCCCACGCCCCTGCACTTGAGGCTCTTCTGCAGAGGTTGAGAGCTATGAGAAAATTACTTTTCTCCCCACCCCACACCTCCATCTCCTCCCAGGTCCTTCAGTGAGTCCTGCACTATGGCATCTCTCTCCCCTTAACAGCACAGCATGCTGCTTTTCCAGTCCCCAAGAAGAATTTCATGGGGACAGGGCATTCCCTCCATCCTATGATCCCAGACCTTAAGCAAGAGAGCTGAGAGCAGCCTTTAATTCTCTTTATCTACCACCTCCCTCACCTTGTATCTCCTGATGCCACTGCCATAGCTCAGCTGTCACTATAGCACAGGCCCTCCCAAATCTGCTTTGCCTGGTTGCCAGCAGCATCTTTGTTTTGCTCAACCATATATGTAAGCTTCTAATCTTCCCAGCTCGCCATTTTCCCAAATTAGGACCYCAAATTCAAGGCCGTTCTCTTTCAAACAGATCTACTCCATCCAACCTATACCAGCAGCTCCCACCTCCTCCTCTCCCTAACACACTCCCTGCAAACTTGGACCCCAGCCCAGATACCTATGGGTGCTGCACAGTCCAAGAGAGAAGGCTTGGAAACTCCTATTGTGCATAGCAAACTACTATTGATTCAATGACGGGGGGAAAGTGCCTGGCAGAAATGCGCCATCGTTTGGAGAGGAACCTAAGTTAGACCTTCCTGCAAACAGAAACAGAACCTGAACCACCTCTCCCTCCAGCTACTCTGCTTTGAAGGAGTACAGTACCACCACGCTTYGATGTTGATGTTACTACCAGCTATACCCATCCCAGGGTTGACAAATCTTTTATCCAGGTGATTTCACTTATAGCTCAAACCCAGACAATAACCATAGGCCTCAAAAAACAGCAGCTGCTTCAGCTCTGAGGAAGTACAGGGGAGGATTGACAGTCCTCAGGCCACAGTGCACTCCTGTGGCTTAAGGCAGGTATACATTTGATCCAGACCTGGAGACTCACATCTTCAGAGGAGGCCCACCCAACACAAAGTGTTTGAGAAGATTCAGGAGTTGTTTTTCTCTTCACAAGTTAACACATAGACATAGGTCTTGAGAGGAAAATAGCTGCCAGGACAGGAAGATCTTAAAATGAGTGTTTGAAGTAGAACAGCACTAAGTGTGATGTTCAGCCCTGAGGGAGCCACAGAGGCTGAGTAATTGTCCAAAGCGAGAGGATGACCAAGACCGTCTGCCATCCACGGTGCTTACAGGGCTCTTGCMTCTTGCTTCCTGCTGAGAAGCACAGCTTAGACTTCTCTATCTTTTCATAATGTTAAAGGTGCTCTTCCTGGAAAGTCTGGCCAAAAAAAAAAAAAGAGGATCCAGGCAGCCTATTGAAAGTGYATTTGTTTCTCTCAGCAATAGCGAAGAAATGGATTAACTGATTTAAACCAGTTCTCTTTTGGAAACAAATTCCTCTCCCAGGCTGGGCACTCTCACGTGAGTTTTCACTCACACGGTTTTTACAGCCACAGAGGCATTGACAGCCAAGCAGCGAGGTGCACAAAGGCTGAGGAATGGCTCGGGCAGGCTGCTATCAKACGCAGCCAACCTGGGTCCTGTCTCTGAAGAGGGTTCCTCAGCACCACCTTCCCGAGGCACACACCTGGGCACCCAGGCCGGAGCCCAGCGAGCAGAGGCAGGGCCAGGCCCCCCAGTACTTTGTGTCTAAGCTGTGCAGTGCCACACACCAAACGTGCCAGCTTTGCCCCATTGGCTCCCCTCTCTCTGCTGCTCCAGTGAGTTCACCCTGCCATCTGGACCTTTCTTTTTTTTTTTTGTCTCAAGTCCCATATATCTCTTGGCCGCCACAGCACACAGACATGCTCTGTCAGACCRATTTTCATCAAAGAGGTAAATCGGAAAAGCTCTCAGGGCGTAAGGGAGACTTCCCAAGAACATTTCAGTGAGCAACAGCATGTGGGAACCTTCCCAATGCAGCAGCAAGCAAAGGGAAGAGACATGGGCATGATGGAGAAAGGGGAAAAATCATCCAACCACTTTACACTAAGACTTCTTCCCTCCAAAGTTGTGCACACTGAATGCTAAAAAAAAAGTAACATGAATCCTGGTGCTTTAACTGCAAGCATAAACACCGCAAATATGGTCCCAAAAAGAGATGCTTCTGCTGATTAAAGGCCTGAAGCTCCTTAGAGCACAAGCTAACTGCCCCTCAGTGCCCTGAGGATAGCAGGAGAGCAGGGCCAAAAGGTCCTAAAYGAAGAGGAGCCATCCTTACTTCAGCCACATTTGCTAGGACCTCATGTTCAGAGTCAATCTGCARTCCCGATGTAAGTGCTGTCACGGTCTCCGTCAGCCAAGCCTCAGAACCAATAGAAAGTAATTGTGAAAACAAATCCAAGGCCARCTAAGCCCTTGTGGTTGTTACTGTGCCCTGAACCATGGCCGTTTGGCTTTACAGCCATGACGGGGTAAACCTGCTTACTCCTTCGGCCTGTCCTTCGAGTGACAGCTCTAATTAGCTGTGAGCACCCCRGCGCTCGGAGGCGGCGGGAGCAGCCCTACCGCGGCACAGCTGAGGACAGGGCTCTGTGCACGAGCACAGGCTCCAAGCAACATCGTCCTAGAYGTGCTCCTATTTCAGTGAGAGTATGCTGACAAACAGGAACGAAACCGTGCTCTTAAAAGAGCTTTGTGGATCAATACAAATACATAAAAAGATACTTTTAGCATGATCATAGAAACAAATTAAGGAATAAATGGGGAATATTTGTCAAAGCGGGACAWGATAGCAGGGTGAGGCTTTGTCCATTCAGTCTGATGGCTTAAGGTCATGGAAATGCCTGCATTTTTTATTTCCAGTAACAAAACTTTCCTGGTTTGAAGCAAGCATGGTTTCCCCCTGGCTTTAAATACAGACTTACTCTCTCAGAAATTTCCCTGATCCTTAAGCCTTTGATATTTTAAACTCAACCAGAGGATCACAAAGCTCTGGAGGCTATGAAGGCCTGGGGTTTCCCTCTTGGGAACAAGACGACCYGTAGTATGTTAAATGGAGATATTAGAGTATGAATGGAAGGGCAAGAAAGCTCCAGCCACTGCAAGGGTAAAGAAGATGCCTTCTGCCCCTAAGGTAGCTTCTGAAATGTACTTGTCAGCCTGGAATAGGGCATCAGGATGGGCTTTGCTGACAAAAATAATAATTTTAAAAAAAGAAACAGGCATTATTAATAACTACAGTTACAAATGAGCCCAGCCAAGTTTAAAATCCTTAGCAGATGGCTCCATACTCCAGCTCACACGGTCAAATCTAGCAAGCGGAAGAAACCAGCTAGGCCAGAGACACGGGTCAGCTAGCTCTGGCCACATACAGCCTCATTTCTCCTAGGTCTTCACATAAGCAGCAATAAAAGCTGCAGGGAGAACCCCGGAGGCAAAAGTCCAATCCTACTCACTCTGAAAAACTACATCCATGCCAGGGGCATGTCTCAAGAGTGCTTTTAATGGAGCAGTTAATATCCAAGCTTATGTTTCAGAGGGGGAAGGGCACCAGCCAAGAGCACTGACACTGAGCGATGGCTTCAACAGCTGATCGAAACAGAGTTTAATGCATTTCCATTTCCAGTTGTGTAGATCCAACGATGCTTCTTACTTATTTACAGTATCGCTCCCCCCCGCTCCTGCTCTTCTGTTTGCTACACAGATAACAGGGGGAATTGATGCTGACTATCACCGCTCTGACATACAGCACTGCCAATGGGTTCAGCAGGATTTTAAAGACGAATGAGTCAATGACGTGTGACCAGGAATAACATTTGCCAGCCTGCAAGCTTGGATAGCAAAACATATCTGTGTGCACCAGAACATTTCTTTAAGTGACAAGGACAACAGATCTAGCAGAGATTATTCTGGCTGCCTTCCAGGTGGGGGYAGAACCAAACCCGATGGTCACTAGCCTAGGGCGATGCCTGTGTCTAAGACTAAGCAATGTCTCCTGAAATCCTATTAATTACAGTAACTGTCCCTGTGAAGAGAATGTCAAACTACTCTCCTGCTTGCACCAAATATTCAATACACTTCAAGGATAAAATACAATAATTCACCTGCTGCTTCATGTGGCAAATTCTACCTAAGAGCAGCAAGATTAACTCTTTGGAGATCAATCCCAGATTGCTCGTGGACTATTATTCTGGATTCAGAAGAGTCCAAATTTGCAGAGCAGGTTATTCCAGGGAAGAAAGCATAGGGAAGATTAACATAGATCCATTTTCTGGTTTTCTCAGCTGCTAAAATTTCACTTGCAGCATGACCCAATAGGAGGAAACAGGATCAACTTTCAATCCAGACTGTTGAAAACAAAGTCAATCCTAAACATCTCCTCCTTCTCCTTCCTCCTCTGAGCACTTATATAAGCTAAGACTCCTGCCAAGGACAACAATGGCATCTGCAAAAGTCCAGTTCTTCCAGTAATCAGAACTTGGTGAACTACTTGCATCTCTCAGTAGAGTAGACAGGACRGCTCTGCCATAAGACCACCGCTTTTCCTTATTGATGGGGCTTTGGCATCTAGCCAAGTGGGACAACCTATTCAGGTAATCTATAGTCTCTAAAGGTATAAAGTCCTTGTCTGCAATGCCAGTATATTCCTATTCCTCATTAGCGAAAGATTCTGATTTCAGATAACAGTGGAGGCAAGGAGCCACAGAGAGGGCAGTCCCCTGTTTTCTGGATAGAGGTGGGCATTCCCCGTGGCAGAGCAATGCAGGTATTAAGAGCAAACAGGAGCAGTAAGAGGACTGACAGCTGAGAGTCTGCAGACCCTCCTCTGCAGCCACAGCCACAGTCGACTGTGGCCACTCACTCCCACTTCCCTGGTTAGCCTGGCAGTTAGSCTGTGAAGTCTGCCACTGCTAACAGACTGTTGAATGGCTTTTCAAAGTCCTGCGGAACAATAATCATTTCAGCCACCCCTCCATTTCCAGTCCAGTCTCTCTTTTTCTCTGCTGAAGGGGGAAAAAGAAGACAGACAGACAGACAGAAAGACAGACAGACAGAAAGAAAAAGGGCCAAGGCAAAGCTGCCCAGTAGTCAGCTGCTCCAGTGTCATCTGGCCCCCTTCCACTCACAAAATCAGCAGGTGGGGATGAGATCCCACAAGCCATGGGATGGTAGGAAGTGAGTATGAAGCTCAGCCCCCTCACTCCAGCTCCTCTTCTCAGCTTGGCTGTCCTCTGCAAGTCTGCAGGGGACAACCAGCTGCTGCAAGGCCAAGCAAGTGGAAAGACAAGCTGAAGGGATAGACATGCCCCACCAAATTCCTGTCTTCATTGCATCTCTTTTCTGTACAACACTCTACATCCTGGGATCTGATGCCATGGGAATGGGCCTATTTCTCCATCTCCTGACAACAGGCAAGCTGCCCAGCATCTTCCTGCCCCCTACACTCAGGCCACATCCACTGCTGGAAAAATAAGTTAAGCCTTTCCTTCAGAGAAGCATGGAAGGTGTAGATGAGCTGCAAGTCACTGAAGCAGCAGAAAAAAAATAGAGAAACTACAGGAGATGAAGCCTTCCACTGCTGCCCATGACTGAGTCCCCATAATGCCACCAACCCACAGGCAGTGCAGTACAGAGAGTTGTGGTTTAGGGTAAAATGACCCCAGTTCTATGCCTGGGTAATTGAGAAGAAAGTCCATCAAGCAAGGTCTTCTTGACCTGAAACAGCAAGTAGTGAATGGTATGAGAAAGGATGAATAGATCAGTAAGGACATACTCGAGTACATGCATCAAGGATGGGATAGGATGAGGAGGCAAGATAGGGGTGGACAGCACTGCTATAGTCCAGTGCTTATGAAAAGGTGTGCAGGCTTGTCAAAGCATCAGGGCTGACACAAATATCATCCAAGCAGGATAACGTACTTGGGTTGCTATTTACACCACACACAMGAGCCTCTAACAAAGCAAATGTCACATCACCATGATAAAACAGTAGTCTCAAGGGCTGATTCCTGCAAAGCCTGGATGTTAGGGTCACTTCTATTATCTTTAAGTCATRGAACAGCTATTTGGACCAGACTTCTAGCACACAGGGCTGAAATATTTTTGCCATTAATTGCCATTTGCATCTGGGCATCATCATTTTCACTGATGCACACACATCCATGCTTTCTCTTTTTCCACATTTCATATATACTAGTTAAAATGACACTCTGTGTTCCAAAATCTAGAGGAGCACAGCATTTTCAAGCCCACAATATGTTTTACAGCCCTACATTGATTTCCTATGCACAGAGTGACCCAGCTCTGATTTTAAACCCACATCTGCAGAGGATTCATTTTTCTGCTGGGGTTTTCTTGAGAATACCTAGCTTTGAAAAAAGCCTGGACAACAGCATTAGCAGTAAGAGTGATACTATTAATAACAATACTCTGCTCTTCTATGACTACTTTTATTTAAAGATTTCAAACTGCTATCTTTATTACTTCTCACAAATCCACCAAAAGACAGGTCAGTTTTATTCSCATCTTAAAGAAACAGGAAAAGACAAAAAAATCGTCACTCCAAGTGGTAACTAGATTCCCAGGAGCTCTGACAAGCCCAATCTCCGGCTCTAGCCAGTATGTAGCATTTCTTCATCCTAAYCACAGAACTATGAGGCTGCAAGGACTTTCATGAACTTATTTATCTTCCAAAGCTCTACAGTGCAGATTGAAAAGTCCACAGAACAGATGATCCAGCCTATCAGAGAGCCAACAACAGACAATTACAGCTCATAAGATAAAAAAGCAGCTTTTTATACCTGCAAAAAACCCCAAAAATAATAATAAAAAGCCCAAACATTTCTTTTTGACAGCTGACCTGTTCTTTTTGTCTTCTCATTTTCCTCTTTCCAATASTGCAGTGCAGTTGGCAAAGCATATTTCTGGGCTGGTTTGTTACAATACAGAACTATATGCACGAGGGTGAGGGGAGAAAAAGAAAAAGAGAAACACAGAAACAGGTTCTGACATCTAATCAGATCTGYGGTATTGATTTTGCAACTAGCTTTGGAGCAAATCAGAGAAGCCAGCGCGTTACCAGCCCGGATCCGCTCTTCCCTCGAGCGAGCGGGTTCAAAAGGAGCTCGCAGGACACACACAGCGAGGCACGGCTGCCCGCACGCACACAGCCACGGCCACCCACAGCCTCTGTGGACACACAGCACCTAAGCGGGCGTTCAGATGGGAAGCACGGGCTGGGGGGAGGCGGGSAGAGGCACTTATCACGGAGGCTGCAGGAGCCGCACGATTCCCATTTCTGACAAGATTAGAATTCCAGAGCAAGCGACCGAACTAATGAGCTGCCCCATCTGCAGAGCAGTGTTTCAATTAACCACAGCAGGCCCCTGATGAGGCACCCACCTCCTCTCAACTGCATGAACAAGATGGAAAGGTGTAAACAGGGAGTATRTTTTTTTCTTTTTTCCTCTGAGGGGGTGGGGGCTACAAAGGAGATGAGTGCGATGCTTCTTCTATTTATTTGCTTTGCAGTTTGCTTTTCATGCTGAAGAAGTAGCAAATTGGCAGTCCTAAAACCAAAGCTACCTGCTCAAGCACAGAACAGACTGTGCCCCTGGAAGCTCCTTCCACAAACAGTTTCCAGACAGGAGGCAGCAGCGCAGTCTGCCCCAAGAATCACAGAATCACCAAATGGTTGAGGTTGGAAGGGACCTTTAGAGACCATCTAGCCCACCCTCCCTGCTCTAGGAGGGACACCTACAGCATGTGTCACAGGGTGGCATCCAGGCGGGTTTGAAGATCTCCAGAGATGGAGATTCCACAGCCTCTCTGGGCAGCCTGTTCCAGGGCTCTGTCACCCTCACAGGAAAGAAGTTCCTCCTCACATGGACATGGAACTTCCTATATCTCAACTTGCACTCATATCACCTRCACTCAGTACGTAACCCAGAGCCAAGGAACTTACTGAGAAAGGAAGAGGGTAGTTTGGGTGGGTTATCACATGGACAACCATTACTTAGGTTATCACCATTACATGGGTTAAATCACCACAAAGCATTCTTAGCCAGAGGGAGAACTGTAAGAAGAGTATGCTGAATTGCTCTTTAAATTATACTGAAGTCAATCATATCTTTGCCCTCYCAGAGGTCACAACCAAGGTGTCAGCCCCACAACAGCTCCTAGCTGCTACCTACCATCTCTCTTGTGTGGGGAGTCACGTACTCTCCCTCCTTGTCAGGAGGCTGGGCTGCGATTTCCCTCCAGACCATCTAMTAGGCCTGAATTCATCACAGGCTCAGCATTGCCATTCTCTCCCCAAGGGCAGTGACAGTCTGTAGGGACCACACAGCTTTCACCTAACACCACCCATGAGCAGGGGACCCCAGCAAGTCAGATGGTCTTTATTCCAAAATTTTGCCCCATCTCACATGAGCTCCTGCAGTGAGCAAGAATGTCCTTCTTTCCTATATGCTACTGGGCACTTTATACTTGTCCCAGCTGAAGCCTCCAGATAGGCTTAAAACAAGATATGMAATTCCAGCCTATTTAGGGGATGCTTCTCCACATACACTAACCTAGCTTAAAATCTACATAAATTGTCCTGTCTGCATCCTGTAACTTAATTCCTCATATGCTCTTAAATGACCAAAAAGATTGTTTCAAAGGTGGATCTTTGAATACTCAAAGTTCCTGCAAGGTTTGGTTCATCTCTGTTAGCTACTGCTGGGCACCCAACAGATCACATCTGTCACCAGTGTGTGTCTGGTTGGCTTCAGACAGGTTATCTGCTGAGGTTTCACTTCTCTTCTCCCAGGGTGATGGGCCTAGGAGGAGGGTGGCAGCTGTGTCTAACGAGCACCGCTGTGCTAGGCTGTGCATGGAGGCTCCTCACTCACAGCCCTGAGACAGCACACCCGGGTGCAAATTAACCTGCTCCCTACCAATCCCATCTGCYGGGGTCCCGGGAGGGCTCCACAGGAGTCCTGCAATCACGCACTCCCAGCAGGATGGGCTCTGCATGAAAGGATGCTCCTCTCCTGTCAAAACACACCTCAACAGCCAGGAGCTGGCAGATGCACTTCTGGGGAGGGAGGAACTGCTACAGGGAAAGGATTGAGACAGTCACGCACTGCAGACACCCTTCCCTCTACCTTCCCCTGTATGTGCAGGTATCACCTGCAAGTGGGGCTGGGAACATCACTCATTACTGAAATTACCCAATACACCACATGCTATGAATCAGTTTTCTGTTAATTGCAGCTTTACTGCATGGAAACCATTTGGGATTATGCATTCCTGCTAGGGTCTGCTTAGCACTGATTTTGTTGTGATTGTGGTTACCCCTCACAGGGGAATATTCAGGCAAAATGGCTCAGGCACATACAAAAATGACAGCTGGGGGAACAAAGTTGCACTAGGGGTGATGGGGTGAAAACAGTCTAATTAACACACATTTTACACAGTCTGATACAAAATGCTCAACTTTACAATCGTACTAACACATCCTGAATGTATTTTGTATGTAAGCAATGCACACAAACACCTGGCACAGCTGTTCTACAGAGAACAACCCAGAGGGGAAAGGAGAGCACTGTGTACGAACACACACAACACCCTCCTCTCTGCCGTTTATCACATGTTGGCCCTTAGGCCACTTAAATATAAGCTGTTCAGACACTCCTCCYCCACAGATGAAGGAAATCTCTCTGCTAACCCTGTTAAGAAAGGTCAAAATGTGTTGTCCAAAAGCAGCAATGAGTATGTGAACTCCTAGCCCGCAGGCTGTGTGCACACACGGTAATACTCACACTGCACGTTGAGCTGCACCAAGGCTTCCCGGGGCCTGATGTTGAAGCCGTTGTACCTGGCTGTCTGACACTTATAGGTGCCGCTCATTTCTCGGTTCACGCTCTCCAGGCGCAGCTTCCCGTCGTACGTCTCCACCGTCATGGCCCCGGAAGGCATGGGCGCTTCCTTGTCCACCCGCGACCAGAGGACGGGCGGCTTGGGCTTCCCTCGGAYGTCGCACTGCAGCTCGGCCCTGGAGCCCTCCCGGACGGTGATGGTGGACTGACCCTTGGGGACACTGATGGTTGGCGGCACTAAAACAGAGATAAAAAGAAAGGACTGCTTTTACCCCAAGTTTCCAGCCAGCGAGGAACAGTGAGAGATTCTTGTATCCTGGTCACCAGGCAAGCCCTAAAYTCCAAAGCTTTCTGCTCAACATGGTACAGGGAGCACCAATGCCATCTTTACAGGGACACGTGTCCTGTAAGTAATGCACAGTGTTGAAGCTACAAAGCACCAAAGGAGATCCCTGCCAATGCCAACAACAAGGGMCAGCTGTACTGGGACATTCCATAGCTCCCACTTCATCAGMTGCAAAATGCTGTTAAACAGCAGGGCTAGCACTAATGAACCCCAAGGCAAAAGCTGCTTCGATCCATTTTTTTTTTTTCCATTTCTGGCCAGTGAATTTCCCTGAATAGAACTTCAAATTCTTTTGGCCAGGAAAGAAAATTCACATCTGCCAAGGCACTAATTACCTCACATGCACTGGTCTGGAGCCAAGGCCCATAGGGTTAACACTTTGTAGATCTCATCTCCAGCCTTGTCAGACATCCAGGACCCCTTTCGTCTCCTCAGTCACAGAAAGGAGCTGGTTCTTTTAAAATGTCTGTTTACTTTTACGTGTAGATTTACAGTGCATTGGTTTTCTCTGGCTCACACAAGGGAGAGATGGGTCCCAGGAAAGGCTGCTCTTGTGCATCCCTTTCAGGCTTGGCTGAGAACACCTCAGACAGCAGAAGTGCTGCCTGGCTGGGGCCAGAGCTAAAGACACAGACCCTTTATTCATTGACAAACAAAGCCCAAGGAAATCCAAAGGAGTGCAGCTAAAAGGAGTGCAGAGGTTTCAGTGGGAAATGATTTGTTGTTCATGTCCCCAGTTTCATCAAGAACCCAGGAAACGGATGTTCATGCTGRAACTCACGTAATATTGACAAAGTATCTGTATTAGTCTTCAGAGTTAACAGCCCTCTGAGCCCTCAATAGTGACTCCCCTGTGCAACTGAGAGGCCACATATTCAATCTGCAGGTCTCTCACRGACTAGAGAGTCTTATCACACCCTGTCCTGTCACTGCCTGGTGCTGCCAGCAGCTGCTCACCTGGCGAGAGGCAATTTTCTTCATGGGACAAAACTGCAAATTGCGTTCAAAGGCCTTTCTTAATAAAAGCCATCTCCTCAGAGCTGCTCAGAGGAGGGATCCACTGTGGTGAGCTCAGGTCTCACCAGCTACATGGAAGCAGATGGCAGGGAAACACAGGGCTGTGGCTGGCACCCTCCTGCTTCCATTTGGCCCGTGGGGAAACCTGCTGAGTCCTCACGTGGGACCCCCTCACCACAGGCGTCTTGCTCCCCGCGGGGGTGAGTAGGCTGGATGGACCTTCGCTGCTGATCATGCTGCAGGGCCGCTCTGACCAGGGTGGCAGCTTTTACTCCCCGGGTCACCAAGAGGTCTGCTGGCCCAGGCTGGTGAAGAGGTGCTTCAAAACGCCTCACGCTGCCCTCCAGCCCTCCCCCGGTAGGGGCATCCTCATGGGGCTCATCCTTGGCTGGCAGAGCCAGATGAGGGACAATCCTGACGGCAGCGTCCGCTTGGGGCTTCTGCCAACAGACTGCCGAGCCCAGCAGTGGGGACATCCAGGACCTCCAAGCCCCGCTGCTCCCTCCAGCTCCCACCCTCGCGGTCTTATAGACAACTGCACTCTGCCATCTAGTGATCTCGGGCAAAAAGGATTGWTCCTGGCGACAGCAGCCACGCGAGGTCTGGGAACCCCATGTCTGAGCTGGCCTCTAGCAAGCAGGGTTGGGCTCCCCTCCYGGTCCCTGGCGGGTCAGTGGGGCAGTCTTCATTGGCACAGACATGGCCCTACCTGCCAGGGCTGTTAGCAGGAAGGGGACAGCGGCCTCCTGCAGTTCAAAGGTCTACGGCACGGTCAGTGCTTGGTCTCAGGGTTGCTAACAAGTGCTCACAGCAGTCCTGTTAAATGGACTGACCCAAGCATTCCCACCTAGAGCCACGGCATTCCCCACACAACAAGAGCCAGTCCTCATGCTTTCTTCTAAGCAAGCAAACAAGGTCCAGAGACAAGAYTGGGACCAGCCTGACTAACAGGCTCAAGACAACCAGCGATTAAGTTGAAACACTCTGTGACAGTTCAGGACAGACTCTGCGGGCAGCTACGTTCCCTTCCCTCAGGAGCTCAAAGATTATTAGCTCAAGGCTACTCTGTCATCCCCTTAAGGTCCCAGGAAGGCYGCAAGATGAGATGGATATAACATAGAGCAAAGATGGATCCCCTACTTCACCAGAAGCTCAGAGGCAGGCCTGAGACCAGGTATTACAGTCACTAGAGGTGATCGACACATCTGAGACTGAATCCTGCTTTCATCAAGCCATGGGAGGAGGGAGCAGTGGGTATTGATCTTGATTTTAAGGAGGGGAGGCATTTACARTGTTTGGACTCCTGGAGAGAAAACCCAACGCAGATTACAATTGCTCCACAAAAYGTGAAGGCTCTTCACAATCTGCTGCAACAGATGACACCATTCTCYCAGATACAGCTCTGACAATGGGACATTCCTCACAAGTAAAGCCAAAGTGAATGAAGAACAGCATCTTTTCTCTTTCAGACTCCTCTCAACCAAAGAGGTTTTGGAAATTTGGTGAAAKTCCACTCCCTCTTTCTTCTTTCACAATATATCCTCAATTGGCGGCTTCTTCAAATAATCACACCCTAAAGCTGTCTCTGTAGCTCTGGCTATATTGCGCTTTAGACTTTTCACAGGGAGAAAATATAAAGGGACATCTTGTCGGGGAACAGCGTATCTGGCAGAGGAGCTGTAACTACTACCCACCTCCAGTCACAGCACTATGTCTGCCTGAGGACRTAGTAGTTTTCCCCACTGTGGTGCAAGCTGTTCATGTAAGGTCCCTCAAAAGAACAGAGGGACTGGGTAGAGGGTAGATAGCAACATCAACCATGATTTTGCTCCCTGAGACCCTCAGTCACCACCAAGAGAGCTCACCTGTCTCTGAGGAGATGTTCACCTCCACACTGAGGTCTGGGATGGGTGCTCCCTGGAASGTAGCCACACACAGGTAGGTGCCATAGTCACTGAACCTCAGGTCAATAATCTCCAGGCTGCAGGTCACAGGTGGGAGCTCGGGGTCATTCCTGGTGATAAGCAACCGGTCTGAGAACCTGGCTGGCTTCCCGTTCTTATACCAGGAGTAGACAACCTTCTCCTGGGGGACAGCATCCACGTGACAYGAGAGCTTCAAGTCTTGCCCTAACTGGATACTCTCGCTCTCTTTAATCACATCAGGGGTGATTTGGAACGTGGCATTCTTCATGGCTGGGAGGAACACAAGTGCAAAACCAGTTAGGAACAGGAAAATGTCCTGCAAGGGACAGGCCACCAGCCCTTTGCTCCTCAGGAAGGCATCTCTGCAAAAAATCTGTCCCAAGATCTCGTCTCGCTGTGATTTCACAACAGATCCCCAAGGCCTTACATCTGGCAGGCTGGGATCATTCTCCAGCCCAGAACAGTGCTATGGCCCAAGCAGCCCTGGAGCAGTTGCAGTTCTGAGAGCAAAGGAGCTTGCACAGCATCTTCTCCAGAACAATAACTCTGCTAAATATCAYATTCACCCTCAGCTGTACAAGAACAACCAGAAGAAAAGCAAATGTAGCCTCTGCACTCCAAAAATCCATTCACTGAAAAAAAGAGAGCAACTTACATCGCACCAAGAGGTTCACTGTCTTCTTTGCTGGGTTCCCCACATTGTTGATAGCAGTGCAGTTGTAGTAGCCCGAGTCCTCCACGTGGATCTTCCAGATGCTGAGGTTGCCTCCTTGCACAAAGCTGTTGGGAGGCATTGGGCCAGGCGAGTGAGACCAAACCACTTCTGGCTGCGGGTCACCACCTACCAGAGAACACTGCATGGTGATGTTGTCACCAGGGTTGACCACCAGCGTCTCATTGACTGACAGCTTCAGAGCAGGTGGGGCTGAAAGAGAACAAAGAGGGACAATTTAAAGTGTGGGGAAGATCCACCTCCTGGCCCATGCAAAGCTTCATACTYTCTAGGATTTCTTCTTAAAAAATCTGATTTGAGCAGGAAGATCCAGAAGATCCATGAATTGATTACAAATACAAAGAGACTGAGCCTAAAGCATCATCATTACTATGGTTCTGAGTCAGAGTACACCGCTCTACTATAGTTAAGAAACAGCAAAAGCAGACCGTCACACAGAGCCAGAATGGAGATGATACCTGAAACATTCCATGATTAGCGGCAGCAAGGTGGAAGGGCATGGAAAGTAACAGTGTCTCAGCATTACCTTCCCGCAGTGCACTCCGGCCCACTCCTCTGCAGATACCACAGTGCCTTCTGCTCCTTCTGTATTTAACATTCCTAGCTCTAGGCAGGGCCTCCAGAAGCAGGACTGGAGTACTGGAGCACCTGTATGTCCCTCCCTGTAATACTGTTATATGAACYAAAAGCCAGTCTGCCTGTACTTCGGGCAGGAACAACACACTGGACCAAGCCTTTGGGAAGAAGAAAAAAAAAGCCAGGAACACAAGAGATTCATCGTCACCAAGTGCATAATGCTGCAGCCATGCACTGAACTTAGCATCTGGGACCTGATCCAATGCCTGTTGGGAAGTCTCTGAGATTTCAGTGTACAGCAGACAGTTGTCATCCTCCCAAGAGAGGTGAGGACAAGCACTGTCTCCTCCTGCCTGACCAACTGGCACTGTGGGGATGCACCCCTGCTAGTGGAAGCCAACCTGGCAGAGCAGTATTCCTAACTAGATGCCCAGAGTGAAAAATCACATCTAATTTGCACACTGCTCTCAACSTCATGCTTGTTTTTCATCTGTACATAGACAGACCAGATACCTCACAGGACTAATTTACCCCCTGCTACTTTTAATAGCTCTGGGATTTCAGACACCAACAGGGTCAGAGAATAACAAGGCAGAACAGCAGCACAGTACACAGGCATATTTAAACCTGCAAAAAGGAGCCCCAAGCCTCAGGGAGCCATGGGGAAGAGAAATGGGCCTCCTTCAGCTGGGGAGGAGCAAGAGGAGGCAGCAAAGAGGGTCTATTTCACCCCAACGGAGTGAACAGTCTCAGAGAACCCTGGTCAATCACAGCATTCATTTGGACTCAGAATCAGATTGSTATTCTCATGTGCAGGTGTCATCCAAAAAAGGAGCTTTGAGGAAGGTCTTTCATTCAGAAAGCTTTCATTCAGCTAACCTAGCCTGATGCTCTGCTCCATCTCTCACACCTGAGCATGAGAGGCAAGGTCACATGAAAGCCCTCTAAGTTCAGAGGTTGTCCTGGCAGAACAGAACCTGTCTGCACCACAACACACCATGARCAGCAGCTCAGCATCCACCCATTCCCACTCACTTCTACAGGTGTCACACACACTTTTCTATAGACCTGGAGACCCTCTCTTAYGATGCGACTTCAGTGGGATCGATCCAAAGTATCTAAACAATCTCTACTTCTTTGAAAACCTTATTTCTTCATTTTAGTTTATTTCTGTATGCTTCTCACTATTTCTTCCCCCTCCCGCCCAATCACTTCCAGAACTCACCCCAAAAGCTTCCCTTTGTGTTCTYCATTTCACCTCCTGAAAAGTTCTTTAAACCCACTGGCTCCATCCAGATGGAGTGAAGAAAGTAACAGTCCTCTGCACAAAGGCGGGGAAGTATGCTTCAAGTAAGAGCCATAATAATGCAAAATCAGATATTCTTCCATATTCATGAAGCCTTTTATATGGGCATCATTATTTCTGCCTCTCCTCTCCCCGGRCCCCACGTTAATGAGCTGTGCTGGATTTGTGTTGGATCTCCGAGTTACAGCCCCTACTAACAAGTTGAGTAGTGCAATTACTGCTATGCTAGCATCCTGCTTTGGTGAATCAAATCAAGGGTGCTCCTATTCATCATGGCACATGCCCTACCCATGCCAGATGTGGCCAGCTGTGCTAAAGGAAGAAGAGAACTCCCTTCTGCCAGTTGTACTGGTCTCAGCTAAGAGCACAGGCAGGGTGGTAGATGCAATGTGTTGCCTGAGAATCTTCCTCCATCCTAGTCTGAGCTAGAGAAGGACTAAGATCAGTTTACATCCAAATGGAAGAAGGCATCACATTTAGAGAGCATGAGTCAGGTCCCGGTTAATATGCAGGATTCCTGCAATGTCTGAGCCGCACAAATCYGACCAGCACACATCCTTCTAAGCACTGACATGTTCTAGGTCAGGCAACATGAAAAGAAGTGACATGCTGGGGCAAGTATTGCCTGAGGGCAGGTTGGGCATGTGTTGAGGGACAGGGAACCAGCAAAGAGCAAGTTCCTACAGTGTGCCACACTGCCACAACCAGAACCCTGGCTGCAGGAGCTGGCATGGTCTCCTATTCCCACTCCTGTCAGTGGATAGAGGTTAACAGTACACAGACATTGTTATGCAGGAGATTAATCTCATTTATTTGTAACCCGTGGCAAATCCTTTTGTTCTTGTCGAAGAAACCTGCTGGCAGAGACTGCCGAGCAGCAAGGGGACCATTAAAAACAAAGAGTCACTTTCAATTCCCTTTGAAGTCCAATTTGCTGCAGTAAAACTGCAGAAGAATTAACCAGCTGAGCTGCTTAACTTCACAGAAATCAAGGGAGAGGAAAACACCAGCCCAACCCCACRAGAGCAAGCAATGGTAACCCAGCACTGAGCCAGGCCTGTGGTCTTGCCAGACATGACCTGCTGCTCTGGAGCCACGGAACAGCAGCAGAGCACGAGAGAAGGCAAAACCTCCTTTACTACAAGGCTGCACATCGGGAACTGACTCCCGACCGCACAGACCAACCTGCCGATGCAGAGCAGGGGAGCACACTGGACCAAAGCAAAGACCATAGTGAAGGAACAGCGAACAAACTGGGAAGAAAAGATTCCCTCGGCCCAACATGGCCAGATCCATCAGTTCCCCTCAAGGTCTACAATAGTTGAGGGGTATACATATTTAAAAGATTGATTTCCATGCACCTCAGTGCCCTTTGGGCCTTCCTCAGTGGCAAAAGTAAAGACATCATGAGTGAAGCTGCTCTGAATTCTGGACACAGCCACAGCTAAGAAAATTGCTAATGCACAAAGCATAGGAGGGGAAGAAAAGACCTATGTGAAAGGAGGAGAGAATTGAATATTTTTCCTTAAATATTTTCTCATCTACCCACAATGCTACCTACAGGGTAAGCCTGATAACACAAGCATATTTAACATGAAATGGTATTTAACACAAACCCTCCTTACAGGCAACTTCAGATTCACCAATAGCTTTGAATCAAATTGGTTACGAACACAGACATTTTTCATAGTCCCTTTGAGCTTGTGGTATTAAGCTGTACTGTAACGGTGCATGAATATGCATTTAAACCTTACCAAAAAAAAAAAAAAAGGCACCAAATGCATGTGGACCAAATTCAGAACTTATTAAGAAACAAACAAGCTGCTGTAAATTCAGTTATACACTGGCTTCTGATCTGGCTTCAGCCTCAAAATACATTTTCCCCTTTGCTCAGTGACGAGGTTACACTGAAATGAAAGATAGTTTCCATGTGTTTGGCCTAGTAGGGGCAGAATGGCCAGAAAGAAAAATATTGATTTTCTAACTCTTCAGACAGGAAAACACAGCTGTGTGAGATTCCTTTCTTCTTCAACAGTACAAGAGAAGTTTTTAAAGGGAATATTCCAGCATTCCCTGCAGTCTCATTTGAGATAAACTCAAGCAGCAATAGGAGTTACTTAAGAAATGTTCACAGAGATCTTATTTCAAGGAGAATAGTTTTTCTTAATGTTAGCTATAGTTAACTTTTTCTTAAGCTCGTTATTTTCTTCTTTCTAAATGAAGAGGTGCAACCGCTGCTGGGTACCCTGGGCTCAGTCAAATCAATAAATATAATTCATACAGTATTAACAATATCCCATCAACAGTTTGCGACATCAAAAGTGCTCTGTTTCTACTGCACAAAGATGACACCAGGGATACAAACTGCTTTGTATTACATTAGAGAGGTGAATAATTCAAACAACTACATTGCCTCGCTTTCTGATCAAGGAATACCCCAGAGCCAGAAGCAATTTTCTGACATTTATTCATTATTTGAGAGCTTGTTTTTNTTTTCTTTTTTTTTTTTTTTTTTTTTTAATAGACAGGTTGCAGTCAGGTCCTTGCAAGTATTTGGTATGTGATATTCAATTATCAACTGGTCATGGCAGGTCAAGCAAGAAGCACCACATTGATTCTGTTCAAGACCAGAGACTCACTAAAGCACGGCCAGCATGAATACCAGTGTGTAACTGCAAAAATCCCTATTTTTGGTTTATTGAGAAGATGCTGAAGATATTTGCTTTCCAAAAACATCAACACCAGCAGAACCAGTTAACTAGGAAGTTCCGGAGTGCAGTCTTGCAAATCAGGCCAGAGTCCCTCATAAATGAAACATTTGTAAGAATTTCAGCAGCATCTGTTCTGCTCTACACTGTATCAAATCTATTTTTAAAGTCACTTAAAATGATAAATAAATAAAAGTGTCTGGATTAAAATCTAYGTAGTGCCTCAACACCTACTTGCAGTCTGCTTTAACGATCTCCTGACAGACCTGGCCAGGGCACCAGYTATAGGCACTGTTAACAGAAACTGAAATACCCTTGGCCAAAAATATTCCGCATTAGGGATTTCTCTTCTTAACCACATATGTAAGCATGAGGAGATCCGTTAGTTGCTGTAGTCCTAGACGAGGTGCAATATTACCTTGTTTGGCAGGCAAAGCATCAGAGGGCTGTGAGGCTCCTTCACGGTTGCGTTTACCTGTAGTGTTGGTGAGCTGGAAGGTGATCGACTTGTCAGGGATGCTGCAGACGTTACGCACAGACACCTGACACGTGTAGCTGGCATAATCCTGGGGCCGCAAGTTCTTCAACTTCAGGACTTTTGTTTCGCCCTGGGAGTTGAGAGAGAAGGGGGCACACAGGGGTGTAAAAAGCACAGCTCTCTGTTGCAAATTCATCTTGCAGAGGTTGAAAACCCGAAATGTTCAAGACCAGACCCTGATCTCAGACTAAGGTAACAGCAGGAGCCCAAATTTAATCAGTGGGGTCAAAACACAGCAAACCCAGTGAAGGTTCAGGTATTAATGATGGTCAAAATATGGCATATTCAACCATTATACTGTAAAAATTTACATTAGAGACAAAAAAATAGTAATTCAGAGAAATATTCAAAGAAACCTCCAAACCTTTCCAATTTCATTTCTCCAGATTTTAATATGATTCATGTTAACATAAATCCAGAGTGACTGCACTGAGTTTGGCAGACTTTTCTCAAGCTGTAAGTAACAAAAAAACAAAACAAAACAACAACAAAATCATACTCTGACAGTCTATTAGTTACTGCCATATCACAGAAACAGGACAAAGCTGTTAATTTAACAATAAATGTATTCTGTAAGTTTTATATTTATGGAATGTGGAAATTTCTGAGATGCTTCCTGTGGTTTGCACCCCCTGCAACTCATATGTCTTCTGTGACAGCTTGATGCTATTCTTTTGCCTGTGTTCATCTAAATTTCTTTTACAGAAACCATTCCACAAAAGCCTGACAATGTGAGAAGGTGTCAGCTTGATAAATCCTCTTGAGAAAACCTCAAGGGACAGAATAGGGAGCTCATGCTAATATTCAGAGAATAATGATCTGAACTGGGTAAATTAAAAAGACAAATACTTAGCAGACCAGTATCCCCACGAAAATCTCATCCCCTGAGATTGGTTGCTCTGCCACATAGATGATGGCATTTATAATGTGCCATGCCAACTAGTGATTTGCACAGGGTCAGATGTACGCAGTTTATTGATTGGCAAATGTTTGGCAAATGTGTATAAGTATATACTGTAAATCACTTCTTAAAAGCCCATACAGCAAAGTTTTCATTTCCTTTCCAATTCCACTCTCCCAACAGTGCTGTATAAGTGTAGTTTTGTTAACTGCAACTCTTCTTAACTCAAACTCACAGGTTTGCACTGGTATTAGAGAACAACCAGGGCATTCCTGCATGGGCACAGCAGTCCTACCACCCTCTCTCAGAGCTGGGAATGATCCATCACAGCAGGAATGCTGCCTGACAGGAACCACAGGACACCRGGTCACTTATATGTTAACGCTCCATCACAATATATTCCTGCCACATGCCTTATTTAGCTGATGACAACATCTCAAGTCCTAAAACAACCCCTCATTAAGCAGTATCTCCTGGTAACCACACTGAGCTTAATGAAAGCTGGAAGAGTGCACAGTGGCTTCCTCTAAGGCCGGGAAAATCCTGGTCGGACGCTACATAGCACCCCACTAGATAAAGCTGTCCTCAGGGCCAAACAGCAGTGCTGGCCTACAGCACTCCTGCAGTTCTGCTGCTAACCTGCAGCTCTCTCTGCTCTCTCCTCACCCTCCTGAATATTTCCATCTCAATGCCCATTTCCATGGCTTACAGGGTTGGCGAATTTCAATAAAATATGAACATGACTACATTAACTGAAAGGTTACCTAGGGCATCACTCAGAAATCCAACTCAGCCAGACTGTGCTCCGGGCCAGCTTTGGGAGTACGGAGGTGTGTGGGGGATGAAACGGGTGTCCCCAGAAGCTGCCTTTTCAACTCTCCTTTCAGGGTCTCTGTTGTCTCATGCRATCTCATGGCCTTGCTGAAAGTGCTAGGACGGTTTAGCAGCTGAAGGGCACTCAAAGCTGCAGCAGAGCCCAGGATAACATGGACAAAATGCCTCAGCAAAAAGAAACAAACAAATTTACGGAGCTTTGTGCTCAATTAAGAAAACAGTTAGTGCTGAGAGACAGAGGAGACCAATCTCAGGTATAGCTTGGTGAATAGTCTCAGTCACCCAACCAGCTTCAAGTAAACTAGTCTAAGGGAAAAAGGCTGGCTTTTTCCTGGCTGCCACATTTTCTCCTGCAGCTCTGCGCTCTGGAGATCCACATACTCTCAGTATGTGCTGCTAACCCTCTGCAGCCAGCACTCCTTGCAGGTACCACCATGCTAACCCAGCCAGGGAGAGACACACACAGCCCAGAACAGAGGACCTGCATCACGAGATGCTCGAGACAAGCTACAGGTATGCTTTCTTTCACCTGTGTGTAGAGGGGTTCATAGATGTCCACTCCATTGTCCTGACTGTGGGAAAGGGTCTCAGCTCCCCGTTTCCAGATGAAGCGAGCTGGTGGGTTGGAGTTGACAGTACAGCGGAGGAAGACTGTCTTTTCCTGATAGAAACTGCCACGGACGTCACTGATGGTCTGGTGAACGGTGAGAACAGGTTCATCTAGATCTGGAAGGAAGGTAAGGAGGTCCGCAGCAATTGTTAGTGAAGATGGTCAACACACACAGCCTGTAGAACAGATGGCACTCCAGGGACTATGGGGAGAGGTAAAGCTCCCACACATCTGGCAATGACAGTTGAATTAAGAGCTGTTCTGAGGCCAGATAATACAAGTCTTATCTATAGGGAACAGACAGGAGAAGCCAAAATTCTCCCGCTCACCACACAACTTTCAGGGAATAGAAAGCACCCTCCTTCCCCAAAACCAAAAACGTCTATCACAACATTCTCAGACAAGCAAGCTGCCTCACCTTCCCCAGGCTCACCCTCCATCCCAAAACACAGCTCTCTGCTTCACTGAGAGGTCAGAAGGAKCCTAGGAAACCCTACTGCATCCTCAACCCTGCTGCTCCCACTTTCCAGACCTTTCCTGACATCATGGGTCTAAGCCCATAGCTTTGAGATGCCCACATAAAAGACACAACAAACCTTCAAGTCAAGGGATGGGGGAAGAAATCACGACAAGATCAAGGAGCTGGACTGCAGAGCCATTTCCCAGACAGGAACAAGTCTGGTGGGATGTTTGCCACAAGAACACGAGATGCAAAGCATGGTGATACCTGGGTCCGGCTTCTCTCTTTTTTCTCTTATTAAAATAGCCTCTGAGTACTTTCTCCTTTTCATGGTCTGTACTGAATCTCTCTTTTTACTGGCTGCTGCATATACTGTGTTCCCACCACTCACCCTTAAGGTTCTCTTCTTTTTTCTCYCTTTGCACACACACAAAAAGAAAGAAAAACCCTCTTTTCAAAACTTCCCTTATCATCAGGGGCAATTTTATCACACACAGCTATCACGACCTGCTCAACAGCTACCTCTCTGCAAGAACACAAGCAACGGCCCTGCAGGGAGCATGCTTCTCACATGCATTCAGCAGCCCGAGTCCAAGGCACATCGTACAAGTGAGTCTGAAAGCCAAAGAAGCATGAGGAAAACCTCAGAAGCCTTTCTCTTCCCAGAATCAACCAGAGATTGACTGGAATTAAACACAAAGATCCTATTTTGTAAGAGTAGATGAAACACTGCATTGTGTCCCCAGGCCCTAAAGTATATCTTGTAAGGTGTCTGTTGAGACCAGTGGAGCCATTCTATTTAGCAGCCTTGCAGCTCCAACTGCGAAGAAAACATGAAGCACACGCATCCAACCGGCCCTCATGTTGCCAGCACTGTCCTCTGCATGTAATACTAGAGAGAACATGCACTCATCATCTCTTACTGTCTTGTGGCACTTAATTTTCAAGATATCGAACATCAGTTTTTGTGTTTTGTTTTCTTAAGAAAATTTCAAACTTGGAATTTGGTTCGCAAGAAAAAAAAGTGGGGAAGCGGGAGAGTAAGGATGAGTTTCTGTTAACATGTCATCCAAATAATGCCAGCACATTCCCTGCTGAATCACAAGCATGGAGCGGTAGATCTGCATATTTTAACACATTGTATGCTTGGACGACAGGATTTGTAGTGAGACCTGAGACCTGTAGTGAGTCTAGACGACACTGCAACCCACTGATATGAGTAGAGCTGTTAGCTGAACACTGACAAGGCAGAGGACAGGGGTAAATAAATAAACAAATTGAAGAATTTCTTTGTGGGTGGAGTAAAGAGACTCCTCTCCCTCCATAGAGTGCTCTCTTCACCAGCCACAAGATGACTGAAGCTTAAATCAAATTCTCTTGGCCTAGTACCTTGGGCACAACCTCTCCTCTTCCTCACTTCCTCTTCTTGCTGCACCTTTACTTGCTCATCCTTGCACAAGTTACTGCAGCCTACACCTGAGTCCCCATTTCTCAGCAGGATGCAGAGCAAAACATACTCCCTGTCCTGCAAAGAAAAGAAGAGGCCTCCCATCCAGGTCTCCTCCCTCCCAGCTCTTCCCCATAAGAGAAACAATACCTTCCTTCCATTTTTAAACCTTTCCTCCATCAAATCTTTCAGTCTTTTTTAATACCAGCCAGCCCTAAGCCTAACCCTCCCGAGAAAAGCTAAAATAAGACCCAGGATGATATACATGTCCTTGATGTAGAAGGAATGGCACTGATGTCAGTGAGCTGCACAAAGGATAAATTTGGCCCAAGGCTGCTCATGGAGATGATCACACGGGATATTTCATGAGCAATAAAGGCTGGTAAACATCCATTCTTTCCCTTTACTTTCCTCCTTCTCACATGGAAACACTACAAACAGCAGCTGCCTCTCTGCCAGTGTCTAACCAGTGCTTAAAAGCCTCACTTGATGCTCACTAGGAGCAAGGAAGTAACTTGCTACATGGGTTAGTGCTTCCAGTTTAACATCCATTTTGCACCAAATAGTGCTCTTCACATAATCCTGCTGCCTAATACTGAAAGCATGAGTGAGCACTAGCACTGGTTGACAAGGACACCAAGGTTCACAGGACAGTGATTACTTACCTCTAACTATGAATCTGGGTGCAGGGGAAGAAAGGATTTGTGTTCAAATTCTGGTTCATTCTGCTGAAGGTTGCCTGGGTGAGCGTTCAACAAAAACTGTGGCTTTTCCTATGTGTTCCCTTTTGCCTATAGCAAATGCTAGCAGAAAATAGACTCTCCTCCCCAAAAACCAAGTGAGCAGAACAGAGGTGCATTACCAAGTCCATCTGCAGAGTAGATGTTAGTATGAGAAAGCCCTTGGCCACCCCATAGTTCTACAGGTCAGAGCTGCACAAGGACCATGGGACACTACATCGCTCTAGCTCCAGTCTGCACCCTTGAAGGAATTGCCCACAACAGACAGGGAGAAATTGAGGCCACAGTCCTGTACCTACARACAGGTCCTGGCAAAGTGTCATACTGAGACATAAGTAAAGTAAGTTCTCTTTGCAACAAAGTGCGATCAAATGCTTCCACCAACATCCAGGAGGAGGAATGGGCAGAGAATCTGGGTACATCTAGGTGAGTGTCAGGACTCCTCAGAACAACCCTACTCAAGGTCCTTGAAGACATTCATCCTATCCAATTTTGCATGAGCTTCAGTTGAAGCAATTTGGTATAGGATTGCATTCACACTAGACTGTCTTCAACACAGGGTAGGGCAAGGTAGGAAAAGAGATGGACACAGCACAGAGGGCAGCAGGCAAAGCTCACTTAAAACAGGAGTCTCTACAACTTGCACCATACAACTGTGCATTATGAGCWTACCAAAGCCAGGGGATGTTCAAGTCTATGGGGCACAAGTCTATGGGGGACTCTAAACCGAAGGCAGAAGTTTGCCAGGAGGCACTATCTTGCATCCCTGGGCTAGACAGCGGGCCCAGGAGGAACCTTGGCAGGCTTGCTGCCAGCAAAACTCTGCTCAGACTCTGGACAGCTACCTGGGCTGTGAAATCCGGAGGTTGACCTGCTAAGAGAACCACAGATCACTTCAGCACAAAAGACAGGCTGGCTAGAAGGATTTTGAGGAACAGAGTGGGCAGAGGTGAAAGGAGAGTTCCAGTTTCTTTATAATATTCAGTTGGTTTTTTTTTTTATTATTATTATTATTATTATTATTAATCAACCTCTTGATGGCATGGCCATTGCAGTACAGTGGGTAGGTGCATTTAACGCTGCCAGGACTGTAGAAAACGGCAGTAGCTGACATCCACAATAAGCATCTTGGTAATCTTCCTCATATCTCTTCAAAAGTTGCCTAAAGATTAGACTTTTGATTCCTTCTTTATGAAGGGCATTGGACAAGCTTAATTTTCCTCCCTTTTAGCCAAAACAACCCAAGAAGCATTAATCTAGCATGAGAGGCTTTCAAAAGATGGGATCCATGACAAGATGAAGACCACCAAGGGCATTCCCCAAGCACAAGAGAGAGGCGGCACAACCAGCCAAAAAAGAACACTGGGTCACTAAAAAAAAAAAAAAAAAAAAAATCAGGAGGTCCTCAGAGCTTCTCCTCTTCCACATTTACTTATTCACAACTCAGCCTCCTCAGGTGCATCCCAGAATCTTTTACTCTATTTACACTACCCTGCAGAGGCGACACTACTGGGAGCAGACACTGGTTTCAGGGATTGCTCCCAGGCATTCAAAGTACTGCTGATTTCCAAGAGAAGAAAAAGTCAGTTTCAAAATGGGGACAACAAAGGCAGAAGCCATCTACAATACTACACAATACACAAGTGGTAAGAAACCCCCTCTCAGTGACAGGGACAATGGTATATAGGTCAGCAAGCTTTAGAAGGACAGGCAAAGTCACCTTTCTTTTTCGGCAGGCCTATCCCCTTGGGGAGATGGACCCTGGAGACATCCCACTGRTCCCTGTGCTCCCAATTTGGGTCTGCATGGAGCTAGGGCAATGGAGCTCCCTGCCAGCCCCGCAGCAGGACAGAGACACACAGTAGAACTGTGGGAAGGTCTGGGTTGCCACTTAACGACTTACACTGCACATCTACTCGAATGGACTTGATGGCAGGGACCCCAACCCCATTTTCTGCTTTACAGTAATAGCGGCCCCCCTGCAGCCTTTGGATCTTCTCAATCCGAAGGGTCTCGTTAAGCACCGATGTCTCTTGGAATTTGTCCGAGGCACTGCCGGCGGTTTTGGTCCACCTCACCTGCAAGAAGAGAACGAGAGATTTAATGCAAGCATATTAGTGGTGCAAAGTGGCGATGGCAGGGGATGGCAGCACTCCCTTTCCTTCTTTTCCCTTCTCCAGAACTCACACAAACAGACCCTAAAGCCCATTACTGCCAGAGCTTACCCAAGCTCAGCTGCTGATCTCCCTACGTCTCAGTATCCCAGCTGTCACTTCTCACCTATCACCAATATCCAACTCTTAGCAGCCACTATAATCCCCTAATTCACACACCACGTATTTACCACTCCTGCTCTGGTTCTGGAAACCCAGCAACTTAGTCTAACACCACCACCTGTACAGCTCAGGGGTTTCTGTATTAAGCCTTGGTATCCCCTATGGTCCATAAGCCATAAATCTACAACAGATACCAACTGATAGGTACAATCTTTTACTGCACTTCATGCAGTGYCCTTTTACTTCTCTCTGGACAACAAGGCTACTTCAGCTCTTTGCCTCTCCAAGTAAGATGTACAACTGCAGTTGCTATTGCTCTTACTCCTTCCCTCAAGGAACTCCTTTGTATATTATTTTTCCAAGTCATTCTTTTGCAGTGCACAAGCTTTTACATTTTTTTCTTTTTTTTTTCCTTAAAGATATAGAAAAAGAAAAAAAAAATCAGATTTCAGACTTCTGAGGTTTTTTTTTTTTTTCTGTCTTTATGTCACATGTTTTAGTCTGTAGATCCTGGCTTATGGGGTCAGAGTCAGAGTATTTCACAGCGAATGGTGGCAAGAGGACAGCATGTTTGAACACTTAGTCTTAGGTTTGTAAGGAGGCAAAGCCTGAGCAGGAGCTGTAAAGACTTCTCTGCAGCTCAGACAAGGAAAGAGAGATGACTTTTCTCAGACCTGTGGTTTCCWATATCAACAGTTTCCTTTCTCAGGGCTGGTGACTCTGGTTGTCTCCCATGTCAGAGCTGTCTAGCTTCTGCAACTGAGATCCAGCATCAGCCAACGGAAAGGAGATGAACTTTCATTCAGTTTCGGCCACAGATGAGAAGCAGATATCCTGACTCCAACCTGCCTTCTCCTAAGGCTCKCTGCATCACCTGATTGATGTTGATGCTCTAGAAGAAGCAGGCAGAGGGCAGAGCTTCTTCTGAGACCACCAAGTTGAGCGGATTTTCTCAACTGATGACCATGGACTTTTTAGCCTTTACATGAAGAGCCTCGAGTCTTTCAGATTCTCCTGCTCACAAGGACACATCAGTCAGCTCTTTAATCTTTTCTATTTCAACTTCATTTAAGTATTTTGGCCACATTTTCAAGCYTGAGTGACTGGCTGATAGAAGAGAGAAGAAAAGATTAAAAGAAGGATAAAAGTTTAGATAGAGGAGAAATCTCTCCACAGGGAAGGACAGCAGAGATAGGACACACACTATGTTTCATGCAGAGCAAGCAGCATCAGTCTCCACGGTCAGGTTTGGTTTCCAGTTTCCCATGAGTGTCTGGGCAATGACAGACCACAGCGTCACTCACTAGCATGTTGTCTCCATCAGGCTCTGCTCCAGCAAAAGCAGGAGCTCTGTTACTCCTGGCTCAAATCCCCATGACTTCCTGCATCTTCCACACCCTCAACACACTCAGGAAGGACCAGCTCTGCTCTCTTTACTTGTGCCAGCCACCCACTGCTCACTACTGTCACAGGCCCAGGCTGATCATCTTGACTAGCCCAGCTCTGACCATTTCCCTTTCATTGCTTGTAGGACATGCTTTGATGGATAATATGTTCCCAGCTCTGCTGACTGGGTTTCTCTCCCTCTCCTTTGTCACCTATTCTCAGCCAAGTAGCTTCTCACAAGCAAGTCCAGGGAGGTGGTGATTGGCGTGCACAGATGGGTGACTTCTCACCACAAATGTCTCTGCTTGGCTGGGTTGGGGAAGGGAGCCAAGAAGGCACATGTATTGTGGCTGGCTCCTCTGTGTGTGTTCTGGCACATCCAGCCTTACAATACATGCTAGTCCCTGCTCCTACCACACACTGCCCCAGCACAGACACACATTCCAATCCAGCATCTCTCTAGACATACCCACACCAGCATTGAACCAGGCTGCTTAAGTGTCTGAAGGGAGGAGAGGTGACTGCAAATCTGAGACTGTGCAACCCGTGGATGCCCCTAGGGAAGGGCTAGGGCAGGGAGCCACGCTCAGCTCCACATCTCTCCARTGAGCTCTGACGTATGGGGAGTACAGCGACAGGCAAGACTAAAGGCTCACCTGTGGCCGGGGATGTCCTGTGACCAGACACTGCAGGACCAGCGTGTCCCCCTCCCGAATTGTGTAAACACGTTCGCTGATGTTGTCCTCCTTCACCACRCACGCCTGCCCAGCATGGATGATTTGGGCCTGAGCAGGAGCTGTGCAAAAGAAAGAAGAGGTAAAGAGGGAAACRAGTGGCACCTGCAGCCTGTTGCCCACTGACTGAGGTGGCTGCTCTCCCAGAGGGCTGTAAGAACAGCTTCCTGAGGCACAGCGGGGAAAAACAGCAGTGCCAGGCATGAGACACACAAAGTGCCACAGGAGGGAGGCTGGAGCGACACTCCCCCTCTGATGAGCATTTGAKGTCAACTGTTGTTTTAAAACCTTCAGTCCTATTGGGATTAGCAGCTCTACAGACTGATGGAGAGAATATGGAGCTTGCCTGGGACATCATCCTGTGAGGAACCAAAGACCCCCTGCTCTCATCCCTTCCAGGGACAGAGTATAAGCAAGTGGCTGAGGCAGGAACTTTGTAAGAGTCACACAGCTGCTGTGTGGCTGTCTAAGCAAATCTGACGACTGATGTACATTGCAGGGGGCTGGGATAACTGCAGAGCAGTGTCAGAGAGGGACTTGAAGCTCGTATGGCTCTTAGCACGCTTCCCCAGAACAGAYCCCGCACGCTCGGCAGGAAACACCAACCTTCCCCCAACGCACAGCAACGCGTCGCAGTCCCGACCCAGCGCCAGGAGCCCGAGGCAGCGGGAACTGCATTCCCCGGGGCTCCTTGCTCCTGGCAGGGCTCTGAGCAGAGCGCGGGTATTGCCAACCTAGCCAGAAAAAYGAGCAGAGACCAGCAAAATGGAAAATATACGGAAAGGAAGTCCCCAGAGCAAAGCTGAAAAGCGTCTTGTCCCAAAATGCCAGCTATGCCCCACTGCCACCCTGCCCACAACAGGGGAAGACAATCCCTCACAGAACAGGCTCTTACAAGGAGAAAAAAAGCCCCAGCTCCGGAGTCTGGCCTGACCAGCCCTTGGCTGCTCACTGGCTTTCATGTGATCGCCAGAGCAGCTCTGATATATCGAGGGTGACGGGGCAGCCCAGTGGGACAGCTGTGCTTGTTCAAGGGGAAAGCTCTGGTCACACTTCAAGGACCGGAGAAACCCACAAACACATCCAAGAACGGGTACCTTGCTGAGGGCCCCCGGGGTATACTTCCCCATCTTGCTGCAACGCGTCCAGGTGACGCCGGTGTCGCAGTCCTAGTTCCCATCGGTGACACACACCGCAACCCAAACAGGCGGCGGAGGAGCGGATCAGAGCGCCGCGCTGCAGCAAGCCCTCCGAACCCAGCGCGGGCTCGACGGCACCTGCCACAGCCGAACCAAGCACCCCCGTCCCCTCAGGTGCTCTAAGCGCAGTCACACGGGAAACAGAAGGGCTCAGGTTTGCGCCGGTGCGACCCACGGGGCGAGCGCGGCTCAAGCAGCAGAGGGGACGGGCCCCTGACACAAGGCCGTGCGTGGTGTAGTCGCGCCGAGGCACTGACGCAGAGCAGCCGTGGGGCAGCGCAGCAAACTGCCCTCGCTGCCCAGGCTCCCTCTCTCCACACCCCTCTGTCCTTCCAGCTTGGCAGAGCCTCTTCGGCAAAAAGCACCGCAGGCTTTTGACCACCCAAATGGCTGACCCACAGCAACGGCGTGGTTAGGGGGTAACGTGGCGGCACAGACACACAGCACGTCCTGGGCGCCTCCGGCCTTTGCTGCCCGTGGGGCTCCTCGGGACGCGCCTGCCTCGCCTGATCACCACGAAACACTGCGGCCGGCAGGCAAAGCGCCACCGAGACAGCTGAGAGACCCTCCCCTTGCCGAACACGCAAGAAGAAAGCAGCAAATAGAAACCTACATGCTTCTGTGCACTCACATGTGGGCACATGTGTAAGCATATACACACGTATCTGCAGGAGTGTGTGTATATAACATACAGTATGTTTATGCATTTTAATTGAAGTGAAATGGTGACTTATYGAAAGAAACCCACAGGAAAGCTCGTCAAACAAGCTGGGCAGAGGGACAAGTCATTTGCCCACGTAACCCTTGCCAACATCCCTCGATCCAGACGGCAGCCCCTCATCGTGCTGTCCCTACCCTCCTTTTGCAAACAGAGCTTTGCTGCACAAGCTAATTTCCAGCTACCCCGTGGAGAATCGAGATTTTTATCTGCTGTTCTTGCTCCCTGTTAAATATTTCCCTAAGTTGTTCTGCTGTACCCAGCACAATCTCTCTAGCCTTAAGTCTCYCAACCTGCTTACTTTTCTCACTGCGGCCACCTCACACGTTCTCCTACCTTGCTTAACCCTTTCCTGTCACTTGCCCAACAGTACTTCTATATGGGCGAGCATAAAGCTCACTATTAAAAGAGCTGAAGGTTTTCTGCCACAATCCCAGTGCCAAAAATGTTTCTTTGTCACTATTTCTTCTCTGGGTTTGGCAGAAGCACATTTCAAATTAACACTTGTTCTGCAGTATGAAGTATTATATGCCACTATTCTCTGTCATGATTTTCTGCGCCCTCCCATAACTTGCTTTTGTTACCTTCAGTAGGACCCTCAGCTATACTCACAGCAGACATCACTGTAAATGAATTCCCACTACTCATCAAGCTGTAGCATCTCTCTTGCAATCACAGCATTGGGCCTCCAGCAAGAACAAGACTCATCACATCTGTGCCTTAAACCCCATTTGAACCGATGCCTCTCAAAAGGGAGCTCAGGACACCTGTGGCTGTCTTGGAGAAAAGAAAATGCTCAGGTAGACGGAAGAGTCTAAGGAAACTCTGCTCTTGGTTACAACTTGACAGCAGTGAGACGGGATGGACTAAGCAGAGGACCAACCTGGCTGTGAAGGGGTAACGCTAAACTACAACACCCCAGGAGGTCTTGGCTCCAAGCTCAGCCTGCAAGAGCATACAGACGGACTGGGAAAGTCACCTCATAGCACACGGAGGTCACGAGGGTTGACTGTGCCTGCCACATGCTCGAACAGAAAGCATACTTTATTGCCTGACATCATCTCAGGTCTCCTGGAGGATTTCCRCACGCAGACAGTTTGTGTGTTACCAGCACAACAGAACAGCAGGACCACACTTGTCAGAGCAGAGTCTCACAGAAGTCCCTTAGGAAGGGCAAGAAAGGTTGGAGTATGAGGTAGCTGAAATGGAAGCATCAATGCTGGCTGTTCTCAGCAGTGCTCCACCAAGAAAGAGCCTTGCACGGATAAATCCAGCCCTGCTAAGTTTTGCTGAACCACAGCCGACCCTTTGGGTCAGCAAACATACATGATCCCCCCCAAAAAGACCTATGATGACCCCTGGGAAGAAAAGCATTAGGCCTTGTCTGCAGGCCTGCAAAACCCTTGTGTCTACATCAAGATTGCCAACTATCTTGTCACATGATATATTTATACATTAAAACAGYAGAAAATTGGAAAGGATAAAATAACTATTCCCAGAGCAGTATATTGTACAATGTTATTATTGCYGTAATGTGGAAAGTTTATGAGACTCCTCTACTTGGAGGTTGCTAATATCATTAAAATGCAGAAAAGGAGAGAGAAACTGTCTAGAAGATAGTTCAATCTGTCTGTCTAGAAGACAGTTCARTGACAGTTCAGACTGTCCAATGGACTGGAAACATCTGTATTTGGTTTACAGTCTACTCAATTCATATTTTGAGCCCAAGATCCCATCGCTACCACAGTAATGATGAGAACTCCCTCACCGGGAGTGTTGAGAGACATATGAGAGAATGACAGACATCAAAATGCTCCAGAAAGCCAGCCTTCAGCAGGTTACTCACACCTGCACCAACAATATCCTGCCACTTCCCCTCTGCATACATCACACCAGAGTCTGGGCCCCCCTTGTCAGGAGGCCAGTGAGGCCAACCCGTACGAGCCAATTCCGACCGAGGCACAAGTCACCTGCCCTTCGGACATCTCATGCTCTCTTCACCCTTCTCACTCCTCCYTCCCAGCACAGATGACCAACTGAAGCTGCACGTCCAGCCTGAGCCAGAAAAAAACCCTTCTGTCCTGCAAACGTGCTGCATGATGTGATTACTGGTGCAGATCAAGTCCAGCAGACAACATCCCCATGACCTAATAGCCTTACTAAGGCTCTGCTCAAGTGGCAGCAAGGGGTKTGCCTCTCTCCTCTCTTCCTGAGACTCAAAACCACCTCGTTCCCAAAGTCACTGCCAGCACTGCTTGTTCCGTTTCCTTCCCCTTTTTCTATTTTAAGCCACTTTGGTACAGCAGTGGCTTTTCAACAAAGCGGCCTGAGCGCACAGATCTAGAGAACCACATACTTTGAAACTCAGCTGTTGTTTTATTGCTGGACCATTTAACACAGCAGATGAAAGGAGAGAACAACAGAGTCTCTTCAGTCCTTCAAAGGGTAAAAAAAAAATGTCAATTTGTTAATCATCTGTCAACTAGATTAGCCACAAGGGTGCCTAAACTCCAGTCAAGGGATAACTACAGGCTCCTTTTCACATAAAAAAGAGGAAAAATGCATCAGGCAGCAGGTGCAGCTCCTGAGCCACTGAAAGTGAGAAGGGCAGACAGAGCAGTTTCAAACCTGGTTCTCCACTAGCAGGATGGAAGCACAGAGGATGATCCAGACTTTGTTAAGGACCAAACGAAGACATTGCCCGCATCTCMCCCATGTGCTAAAACCACGTCTGGAATCAGAGGAAGGCAGAGAGAGCCTCAAGCATTGAGTGGATTAAAAACAATAGACATCGAGGACAAAGGACAAACCAGGGACAAATCAGGGCAGACCAACTCAGACTGCGAAGGACTAGGAGGAGCTCCAGGAAGAGCCAGCTCATGCTGGCCTATAAGCTAAGCCTTAAGGTCTCGACTCCAAGTGCTTAAATGAAAACTGGGGTCTGGCAAACATGTGCAAGAGTGGAGGAGCTGCCCAGGCAGAAGGCTTTCCTATGCAGAGGTCCAACGGGAGCCTGACATGCCTAGCGTGGCTGGCCCTCAGGGTGGCAGCGGGCAGGGGCATAAGGGAAGCAGAGCACATTTGGCCTTGACCAGCCTCAGCTCTCCTGCAGACCTCACTGTTTGCACGGTCAAACCAGCTCCACCTTTGTCAGAAGATCTTATGCCAAGGCAGAGCTCCATGCAGACCACACAGCCCACCTGAGAAACTGGGTAAATACTCAGGCACTTAACCTGTGCTAAATTCTCACCCGTCACAGCTCTGCTGCTCCCAGAGCCCATTCTAGCTTGTCCAAAGCCAGTTTAGGGATGTGTGGGCAATCACACCCTGATGGCAGAGCAAACATTCCCTCCACACGGGAGGAACATTCGACCAAYGGCCGTGTTTACCTGCTGCTATGCCCAACCCCCGTGCAAAGTGAAAGGCTGTTTCAATCACGAAATCAAGGGAGGTGGTGATTGCTGTGTGAATGAGAGGGCGAGCAGARCAGCAGGAAAGATAAAATACTGAATGCTGAAAATCTCCATTTTGTTCTTGACATAGTTGGAAGGAACTGGAAACACAAGTGTTACCTTTAATTCAAGTAAATGGAGATCTAATTTTGCTACTGAAAAGGGGTAGGCGGCAGGGAAAGCGCACTTGTCGCTTTGCAAAGCTTTGAGCACAGTGGTACCCAGGCCCAAAGGCACCCCAGGTCAAGAGCAAAGCAAAGCTGCTTCCTCGCAGGGAGAGCAGAGCGGCTACACGAGGTCACAGCTCARGCTCCAGCTGCTCACAGGGACAGGCAACCACAGCACAGATCCCTGCCTAATACAGCACTAAATTCACCCTCACGAGGAGTGGAGGAAGGAAACTCRTTGTACGGGTCAGAAGGATTCATTAAAGGAAAACTGATATCCACTGGATTTTCTCCCATCTTGTTTTTCTCCAGCACAGGCAACTCAAGCCCAAAGACTAATGGCAGCAAACAAAATGGCTTACAGAGTCAAAAGTCACTACGACAGCTCAGCTCCACCGCCAAGGAGGAGAGAGCACAGCAAGCAAATACCTGCAAAGAGCCAGCAAAGCTGAGGAAACCGGGGCTGCACACCTCCTCTGGAAATCACACCAAACCGTGTTTTATCTTGACAGCATCCTCTACCTCCCTGCGACRGCTTCAGTGCGAAGAGCCCTTAAAAGTCCCCAGTTCTTTCCCTCTCGAGTACCAATAATTAATAACCGCAACCTGGCAGCCAAGCGAGCGATTCCCCCTGGTTCCGATAAGAGGAGCTGACATCTCCCTAACCCCCGCCGCCTCCATTGTTTCACTCTCTTTGTTTATTGATCCTTTTATGCACATAATGCAAATTGACATTTAATAATTCAGCCAAGTTAATGGTGCTTAAATATTAAAAGGATTTTCTCTTTTAATTAGCCGTAGCAAAATATGCAACAAAGGAGTGCTAGATAGACGCCCTTTGAAACACTCCTGTCCAAGTTCTTTGGCATTTTTCTAGGCAGGGGAAGGAAGAGTTCAAGGGAAACTTTGTACAAAACTCCCACTCCTGCTAGGAAGGTAACTAACCGACGGAAGCACTTCCAAGGGCTTTGATTCAGAGAGTGTATTTATCTTTGTCAGTTCTTTGCTTTCTCTCCTATCTGCTAATAAAGACAGAGGGGAAGGAGAAGAAGGGCAGAGGAAAAAAAAGAAATCTTTATTTGCAGGAAGTACAGCCAATAGCAGCCAGCACTCGGGGTTTACACCACATAGACAGTGACGCAGAGGCATTCTGTGATCCCACTGCAGGACATGCAACCAGGGGTAAATAGGGCCAAGAGGGACAAGTACATGTAACTAACCTAAGAGCTACAAAAGACAAGAATCTCCCTATTTTTCCCTGGGGCAAGAATAACTAACCCAGAAAACGCAGCTAAGCTTACGTGGAAAAAAATGAACTCCAGACATAGCAGGGCAAGAGAACACAGACTTACTCCTCTCTATGCTGCAGGTAGCAAAGGACGGGGAACATKCATAATAGCCTTAAAGATCCCAATACCATCCAACTTGGAGCCACAGGAGGCAATCCGTCTCAGTCGTAATGTTGCTGCCTGCCGTACAGCGTCACGGCTGCAGAGAGCTGGCATCATTTGGGGCATTTTAACTGTGCATATCTCCAGTATTAACTGGTTCTCATTGTAACTCCTGCATGTGTTGGAGCTTAGGATAATGACCAGCCTGACCCTAAGTAGAACTACGTAGTCACAATAATTAGATATAGTAACTGTTAATAACTTGGTTTAATTACAACCCATTTTCTTCAAATTTAGCCTGGACATAAGATTTCAATGAATTTTAATTACATGCCATGTTTGAAGAGCCTTTGCCATTAATTAAGTTAATTCCAGACAAAGGAGAGAAAAAAAAAAAAAAAAAAGAAAAGAGAGACTGACAAATGCTAAATTCCTTACTGAGGACATCAAATCCCCAGTTCACATGCAAAGTTAAGCTCATCCTTAAGTGCAGAGCTGCCACTTGCACCTCCACAGAGCAGCAAGTCACTTCAGAGGTGCCAGGCAGGATTTCCTGGCAGTGGGTGTCCCCACATGCAATGGGGGCACAGGGACCTCGAGACCAGAGACAGAGGCAGAGCGCAGGTGCCTCTGTCCCAGCCAGAAGTGAGCAGTGTGTTTATTGCTCATCCCTGTCCCCCTCTAGCACACATAGGAGGGGCCAGTGGTGCACATGTCAATCACGCCATTTTATTTTTAGGACTGATTTTAAGCATGTGGCTTGGGGAGAAAGTCCTAATGTGGAAACTATATCCCTTTAGTCCCCTCTGCTTCCCTGCTAGAACAGGGTCTTTCACTACCCTTCGTAGTAGCTCGTGTCGAGCACGGTCAGAGCCCTCCTTGTCCTGTGCACTCTCTGCAGGCAGGGAACATCTTGCCTCATCTGCCACACACTCTTCACACAGGGAAATAACCTTGACCCCACAACCGTTTGCACTGTGTCCCTTTACTAGAGCACCCACCCTCTCCAGCTGTGCAGCACATCTGGCCACACTGCTGCTCTTAGGTGGGCGCTCTGCAGCCCAGGATGCTGCCGCTGCTGCTCAGGAGCCTTAGGAGGACACGGCGGGAAGGAAGTTCCCAGCAGACATGCAGCATCTCTACAGGTTTTCAGGAACAATAAAACATGGGTCTATGGGTCTCTCTTTGGACTCTCCAGCATCTACTCATCTGCTTTGGCCTTCTGCACTGCAGCTATTCACAGTACAGTGAGGGTCACTGTTTGGGTGCACATGAGATTAACTAACTGCAGGACTGGTCCTGAAATAGTAAGAAAGGTTTTGGATTGCTACAAAGAGCCCTTTTAAACAAAAGAGGCAGCTACTGTTCTCAGGAATATCACCCAGCCCTTACAAAAGTAAAGTTCTTCTGGCATTGCCATGTCACAGAGAAGCTGCTAGAGTTTACCCTGACAAACATTTGCATCAACACAAACAATTCATCTACTTAAGGAGGAGGAAAAAAAAGAGGAAAGAAAAATAAAATGAACTAGTAAAGAGTTTTGCAGAAAAAAATAAGTACTGTACACCTGAAAGATGGTCAGGGAGAGGTGAGGCAGCCTGATGCTGGCATGGCTGGTCCCTGGCAAGAGACTCATAGCAGTGAACTTTGGAGCAGAAGCTGCACAAAGCAAGGCTATGAATTTGTTGCTCTGCATCAGTGCAGAGTTGAAAGATCATCTGAAACATCAGGGAACTGTAGAGGAAATTAGGGAAGTACTAATGCATATGAGACAGTGCTTGAAACAGTTTCTCAGCTGGCTGACTGCCCAAGGGACAGGGACAGAGATTAATTCTGCGCCTGGGATCAGGCTCTTGTGCAACTGCTGTTGTTGAGATGCTCGCACAACAGGGAATTCTGGATTAATGTGGCCACATTAAAGCATCCCGGGTCTGGCTGACAGGTTTGCAAAGAAAGCGAGACGATCTTTGACACCGAGGAAATGAAGCCCTGAGAGACGGAAACGCTGACAGGCACCAGCCTTCAAGAGGAGCATGTCTGAAGAGGCAAGCTCTTTAAAGACTTTTGTTCTGACTCTCTTCTGCAAGTGAAAAGGCTTTGGCCTACTTTGGCAAGGCCAAGGGCAGGCTAAGACCTCAGCATATTTTAAAATCACTTATCCTCAGGTTCATTTGATGTTCTCTAGATTTTACTAAGAAATATGGTCTTATTTAAAACGCTCCTGGGCCTTTGGCTGCCCGTGGAATGATATAGAGAGCAGCCCACCCTATGGAGAACAAGGCAGTCTTTTGGTCTCTGAAGAAGGACAGAAGGAAAGTAAATTCCCAAGAGAACAAAATCCTGAACCAGCTTATTTTAAATCCTAAGTCAGCCCAGCAGAACAACCTCAGACAAAAATTAACACAAAATTAGACCAGACTTTGCCTTGAAAAGTATTGGAAAAAGGGAAAAAGGCACAGGCTATCGAAACAGAGGCCTACTCAAACCTTTAGTGTGTAAAACTGAACAGCCATCCACATAGAGAGCAAGTCACTTGAGCAACAGCTTGTCCATCAGAGCGATTTCAGCATAGTTTAGAGAACGCAAGATTTTTTGTTATCCTCTAAAGTTGTGTTTTAGCCCCTAAAAGCTAGTTTTGCACCTAGCTTCAGCATTCTCTGATTATGCCGTAACCATTGCCCCATAAGAACAGATCCACCACAACAGCTTTCCCTATGCACAAAGCCATGGGCTGTAGTTACAGAAAGGGACATACCGCCCCAGCCAGACCAGCCTCCCTCCTATGGCCATAGGCCACACCGCATTCCTGCTTTCATTACTAACGAATCCATCCTGCAGCTTCAGCTCTGGCCACCTCCACCCACAGAGGAAAGACTGCACATTTGGTTATGCTCATGAGTCTCTGGGAGCCCACCAGTCTATGGGCTGAGAAGGACCATGGGACTATTTCCTGGCATTTGTCCCCAAAGCCATATCAGTAATTACCAAGGCATCATCGGTTTGCCTTGTTGAGATGGGCAGCATGTTTACCTTTGGGTATTCTGAAAAATGCTTGCGGCCGTTATAAGTTGCATGGCTGGAACAACCATGAAAGAACTGAAACTGGGGAAACATGTTTGCTGCTCTTCATCTGGAAAGGTGTGTGCTGGAGAAGCCTGCAAAATCAAGCGGGAAGAAATCCTTGGCTTCCAACAACAGGTAGGCCAAGGGCTGCTCCTCTTCCCCAAGCCAAGTGTGTGTGCCACTGAGCACCCAGGAAGGAGCCACTGAATCACGTATTACAGCCATGAAGCCTTCCAGCTTCAGCCCTGGTTTCATTACATCCCAAAACAACCAACCTCCTGGTCCACCGCGTGTCAGCCATGCTTTTCCTGTTGTTGCCTGCCAATGGCTGGGGCAGGGAGCCAAATGAAGTAACAGGAAAACTACTTGTTAAACATATAAGGAATCCATTTGCAGGAGCAGCTATGTTCCAAACCACCAGTCACTGTCTAGCATTGATAACACAGAGATCTAAATTTGCAAACCACAAAGTTATTCTGCTGAACTACCCCAACGCCATCTAAGAGACGTGGGATCTTGTCTCCATCCAGTGTCCATCCAGGTGGATGGACCTTCCGTTCTTCAGTTTGTGGCACTTGCCCTCTACTTCCCTCGTATTTCATTGCTCAACTATAATAAAAAGGAAAAAAGACAGCTTGGGAATCAGATTCACAAACTGAGAATAAACTTCAATGAGCACTAGTCAGTAATTGACTGGATTTGTGACCCCGGGCCAGCACTGTCTCCTCTTGGTGCACCTTTGTCTCCCCATGTGCTATTTGAACAGTTACACTAGCTTACTGCACGGGGTATTCTAAAGCTTATTGTTTACACAGCATTTTGAAGATGCAAAGCACAGTATAATTATTATTGTAGTTATTACCTTCCTCACAAGGGGGTTATAAAGCTTCATAATTAATATTTGTAAAACAATCTTCCATCAATGGATAAAATGTGTTGCAGAAGTGCAAAGGATTAATATCCTCAGTAATCTGATGTGAGCTTTACTGTTCTGTGCAGCACTTAATAAAAATAATTAAAAACAAATCTAAGATGCTTCTGCTAGGAAGGCTGAGAAGGTGGATGTGGGACACAGCCTGCTCTCCTTTAATTAAGCTTGATATCATCAGTCGGCAAGATAGTGCCAAATATTTTCTTGCTCTGGGCAACAAATGTGCATTAACCTTAAAGTTGATACTGGGTAACTAGAACTCTTTGGTTCCCCTGACATACTCACACTGCAATTAAGCACAGCAAACAAGGCAGCAGCAACCTAAAATCCCCATTAAACAGCAACCACTGCCCATTAAACAGCAGCCATTGCACCTGGGAGCAATTGGGCACAGGCCCTTGTTCCAGTGAGGATAGCACCAGAGAAAAGCTGGAAACTCACCCAGCGGGTCCCATTCCCATGGTCTTAAGTCCCTGGTCTCCAGTCTCTAGGCTGGAGGAGTAAAGGAATCTCACTCATTAGGCAGCACAAGATGCAAGCTCCCCAGAGCACGGGCAGCCCGGCAGCCGCACGCAGCCACAGCCCGTGCAGCTCGGGGGCTCCACGAAATGAGCAGTAGCAGCTTTACGAGGCTGATCCGTGTGAGAACGATGGAGACCAGGATCTCACCGCACACCAGACCACCTCTTGGTTTGCTTGTGCACCCAAATCTCCAAAGCATCCACTCGTGCCTCCTCTCTTTCCATAAACTCTTCAAGTTTCCTTGTTCTATGTTGATTCAGGCACAACAGGCTTCCAGCACAGAGAGGATCACTCAGCTGCTGCCATTAAGCCGCCATAAAGCTAATAGCCAAGTCTGTGCAGTTTACAAATTCAGAAATTGGTTATTTTCTTTCCCAGTCAGCCCCAGATTACACACTGCCTCCAAGGACTGAGAGCAGGCGCCTGCCATCTCCAAGGTCTGCAATCAGACATCATCCAGGTGAACCATCACCAAGCCCAGAGCTCTAAGAACCATTCAGGGCCACAGCCTATGCAAAGCAAGCTGAACAACACAGTATCCATCACACCAGGATGGCTAGTGCTTCACTTAAGGATAGACTGAATGGAGAGGTGGGAGCTGAACAAGTAGCACTCATCTTTTCGGGTAAGGTGATGGATAAAGAGTCAAAGCAGAGTTAAAGAGCTGGGCTGCAAGGCACAAAGTGCAATCAGAAAGCATCTGCAACAAGAAGCCCCCAGAAAGCAGCTCACACGCTGCAACACTCATCCAAGCCAGGCCAGCTTCCCACTACAAGCCCAGACAATACAGCTGTAGAAGTGGCTGTACTGCAAAGGCAGCCACTTCCACATGCAAAAGAGATGCAGAAGCCTTTGCACAAGTCTCTTGGCGAACAGTTCTCAACAGAGAAAACCTAGTAGCAATTGCTTTAGCTACTTGTGTACCAGTTTTCCGGCCTGCACAGCAGATGCTGAGAGACTGAGTCCTCCCTCAATATTTCCCCATATGTGCATTGAACAAACTAGCCCTCTAGATGTCCAAATCATGCAGATTTTCCTATTACTTTTGATCAGGCTACGTTCTGTTTTACTGCACGTGTTCACATTGCTTCTCATAGTACCAATACTTTCTGGCCCTCCCCAAAAAGACAAAAATGATAGAAGCAGTCTGAGTAACCACACGCATTACAGCATCCCACAGTCCTACCAGGCCATCAGCAAGTCTTCCTCATAGCCCAATCCACAGCAACAGGGCTGATGAGGCAGCTCCACAGCTACTTGGATCTTCACATCAGGGAGCTTTCCCTGACACTCAGCCCAAATTGTCCCCAACAGGCAGAGACCTTATGAAAGAATATAAAACAGCACCCAAAACCATCGATCTTGTATTTTTTTTTTCAAATGACTTGAAGTCCTAAGGGATCTGAACTCACAGCAGGTATTACAATAGTGGCCATGATTATCAAAGAGTCATGGTTTGGCTTCATACATGACCACAACAGGCAAGAGACTTGTCCTCTCTGCAGAGGGGTCTGAGTAATGGTGGGAAGCACAAGAAAGGCAACAGACATTAAAGGAGTCAACACGGGTTGAAGGGTAAGCAGCTAAACAACTACACCTCTTAAATGTAAAAGGCCCACCACATAGTAGTTATTTTTCGGTCCCAAGAAACCACTCACCTCTGCACTGACTCCTTTAAGACTCAAAGGGAATACAGAGCCTGTGGGGCAGTCTTCATCCCCTTTTCTTCTTTCTGCCCAGGGTACATGATCAAGCCAAAACACCCCTCTTCTTCCTCAGTCTTACAGGAAGGTGTTAGCTCTAGAAGATGCTCTTTGCTACATGAGACTGATAAGGGTAAAGAGATTTGCATCACCAGCTGCTCTGCTGAGAAGCACAACACAGAAAACAGGATGCATATATGCAGTGTGGAGCCACTGGGAAGACCTGTCTCAAACACTCCCGCCTTCCCATATTACAGCTGATAATTCCCCATGTCATGCTTGCCACACTCCACTTCCACAGTGTTTACCTTGTCTCTTTTGCAGCCTGTTATTCCAACCGGCATTTCCACCACTGAAATGCAAGCAGCAGCCCTTCCCCGTCCGCACTCCTGTAGAGCATGTTCCTCTTATCAAAATCATCCAAGGCAGCTGGCACATGTTGCGGAACATGGAAGAATTCAGCACCTTCTGCAACCTGCCTTCGGCGGAGTAAAGATGTCAGGCACCCCGGCCGTGAGAAGTTACCTTATCTCACATTTCTAGGGCATTTGTCACACCACCAGGGCATTGCAAGTACACAGGTCGGGGGAGAGGAGCTACTTCTACAAGCGGTAAAATGCAGCTTCCTCTGAGGTGGAGCACAGCTAGTTAACAGGGCACAGGAACATTATCTAATTGCTTAGGCTAGAAGGGGAAAAGCAGTCGAAACTGATTTGATGCTCCCGAGGGAATTAGGGAAGCAGAATATAATTATCTAAGCTAGAATTTGGCCAGAACTCTTGGGGCAGAAAACACTCTCACACACGCACACACTTCTGGTCTTTAATGACCACAGATAGCGAGCAACTTGGTTTTCCAGCCCTCTCCCGAGCGGCACAGACCAGCATTTGATCTCCCTCACACTAATATGGTTCCTACAGCAGCAGTCCTCAAGGAGAGGAAGGTGTACTGGATTTACACCAGGATAACTGTCAACCACACCGCACTGAAGAAACAGCCACAATGTAGACAGATATCTCTCTAATACCATTCAAAGTCACCTCTAATTTGGGAATTTGCAGATTCTCAGTCCATGAATTTCACAGTTTTTAGAAAACCCTCCAGCAAAGCCTAGTTCAATAAAGTAAATGCTAACATTCAGCTAGAACCAGACAATCGTTTTTCAGAATATTCTGCTCCTGTCGCATTAAGACTTTTCACAAAGAACAAGGAACAAGCTGCACTTTTCAACGGCTACAAAAACCTTTCCTGCTCTGCAAGTCTCCAGGAAGAAAAAAAAAAAAAAAGAAAAAGGGAAAAAAAGGGAAAAAAAAAGTCTAACGTACCCCCAGAACTGGAGATCCTGCAGGATAAAACATGGGGGCACAAGAGAAGGAACTGTGCTCCTAGGCATAAGCACATGCCCGTATGGGCAGCGGGAGCAGCTGTTAAGGTGTTTTTTAGGGAGTGTTAAGGGTTGCAGGCTGAGCTGCAGCAGATACACCACGGACAGACCTGGAGCAGATACACCATGGACAGCAGCAGTCACAGGGATCGGCCTGGGCTGCGTGCCTGTGTATATGAGGGTCTGTGCACGTCTACGCACAAGCACAAACTGCCCAGCAGACGAAAAGAGACAGTTCTAATTCTCACCAGGCCAAAGTGATTCTTCTTTCATATCTATTTTTAAATCTAGACACATGGGATGGCACTGTAGGACAGGTGGAAATTAGCTTAAGAAAGAAAATCTGGCCACATACGGGGAAACGGGTGGCTGCCCCCTTTCCTAGGGTGTAGAGATGTAGAGGTGAAGGAGCTGTCGTTAGCAAGAGCACATGCAGAAAAGCTGCTGCTTTGGCTCTGCTGATCTGTAGCAGAACAAACAGGAGGGCTGGCGTTTTTTCCAGCCTGGACAAAAAAAGCTTCAAGTCCTTTCTTACCAAGCAGGGCCCAAGCACCTCCTTCTCTGTACACATCTACTCACCTGAAGCCAGGCTCCCCTAGCCAGGACCCAGCTCTGCAAACCCACGGTGGAGTTCAAGGGCTGCCCATTGCCCCACATGTGCCCCGTCCTGACAGCCAGCCTTGCCTCACTGTTACAYAGCAAGGACAGAACTAAGGACTCTGGACAGCACTGGGAATGATCCGATCGCACCGAAATTACTGCTGTGCTTTGCTTCAGCAAGGTGCATCCGTACAGATAAGCTAGTGCAGGTGCTTATACTCAGGGAAGGAGGGGGATATATTAAAAGTGACACCCAATGCTTAGTTCCATGCTGGATGTGGGCTTGAAGGAGCCCTTCCAGGGACATGATGGGTGGGCGGAGAGGGCACCAGGATCTCTGCTATTTAATACCAGGCACGTGGCTTTGACAACATTGCTGCCCTCTTCTGAAGTGGAAGATGGAGCAGAGAGACTGAAGGCAGCTTAGTGGGGCTGGCAAGGTCTGACAGGAGGAATTCATTTAAGTATTTACATTACTTAACATAATCCAGCAAACAAGACCCCCAAGCACACACAGAAAAATCACAGACCGAAACACTTAATAGCATGCACAGAAACCTGAACTCTTGTAAATAGGCTCTGCTCTCCAACTTTTGTCACACTTCAGTTCCTGATGGTAAAGCAAAGCAGCAAGACACACAGGCATCCCCAGTTTACTCTTTCTGGTCACAAACACTTGAAAACAATACTGCACTGACCTTGGAGAAAGGTCCAAAGGAAACCCACGATGGGTTTTCTGTCTCTAATACATATGGATCCAATTCCACCTTCCATTGCAAAACGGTAACTTTCACTGCAGTCGATGGGAATTACACCTATTTAATAGACGGCAGAATTGATTTTGTGATCTCATGTGTCTGGGCCTGCAAGATTTCCAGCCCACAGAACTTTAGATAAAGATCTGGCAGACCCCAAGATAATGAAGTCTCTGAGATCCCACAARCACTCCCTCACAGGGCGAACTGCAGAGGTGGCCAGAGCACTGCGCCATCACCGGCTTTTGCTAAATTACCTTGGGCCAGAAATATCGCAAATTAGGACATTTCTAGCCATGCTAGGGCCCTGCGCCACAAGGACTGCCACCTATGAGATATTTTTAATGCCAGTATTATTGCTTCTGGGCAAATGAGAAGGGAATGATGTGTACACAGGGCTACAGTCCCCATCTAAGATTGAAGCCTGAGCCTCACATCAGGCTGTTTGACTTTATTCTCGCCTGTCGCAGTGCAAATGCAGGGATGTGTTTAAGGAGATCCTGTTACTAGAGAAGAAGAGTGAGAAAGACAGCAGGAGCAGCTGTCACTTGCTGAGACACAGCTTTGAAACCCAGCTAGTGTCACGCTGAGGCCTGTGAAGTGCCTGGCAGGAGCAACAAAAGGTCACAGATATCTATCTCACGAGAAGGTCTTGGCACCTTGATCTGAGCACCTCTGAGACTTGGGGATACTCCTGCCTTCCCTCCGCTCTTCTTCGTGCCCTGTTAACCATAATTTTGAGCACAAGTCAGGGGAAGGAGGATGCAGTCGGAGACAGCGGGAGCCCAGCAGGAAGGATGCTCACTGGGAAGGGCAGGACAAGGATGTGAGACACGAGGATCTACGCCCTCTCTCCCCAGATACGGCATCTCTGCTGCAGTCTGGGAAACCTCGCCTGTTTGGAAGGGCATGCGAGACGCCACCCCCGACCTGAGCAGCGGGAGGGGACACAGGAGCGCAGCTGAGGAGCGGAGCGCAGCTGAGGAGCGGGGGCACGACCCATCTCAGCGCCACCCCACAGCAACGCCTGCTGCGAGCGCGGGGCCGCCCCGTGCTCCTGCCCGGCAATTAAGAGCATCTGAGGGAGATTTCGGTGCGTAATCCCTGTTCTCCCCACAGGATGCAGCTTCTGCTCTCCCTCGGGAGCACTCAGCGAGTGTTGCCACATTCAATTCAGCATCCCTTCTCCATTAGCAGTAACTCAATAGCGGTGGGCCCTGCGGACCGGCGTGATGCACTGCTCTTGCTGCGCAGAGATTACACTGCTTAGTGGGCACACAGGCCACAAGCTGCACAATTCCTTTGGCTCCTGGCCATGACCATGGCGGCCCCATAGGACTGGGCGCAGAGGCAGCTCCACGGAGTGAGCTCTGCTGAGAGCCTGTTGCTCAGCTCCAGAGAGCAGGAGGGACTGCAGGAAGAAGAGCTGGGGCACCCCAAGAGACCCTGCTGCACGCCCAGAGAAGGGGAGTCAGCAGGGACGAGGGAAACACAGATACATCAGCTGTCTGCTGCAGTGGGAAGAGCTCTCTGTTAGACACCCAACCGTATGCCAAACGGCTAAGGAAAGCACTTGGACTGGAGAGATTTGCTTCACTGCTTCTTGGCTGAGCCTTATGGAGGCCTTTCATCCACAACGGGACTGTTCAGAAAGGAAGAGATGGTCATGCCGTCCTGGCAGGGTGGTCAGTAGCTGCACAGATACAGGAACCGGCCACAGAGAGGGTTAGCAGTGTGCCCAGGGCACACAGGGAGCTGGTGCTTCAGTCCAGGAGCTCACGGCTCCAACCCCCCATAGCTGCAGCAGTCTCCAGCAACGGGCAGCAGCCTCCATGGTGCTCACAGGTGCAACTTACTGTCCAACAGCCCAGCCGCATGTCTGTCAGCCTCCCACAAAGGGAATCACAGGACAGAAAACATCACCCTCGTGAAGACCTTTTTYCTTATAGTATGCAGGACACGTTAGCAGAGGCTGCCTGGTATCTCACACCTACAGTAACCGCTCACTCCAATGGCTTGTGAGCCTASAAAAGCAGACAGAGCGCCCAGCGAAAGAGGTGCTAGGAGATGAATGCCTTTACTCCGCTTGTGAACAACCCAATCCACTGAGAGGACAAACAGACAGGGAAGGAGCAACGAGCAAGCGGTAAAAGAAGGAGAGGGAAAACAGATTGCTAGTCCCCTCCTTGGCAGGCTGGCAGCACTTAGGCTGTAAAGCAGCGTCTTGAGACAGGAGCCAGCACTTCTGGAGCAGCACCAGCACCCGTCTGAAGCGCAGGCCCAGCGTGCAACAGTTTGCACAGGTGTGGACGGGAGTCCCGCTCCTCTCCACAGGACGCTGCACGCACACCCTTGTCAGCCGCCGCACCAGCTGCAGCTCTTCCACTTCCAAAGCAGCCGGACACAAGGAGGCCACTGTCCTCCCAGAGCCTGCAGCGGGTCGCTCCCTTCCACCTGAGCTGTGCATGCTCTCCCTGGGAAGGGCTGCAAGTTTGCATCGTGTGAAACGCCCAGGCGTGGGAAGGGAGGAAACGCRGGGAAGGGGCAGGACAGACGCTGCCCAGCAGAGCAAACGCTGCGGAGGTTGCGCCCCCCGCGCCTGCCAGCGCTGCCCTCCCGTTACCCCAGTGATGGGGACTGCACAAGCCTGGAACTCACACCAGGAGAGCCCAAGGACTCCCACTTGACTCCTTCAACAGGTTTCTGGATACTAAGTGCAGTACCCACAAGATACAAGAGGGAGTGACAAACTCCTGCTTGTCACCCAAGCCAGAAGTCTCAAAGTGGAGGCTGATCCTCATGTGTTACCTTTAGCAGCCTCCCTTCACACGCTCCCTCCTTCCTCATAAAACAAAGGACTCATGGGCTGTTTCACAGTCCGTCTCACCTGAATCATTCTGCTCGCTACAGAAACCCACCCGTGTGGGGGCAGAGCAGTTCAATGGTGTGTTACAGCACCAAACAGCACTGCAGTAGAGTAGCAAAGGTGGAAATACTAAACATAATTTCACATCAAAATTAAATTCTTTATGTAGCCATTAAAAAATAAATAAAAAGGAACAATAAGTCCACAGTGATTTTTCCAGAAATCCTGTGTGACCAGCCAAAGCAGAGCACCTTCACACGAGACATTCCCACCAGTACAACAAGCAAGACCGCGCTTGGCCATCCAGCCTGACCCAACACTGCCCAAGCACCAGGAGATGCCCCCGCACCTCATGCAGCTGAGGGGAGCCGGGGGGACTCAYAGCCCCCAGGCGGTGCCATCCTGGCTCTGGAGGCCACCTGAACCTCCCGAGCCTCCCTCCAGGCCTGCAAGCGGCTTGTCCAGGGCACTGTGACAACAAGAAATATCAGGTTCATCTGCCTGGAAACACCACGCACAGCTCTTCTTCACCCTGTGCTGTCCTGCTGGGCCCGAGTGAGCCAGGAAAACACAGGGAGTTGTTTTGATGAGGAAGGATAGAAAAAAATGTCTGCAGTGAAATAAGGTTACGGCAGGGGAAGAAACAGCAGGCAGCAGCAGACCTGCCTGGGGCAAAGGGAGTCTCCGTGCTCCCCTGGGAAAGGTCTTTTGTTCATAAAAAGAAAAGTGGCCACAGAAGACAGGATGGGACCCGGTATGGGAAGTTTCAGCCTGAGGCATGGGACTTGTCCTGGCTTTCCTTGGATTACGTTTCTCAAGCATCTCAACATTGCTTCCAGGTCAGCTCTAGACTGGATCTCGCCTCTTCCACATGGCCTCCAATCCAGAGAACAGACAAACGCGGAGCCCAAGAACTTCAGCCCTTTGCAATACCTGGTGGCCAGAGAGCGCTAGAAGGTGCCTGGCTGCCTGGGCTGGAGCTGCTCTCCCTCTGCCCCTGCCCTTACCTCCCAGCGGGGAGACACGCGTTTCCTGCCATCACCCTTTCTTGGCGAGCGGAACACACAAGTTGGCGTCTTTACAAACAAGGGGATTCCTCCCCAGCCTGGCTGATGAGCGGGACAAAGGAATAGATGCAGGGGGGAGACTGAGGGGAGCCAGGAGTGAGGGGCACAAAGGAGCCCTTAGGTGGGAACAGCTGACGGGAGGCAGGAGTTTGGGGTAGATGGAGGGGAAGCCTGTGACTCCTGAGCACCTTGGCCAGTGGGGAACAGGAGAGGGCCACCTCAGCCAGGAACGTAGGATGAAAGGAGGGCTGCGACCTCCAGCACTTTGGGAGACCCCACAGGGATACGCCCGGTGGACTCTCCCTTCACTCGAATAAAGTCATAAGACTCCTCTGTCTCCTTTTTGGACATTCAGTTCTTGACAGCGAGATTTTCCCCACACCGGCTTGTGGAAAATAAGGATTTTGGCCACAATTAAAACGGACGACTGTAGTACAAACCACCCCCACGCTGACTCCAACGCATCCCTGCCCTGGACAGGGGTCCGAGGCCCAGACTGCACCCTGCYGTTCCCAGCGGGGCCAGCTGCCATCTTTGGGTTGGAAATGCCACCCCAGAGAGGGGAGATGCAGTCCCGGGCCACGCGCACAGGCCGGGGAAGCAGAGACGGGGCCCTGGAAGAGGCTCCGAGCCGCCCGGCGCCTCCCCTCGCGAGCCATTGTCGGCACAGGCCGGAGCACGCCGCACGTGATCCGAAGGGAGCACCACGAGGCAGGTGGGCGCAGGGCCCGCGGGGCAGCGGGTGCCGTTCCCCGTCCTGCCCAGCCAGGCTGAAGCCTGGTGCAGTCTCTGGCCGAAACGCAGTGAATCGCTCAGTCGCACGCCGCAGCAGGGACCCCAAGGGGTGCTGCTCCGGAGCCAGTCACAGGCACGACCGCGCGTCCCACAGAGCCACCAGGTCTCTCTAGATGTGTYGGGCATTTTCCTGGCAGCCTTTTCCAAGCCCTTCTCCACAAAGCACTCTACAAAACTCAAAACAGCAACCGCAGGAAACAGCTTACCTCCAACAGCCCGAGGCTGCTCTGCATTCCTCCCTCCCCTTCCTTCCCGGGGGCGACCCGCAGCCCCGACACCCTCCCGCTGTGGCTACCTCCAGSTAAAGCAGTAACCTGCAGGCAACCTTCCTGTGCGCTCCCGCTCCAGCAGCCTCCTGCCAGGGAGGCGCTGAGGGCAGACACAGCTTCCCGTGGGCATCAAGCCCTCCGCTTGCTCCCAGCTCGGCTCCATCTCCTCAGCACAAGCGCTCGCTCTCTTGCCGCGGGACCCGATACGGCAGAGGGCAGCYAAAACGTTGAAGACACAGCAGGAAACAGTTCTGCTCTTCCCTACGGCCAGTCTAATAGCCCAGGAGGGAGACACCGGAACGAAAGGGCAATACATTTGCACTAATGAGAAGGACCCACAACTTGACATCTTGCTCTGCTTCCTAAGGCATTCCTCTTTCTGCTAAYGCCCTGGGAATTCATCACGCTTAGGGCAGGAATGATTGCACCAATTAGTTAGCGCACAAGGCTCAAACTCCTGCTCCTGATGGGAGCCAATCAATGGGGCACATCACGCAAGTGGCACCTTGRATTTTAGCCGCCCCCTCTAGCAGGCTTTGCTGTGAAGCCCGGCGCAGCGCTCGCTCTGCCTGCTGCCCACGGGTAACTCTGAAAAGCTGCAGGAAGGAGGCTCTCCTGCCTGAGCACAAGGCTGGTAAGAAGCAGGGGACAGCTCTGCACCAGCAGCCCGCACCTTACCGAGCCTCCCGCTACCTATAAGAGCGGCAACAGCACAACCCACAGCCCGGACACTGTTAAATACCCTGCTAAACACTACAAAACGCCACTGCCCCCTACGCACTYCCCTTACGCCACCTACTTCGGGGACCTCCGCTTGACTGCTTTAAAAACCTCATAAACTTTCACACTCTGTCTCAAAGCTGGAGTTACAGCCCTCCCAGGGATCCAGGCCAGSTCCCTGAAAGTTACGGCCAAGTCAGGAATAAATTCATGGTTTAAAACTGAAYAGACCTAAGATTTAAGACGCTTATTTATTTCTGCCATTCTACCTCTTCCCTCCTGCTGCCTAAGTGTTTCTGGGGTGTTTACCACTAAACTAAAGCCAGGATAACAAGGCTGATAAGAACACCAGTCAATTTTAAAGGATGAAAATGGCATTAGAAGAATCAGACCATTACTCCCCTTGACCTCGCCATTTGCCGTAATACAATATATATTGCTGCCCTCTTCAGCCAGAGCCTTTTTCCACACTCAGGTACCATACTTGGGCAAGTAATGGAACACATGCCCCTGCAAAWAGGCTAAGTGGCATCACCAGTTACTGTGGAAGCCCTGTGTCTTTACARGGATCAGAAGCTTGCTCAGCTGCAATTTTAAGAGGCCCTTCCAGTCCTTAGGTATTCCAGGCTGATGTGCAAGATAACCTTAATACTCGTTTATTTTGGCCTTATCAGAGAGAAAGAACAAGCACCTATGYGCAAACAAGGACTTTCCAAGATATCTCCTCACCACCCCAAGCTCAGCTTTATAAGTGCCCAGTTTCYAAAGCACATGGCACCAAATCTAGAGGTCTCGAGCAGCACAGGGACAGCAGGAAGCAGTTGGTATTAGGCCTGCTGRTGACTCCCTGACACGCACCTGGAGCCTGACCAACCTTGTCAAGCTTTCCACTGGCACTGAGGATCTTAGTAAGTGCAAGAACAGCTGCAAGGCTAAGACAGTTTCCTCATCCAGACCACTTTGACAGCAAGAATTTAACAGGCAGTCAACTGGGAGAAGTAAGGGAGGGGCTCTGCATCACTACGGCATCCCCAGGACACCTTCAAATGGAAGCCAGGGTCTCAAGCTTGTTGTTATCGGGTGACTCGTGGCACCCGAGGCCCGGCAGCTCCTGCACGGGGACGCCCAGCTCGAGAGGCTGGGGATGCGAGCGGGGTCCCAGGGCTGGCGAGGGCAGCCAGCCTCCCTCAAGGGAAGCCTCTTCCCCAGCTGGAACCGCTGGTGCACGGAAGAAAGACGGGCAGAAGGCCGGGGCTGCCTTTGCCTCTGCCCTCTATCCCAGCCCTTTAAAGAGCTGCAGGGAGGGAAGTGATTCAGCTGTCTCCTCGCAGAACTTGCCCTTCAGGGCAGGCAGATTTAAGTGGTTTGAGTTGCAGGAAAACAAAAATAAAGACGCCTTCAAACYCCAGCACTGCTTCCAGGCTGGTGCTCTATATCTGAGCACTAAAATGCAGCCAGACGGAGGGGAGCACGTGCGCGCGCACGGGCACCCGCCCTGACGGCTCTTCAGCAGCAGCTCCTCCTCAGCAGGGCGGCCCTGCCCTCCCCGGGCAGCTCCCACACGAGGCTGCTGCATTTCCTGCCCAGCCAAGGGCTGCCATGCTCGCCCAGGCACGCTCGCCTGCCACGGGGCCCACGCAACCCACGCAGGCAGATGGGGYGCGCCCAGTCCAAGACCAGGCTTCTTTTTCTTTTTTTTCCAGCCAAYTACTCGACTCAAGCTGGACTCCCACTTGATGAGCACCACCCTGCAAAGGCCCCCCCTCCCCGCACGCTGTGCAAATTGGAATACAAATCAGAGGGAAAAGCTTTCTTCTGTTTGAACAAATTGCTATAGATTCACCCCCGTCTCAGGTCAGAGCCCCCGATGGGAAATATTTTCACTGGCTGACTGCTAATAGACTCTGGAGCAGCCACTGGATCAATACCCGAATAAGAAAATTAGCCAAAGCACACAATCTGATCTTGCCTCGTTTTGAATTACAGCAGGTTTGTGTTTATCTCGCTCCCTTTCCTCTCCTTCCYTCTCTAGCATGCTTCTCCATCCTAACTCCCTGGTTACCAATCTATCAAATCTGCAGTCAGATTTGTGGGAATATAATAAAGTATGTGGAGAAAGATGTAATACCCTTTGAAAAATGTTTATATGCAATGCWATTTCCTAGTGAAACTGCAGTGCTGCCACTCCCTGGGAAGAGTCAGTTCAGAAACAGCAGTGAGATTTTCGCACCGACACATGCACACATGTACACACACACACACAGAGCCTGCAAATGAAAACACAAAACAAACACACACGAGTCATCCACAAGTACCTGCACAGCAGGAGTGAGGACAGGCTGAATGTTCCCTCTGAGAAAACCCAAGGGTCAGCAAGGAGAAGGTTTCCACACCGCGAATAAAAGTGGCAGATTCCCCCTGTTCACACGGATAGCAATGGAGATGTGCAACTACCCTGGGGCTAGATTTCAGACACAGAGTGCAAGGCACCAACCAGAAGTCATCCAGCCTTTAGAAGACTTCACCAGCAAACAAACAAGCGAAGTTGAGGACTTACAGAGTACTTCAGTGATGGGTTTTTGGCAAATGAACACAGAGACCTTCCAATTTTCCCACCCCCTTCTTGCTAGTTAAGGCCATACGTCATCTTAGTCTAGAAACAACCCTATAAGAGGAGGAGAGGCAGAGATAAAGCACATACACATAAAGCACGTTTTTTTTTWWAAAAAAAAATGTTTAAAAAAACACATGCTACCAAACCAACTGTTCAGATAGGGCACATTGCCCAGAGGATATTTAGTGGGAGTAAATATCCTATCTGTACTTCCTATCCCAGCAGCCCACTCCGATACCTACAACTGTGTTGAATAAGGAGAGAAAGACTCAGTCTTCATCTTCCTTCTCCGATAATACTTCGTGCTGTGAAGCAAAACCACCGACTGGGTGCATATGGAGAACTCAATGTACAAAGAGAGCCCAGAGCATCTAACGTGCATCCAGGTCCCCCTGGTGCATTAGCGCACTGSAAGTGGCTGAAAACCCAGCAGTCGAAGCAGGACCTGACGCTGCCTATATGAAGCCTCCCTGAGGAGGTACATACCCTTCCTCCRACAAGACACGGCCCTCGTGTCTGGGCCCCATAACCAGGGAGCACAGGGCAGGGCATCTGCTGCAAACCGCACCCARCTATCCCAAGGCAGAATCTGCAAAATACACATACGTGGGCGTGCGTACACGTGCACGCACACGACTTTACTCCCTGCAGTGTGTTATCAATGGGTTTATTTCCATTTGCACCATCTCTGATTTTTTAAAAATCTTTACATTATGCTCATATAAAAATATTAGGTATAGCCACTACAAGAGATTATGCAGCATATAATGGAAGAGATATGGGCTTATCTTCAATTTCTTGTCTTTGCTGCAAGCCAAGACAGCAGTGTGCTAATTACAGCAGTTTTAATCACAGAAATGGAAAGAGGAAGAGGATAGGCCATAAAGCAATCATTCCCTAAACATCTCGCAGCCAGAACCATCTCCATCGGAGCAAACAAGGAAGGACATTGTCTTCAGAAGGCAAGAGGAGAGATCCTAGAGCAAAGGCAGGGAAGGTCCAGCAAGACGGTCTGCATTTTAATGCTTGTTATTCTTGTCTTACTTGAGAATAGCAAAACACTAACAGCAATACACATCGTGAACATGCTTGAGCAATACGAGGGGATTCTTGCTGTCTCTGTCATGGGAAGTTTGGTGCCTGGAAGCTGCTCCGTCTTGGAACAGGCCGAAGTTGTGTTTTGGCTCTGTTTAAGTGCATAGGCTATACTGACTGCTAGTAACCTGGCTGGTCCCCAAAATGGGAAAGGCAGCACTCCAGGAGACCTCCTGAAGCACACAGGAACTAACACACCTATAGCCAGTGATTCTCCTAAAGGGTGACGGGAAGATGAAGAAGTAATTTGGAAGCAGTTTTCCCCAAGAAAGCATATAAAAGATATATTCTGGTTCTCCCTGGGTAGGGCTGATGCGTATGTACTGTAACCACAGCCTTGGCTAACTAGAGCTGGCTGGCAAGCGTGGCTTCATCAGAACAGGTATGCGCAGTTAAAATTGCCTAGGAAATGCAGGCATCAGGTTTAGGGATGCAACAGGACAGGCACATACCACCTTGCACCTGCAGAAGAGCAGGCCGCTCTGTACCAGTCCTCCACTGCCCAGCACAAGCACCCACCTACTCGAAGCCCATTTCTTTCATTTACTCCAACAAGAGTCAGGAGCAACAACCCAGCACGTGAAGGCAGCAGAGTTACCTGCCCCTGCAGTGCTGCCGAGCCCATGGTGCTCACCAACACCAGGGAACCTGTGGACGAGCTGAGGGGCAGATTTACAAAGCACCCTTAGGGTAAGCATGCATCCAAACAATATGAATGCCACAGGAAGAAAGGCCAGCTCCTCAATCTCTGTTTTGAGGCAATTATASATACTGTGGATAGAAGCCATGTGTGTGCATCTACACACCTGTTTGGCTACAGGAAGAGGAAGGGAACAGTAAAATGCCAATAAATAGAAAGGAAAGCAAAGTGAGGGAGCAATGGAAATCTAAAAAGCTACCGAAGAGGAAAACACACAACAGCTGAAAATAAGTTCACTCTGAATCGTRTGCTAAAAATGGAAGCGGTTAAAACATTCACTGGAGCCCAGCAGAGCAAACTCTGCTGGAGGTTGCTCACAAAGAGCCAGCCCTGGAGCAGCGCAGCCAGCACAGAGCAGCCACAAAGCCAGGAGGTGGAAAATTGTTGTGCAAGGCACTACCCGAGGGAACATCCCTTGCTGTATAGGGGAGCTCCCCATCCACTTCCATGTGCTGCCAGTCTGTAACTAACCCTTTAGAAGCCAATCATTAAGAAAAAAAGCAGAAAGATCAAATTATGAGTATTAACTGTCCTAAAGGGAGAATATTTAGAAGGAAGGCTGATCAAGTCACCCACACAAACAGGTTCACCAATACACCAGTGAGGAGGGGGACACAGGCCAGCTGCTCCCCTGAGCAAGCTTGCTGGGCCATCCTTCCTTCAGCAGGAGCTGAAGATATTCCACTGTCCTCCAGAACCYTTCACCGGCACCGTTCCTGCTCCTTAATCTTATTCCATGAGGAACACAGGCCATGTCCATGCGAGGAAGAACTTCCTTCCTGTGAGGGTGACAGAGCCCTGGCACAGGCTGCCCAGAGAGGCTGTGGAGTCTCCWKCTCTGGAGATCTTCAGACCCGCCTGGCTGCCACCCTGTGCCCCGTGCTGGAGCAGGGGGTTGGACKAGGTGATCTCTAGAGGTCCCTTCCAACCTCAACCATTCTGTGATCTGCTGCTTGCTTTGGAGCCCCACTCAGTGTGGAGGTGTCATTGGCATAATAATAACTGAGGCCACTCAGCTTCACTCATCTCCAAAGCGCAGCAAGAGCAGGGACATTTGCTCTAGTTGTGTCCCTTGCTTCTATCTCTATCACTCACCAGTAAACTTGGGAAAGAAACAGAGAAATCTCTTCTTCCTGCCTGTGTCAAAGTGCATTGCAATAAAGCAGTGAAAAGAAAAATCTGCCTCTATCCCAAAACAGCAATCCTGCAAGAAAGTGGAGKCTAGAAAATACAACTCCTGCCTACCACCTCCAACTCACCTCCGGAAAAGGATACACAAGTAGTATCAAGCACCAGAAAAACAGCTAAAGACGTTTTTGCACTATGGATCATAGATCTGAGAAGARCAATTTCATAATATATTCAGGACTTAAACTTCTATAACATTGTTACTCAGTTTCCCTTAAGAAGAGACTTTGCTCAAGATAGTTAAAGACAGTTCAAAAAAAAAAAGTCTATTTAAAAGAATCTTGGGTCAAAAATTAACAGTGACTGCACAAATGCAGATGAGGATAAACAATAATAATAAAGTTTTTTATATATTCCTTTGTAGTCTTAAAAAAAGAAAGCCCAAAACCTATAGCCAGGAGAGTCACAGCCACTAGTTCCTCTGATTCCTGCCCCCTCCAACATTCTGGTTTCCCAGAGGGCTGGAAGAACTGCAGGGATCCCTCCTGGCCGGACCCGGGCAGCGGTGTTCGCTGTGGACTCACAGGCAGGAGGGCTGCCAGCTCCGCTCTTGGAGCTGCATCGCTCCCTTCGGGGATAACGAGGAAGAAGCTGCTGTCTATATCAGCAAGGTGAGCAGGTGTGACAACACGCACGCGAGAAATAAGACTGTATCAACAGAAACCCCATCAGCCAAATGCACCTTGAAAACTAATTACAGTGATTTTAATTGAATCAGGAAAAAAGAAAAGAAGGAAAAGGGAGAMAAGGAAAATCAGAAGAGTTGGTACAAGTAAGTCCCTTAATTACAAGCTATCATCCTCCCTGCGCTGCTCTGAGATTCGGGCTGCCGCCTCAGGCGCAGCCACAGCTGCTTCCCGGCAGACGACATCGGATCTGCCCCGCGGAGCGTTTCGGGTCCGTTCCAGAGCCTGCACGAAGGGCGAGCACGCGCAGCCCTGCGCGCTCCCCACGCCCGCACGCCCGCCTGCGCCTGGGCTGAGGCGAGCCCCCTCCCCAGACCCTGCGGTTCCGGCTGCCGTCCTGCGGGATTTCTCCAATCCCGCTTAGGCGAGAYGTCGCCCGGCAGGCGCGGCTCCTTTCCCGCGCTCTTCCCATTCCTCATTTTCAACAGCAGCCATGTCATGGGCATTACCATGGGGCCAATGAAACAGAAATATTCTCACTCCAAGAATTTACACACCATCAACAGCACCAGTTTATTTTCTCTCTGCTCCCCCTCGCCTTTGTTTTTAATCCAGCAACAGCTAGACACGTTTCTTTCATTTCCCTACCTCACCAAGGGTGACTTTAACACCCTCTCCTGTTTCTTTCTTCTGCAAAGCTTTTATTTTGGCATAACAAACAAGCAGTTCATACTTCCCCATTCTCCTCACTTCTTTTTCCACATTTGTTTKGAGGCAATCAAATGCAATGCTTAAACTAAAAACTGTTTATTATTTATTAGCCCTACTGGGGTTTTCCTGCATGCTGTTCTTTAATGCTGCTCTCTGCAATAAAGTTTGCAGTCTTTCCTTGCAGGACATTCTCCTCGCTTCCCCTTGCTGCACTTTTCAGTGCCTATACAGAATGCCCTGCTGACCCCTCTGCAGCTGAGTGATGAACAGCTCATCTAGTGTGTTTTACTGAACAACTCCCCCCTAAATGGTATCTTTAAGCAAGCCATATGCTGCTAACACACTTTGAAACATCTCCGTAATAATCCGGGAAGCAGAAGCRTTTGTGAAGCGGCGCACACCCCACCGCTGGCCACTTGGACCACCCATCAGCCTCAAGTAGATGCAAATGCTCGTTCCCAGCGGCAGCAAACAGCCCGTCATCCCTGCCAAGGCTTTGCAACTGCCACAGATCTGCTCCTGCTTTCAATAACTCCCTTGACTTTGGGCAATTTCTCCTTCTACATCATGCTCCAAGTGTGATTACCAAACATGAACGCGGAGCAAACTGCTCCTTTCAATCTGTTGTGGTGATAGTCATGCATTTCGCTCGGCATCCCAACGTGGAGGATTTATGATATTAATCAYGCACATCATAGTACGCAATCATTCTACACTACCAATTTCATTTTTCTACAGGAATAAGGATGAAAATCCTCATCCAATGCATCATTTGGCCAACCAGACAGCAAACTGTTATTGTGCCACTTTAATGAAAGCAGGAGCTTAGTTTCTGAGGGTGACGTCTTCAGACACAGCTCCACGGTTCAGGAGCCTGACTATTCCATTTTGAGAAAACAATTTAGAAACTTAATCACTGTTAAACGCAGGGTTTGTCTACACACTGAGTTATTCAAGAATAGCTTTTCCATTAAAAAAATATCAAAATTAAAGATGATTTCACTTTCAGAACCCAATATCCAGAGGCTTATTTCTTTTTTCCCCCCACAGCACCAAGCTGCATTTAGCCAACTTGGATCCCACCCTGCAAGCTCCACAGACACTGCAGAGCAAGGGGAGCTCTGGCATTCGACTCAAACAGGGTTGGCAGTCACCAAACTGTGCCAGCCAAGCTGCTGCACAGCCGAGCCTCAAAGTGCACCCCACGGCAAGGCGCTAGTTGGGTTTAGGGGATCACTACCCACATGCACAGCCCGAAGCGGAGCATACGCATGCACAGCAAACCAAAAGYGAGAATGAAGCTGGCGCAGGGCCTCAACCTGGCTGCCAACTAGCCCCTAGTTGACCTTCAAGGTGCAAAATCCCCTCGGGATGTCGCCTAAGCAGCCGGATCGTGGGCCAGGCTGCGCTCCAGGCTGTCACAGCTTCATGGTGGTAACTGGAACAACTACCTTAAAGCTAGCTCAAGAGCGCGCCCACAAGCTACTGTCCTGATTTCAGGCATCATGTTCAGGCACCTTAAGTCTCTTTCCAAGAATATGCCCCTACGCACACTCAGAACATGGAAAGGTCCTATATTCTTATGCAATTTCCAATATCKCTCTTCTCTAGAGGACCAACAACAAGGCAGCACTTCACAGTATGCCTTAAAATGGGAATCTCTGCAAGCACAACTCATGCCAGTGCCCACTTCTGGTTCGCTGTTCCCATCAGAGATAAGAAGGGCACCTTACTCTGAATTTATTTGATCACTGATCAAGATAATCCCCTTCTCAAACACACACTTGTGAATTTCGACTGCTCTAAATATAAAAGAAAAATCTCTTAAAGACATCACTGACAAAATCTTCTCAGCCTTTGTTGGCATTTGGAAAACAAACATTACAGACTTCTTTCTATCTTTATACTTGTAAGAAAAATAGAATACAGGCTTAGCACATACCTAAAATAACTAGTGTTCAGTAGTCAGTTTCTTGCGTCCTCAAAAGCTGCGCTCCGCGCTGGCATCCAGTCCCATTTTAACACCACCGCCCCAGTCCCCCTACCAGAACTTTCCCCTCCATCCCTGACGCTGTCGCCAGTGTAAGAATCTGTGATATGGTCCCCTGCTTCCCACTCCCAGCCCCAAACACAAAATCTCTGCTCCTTCACAGTAAACAGATTTCTTTTTTGGTCCTTCCCTCGGGAATCATTTAATTCTTTTCATTCATGAAATCGGTTTTACGTAGTAGAAGCTTCCTCGATGCCTTGATGCAGAGCAAAATAATTTGAATAACTGCTGAAAGAGTCAACRCATTTCAGAACTAGCCCTGTGCACAGCGCCCAGCGATTTTTCARTAGCGCCCTGCACCCTCGGGCAGAGAGGACCCCTCTCCCCACGGGTSAAAGATTTTCCTTTCCTCTTTCCCTCCCCGCAGTGCTGCGCAGCAAAGCTCGGCTTCTGCAGCGCCTCCAGAAGGCCCTGCAAAGTGAATCCTCACCCGTGAGCAAAGAGGGACCCCCGTCACACCGACACCGGAAAAAAGTCGCCTCGCCTTGAAAGTTTCACTCTGCGAGACCGGGATACCAACACGTTCCCAGCGGCCTGTTCCTCCTTCTGTCCTCCTCCTCATGCCTGCCAACCACAGGGATCACAGCTAACACCAGCTGCACTCTYCCACAGAGAAAAGGGTGCTTCAAACTTTGCTGGTGTTCAACTCTCCATTTTGCCAATGACAAAACAGTAAAATTTGGTCTTATTTCCCCCATGCAGACTGAAACCACTGTAAGCAATGGGCACGTTGTACAAGTGAAAGCTCACAGAGCACTGAGATTTCACAATGATGTGAAAGCGCTCAAATATTATTACAGMGATGCGAAACACACGTCCCCCAAGGCACACGGCCTGTGCCCTCCGAGGGGACCTGCAGGCTCTAACAACTGCTGCGAAATGCTCCAGACCAGATAAGTTTTCTTAACATCCTGGAACGATTCACTTGACTGGTACAGGAGTCGAGTCTCCTGTCCCCAGATGTCTCCAGCTTCAGTCACATTAGTTTTGTGCCTCAATTTCTCACATCCCCACTGTTTGCAGGGATGCTCRAAGTCCGAGTAATGCGTTCATTGAATGTGGCAAGGGACAATCAGGCTTCACCCTGCATTTCCACAGAGCAAGGCGCAGCACAGGCATCACAGGGTGAAACGGCACTTGTAARCAACGGCTGTCTTGCCATGTTTCTCCAGTATCCGCCTAAAGAACATTTTTGTTTTTCCCTCTGATCTCTTCCATCACAAAGACACACGGGATATGAAAGACTCCAACCCACATTTATCTCAAAACAATTTATGCYGGTTATTGAAGGACCATTTCCTTTCGAAAGAGCAAGCAGCAACGGCAAGCCCATATTCTTGTATTAAATGTTCACCCGCAGACATCCACAATCTTTTCTCACGGCCTGACCTGAACTTTCCACGTTGTGCCAGTCCCTCTTTAGGCAACGTTTGCTGATTTTCCCTCACAGATTGCAGGCCTTGGAGCACCTTGGTCAGTCGCCGCCCTCACGCTGCCGTTGGGCCCGTTTCCGCCCACGCGGCAGAAGCGCCCGCAAACCCTTCTCCTGTGCTACAGTTCACAGCAGAGATGAACCAGGAGCCGCACGGGTTGTTGGGTTCCTCTGGGATCCCCGTTACGGGAGGGCGGCAGCGCTTCCGAGAGYGGTTTGCAGCGCGGGGACAGGAGCGCCAGGAGAGCGGGAGCYGGCACAGGAGGGTGGAGGCTGCTCCAGCCGCCGCGTGTCCCCTCGCTGCCCGCTGAAGGAGCAAGCCCTGCCTGGCCTCTCCTTGCCYGCCRGCACCCGCTGGAACGGGCGGCCCCRTCTGCTCTGCCGCCCGTGGCTGGTGCCATCGCGGGAGCTCCGGCTCTCCTGGGGCAGAGCCCTCCSCAGACTCGGGCAGCCTAGTCAGGCAAACGTCTGTGGAAGGACCAGACTGCAGAGACCAGGAAAACGAGCAGAAAACTCAAAGAGATCAGCTCCTCTGTTCAGCGCTCTCCAGTGCCCTGCTCAGCTCCAGGCATCTGCCTTGCCCAGCCCCAGTCTGCAGGGCTCGGGTGTTGAAACACAAGGGGGTAGCAGTCAGGAGCCGACGGGGATGCGCTGTGGGTCCCTCTTCCCTCCCATCTACTCAGATTCCTTTAACGCTTCTATWAAAACACAGAAGAGGAACCACCAAGTCTGTGCTTGAGGTACCAAACCGGAATTTAGGAGGCCCATGCTCACTTCATTGTAAGATCTACATAGAAAACCTGATGCTCCTGGAGAGAAACAGCAGCAGTTTCTCTAACCCATGGGAATATTACGAGAGAAAAAGAAACATATAGGATCCTAAGCTGCTCAGATAAGAGAGGTTCACACCTCAAACAAAGCAGAGGCACTCGGGGAAGGCTGCAAGCAGCCGACACTGCTGCCAGAATGGAAGCGACCGCTCGGTCTCRGGTGTTCCTCCTGCTAACTCTGGCCTGACCCCAGCTCGCTTGAGYGTGCTAGGAGGCCTCTGGCCGGGCTTCCGACGTGCACCGCGGGGCAACAGAGCGGAAGGGCCACTCCAGGGCGGCGTCCCGTTACGTGGCCGCCACCCTGCACGTCCGGGGCAGCGAGCAGGACCCCCAGGAGGCCCTGCGGAACCCACCGCCACCTCCTCCACGAGGATCACGCGGCAGCGACAGGGGCCGTCGTTTCCCCTGCGCGCCACCCGGCAGCAGGATGAGGGACGGGTCCCCACACACCCCATGGCAGGGGCAGCTTCACCCAGCAGCGCTACACCAGGGCAGAAGCCAAGAAAGCATCGGGGAATCTCGGCCCCCAAACAAGCCCCGTCCTGGCCAAGCTGCTGGTAAAAGCCATTCTCCAGGCCAGCTTTCATTGAGCCAAGAGAGCTGCTGCCGGGTTTCCCTTCCCTAGCTCAAGTTATCTTTTTTCTTTCCCCCGGGTTTTTAATGCAGTGCTGTTCATTGTCAGCTTCATGGGATATATCACACATTTAATATCTCCTTTAAACACTGAGCAAATGCCGGGCTACAGAAATGAACCTTTGCTCCCCCTCCATAAGGGAGGGAGCAAAGCGCTCTGGACCCTCACAGAGCAGGGACAACCCCGCCCGCTRAACAGGGGCACGAGGAACGCCGAGGGGCCCCCGGGAGCGCATCGCCCCGACGGACGGGTCCGACGTGCAATCGGCAGCGCCCGCCCGTCCTCCTTCCTCCCGCAGCCCCCCAGCGGGTTTTGCACCTCCAAATTACAGCGGGTGCAAAAGGGGACTGGCCCCGGGGCGCTGGATCTTGAGCACGCACGCTCTCAAAGTGTTCTTAATAGTTTCCATCCACCTTCAGCCCTTGGCCGCCACGCGTAGCCTGGGGGCTGCCCCACGGCGTGTGACCAAAGGCACCCGCTGCACTCCGGAGGGGAGAACAACGTGTTCCGCCGTTCTGTCCGGGAGGAGCCCGACCCAAGCGGCGGCCCTGGCGGCAACGCGCGGCCCCCGCTGGCCACACGAGACGGCAGCGCCCACCCCGAGACGYCCCGGCCCGCGCGCCACGGGCGGCCACGAGCCCTGGCGGGGGGCACCGGCAGCAGGCAGGGCCCACGGGTGCCCACGGCGTGGGGGGCAATGCGCCTACGCACAGACCTTCCGTGACTTACAAACAGAAAGCCCCGCATCACGGCACGCCTTGGGGCCCACACTGAACTGCCGTCTCACTACCGGACCTACAGGGCCACTCTGAGCTGCACCGCCTGCGTCCTGGGAGCCACCGCGGCTCCCTCGCCCACCTCCTCAAAGCATCTGATTCGCCCCCCCTCAGAAAAAGAAAAAAAACCCCAACGCACTCCTGACACGGTGATAATTTTATAAGCTGTGCTGCTCACGTCAAATTATTCAACATCTGTCTTCATGTTCCCACAAAAATTAGCATAGGATAGTGGCTTCTGGTGACACCTACAGTGAAATATTTTGACTTCTACCAGGAAGTTGCAAACAACCTGTCAGGGGGATAATGTCACTTTTCTAGTACTGCATATTAAAGTCAGCGGAGGGCTCACCCTGCGCACGAGGCTGCCGAGCTAACACAGAGGTGCTGGTGACACACACGGGCGGAGGTGACACACTCTAGGTGTGTAGGAAGCAAACAAGGCATGCCGGAAGCAAGTCCACACGGACAGACTTAATACCCCGGCATTAAAAAGCTGCTAAAATACACAAGTATTGGACCAACCCCATCCTTATATGGGGCTATTTCTGTAGCCGTCAAGCTACAAAACCCTGCTCATTCCCATGACAAAAAGGCAGTAGCCTGAGGAGTGACATACAGCACGTAGGGAAGGATGCATACATACACACACGTATTTAAGGCCTGAAGGACCCCTGTGCTCATACATCCCATTTTTCCACCTCAATCACCCAAGCTGCAACCCCCAGGAGCCAGTTCCAGCGCTCCGTCGGTCAACGCTCTGCTCACCCGTGCCAAAGGGCACCCGGAGCACTGGTACAAGCAGAGCAAAGCTGAGGAGCTGCCCGTGCCCCTGCCCCAGCTGGCAAAGCAGCTGTTGGGGGCAGGGGAGAAGGAGCGATGCACAGCATCAAGCTCTAGGTTGAGCTGTGTTTGCACCCCCAGAACCACGCGGTGAAGAGCCACAGCACAGGGTGCCAGAGGGCATGAGGCATCCTGCCTGGATGACGCTGCACTGAGAGCGCTGGGAACAGAGCTGTTCTTCATGGGTAACAGGAGCAGGAAACCAATCCTGCCACGTGTACATGACATGTAAGTGCCAGCGTCTAGGGCCTAGCCCCAGGCTGTGTTTTACCATGACGCTCCCCACGGCAGATGCATTCTCCCACCAGGCTCTGGGCTGCCTGCAGTGGTGTCACAGGTGATGCGGGGTTTTGGCTTCGCTTTAAAGAACAAACTTCCCCGGGTCATTTATTCCCAACTTCGGAGGCCAGGGCCGGGCTGTTCAGTGTCACAAGTGCTTCATCCCCAACACTTTCAAGTGTCTTAAATCAAGGGGTCCATCCAATTCTGCCTCAAACACCACCAGGTAGTTTTCCCTGTTTTCCAGCCTGAACCTTCCTTTCCTGCCCCTTGCCTCACACCCCACACTGTGGTGACCATTCCTGGAGGGCTTCCCCATTGCCTTTTCCTGCAGGTGACCTACAGAAGACCGGGAACACAACACCCCGCTCTTCCTGGCAACCCGAAAGGCTGCTGCCCCCCGGCTGGGCTGCACTGGGTGCAGGATACCTCAGCAATGTCTATTGATGCTCATTAGACACTCTTGCACCAAGTAGAGCAGCAGCCACCTGAGGTCTGGCTCTCTTTACCTACTGAGCAATCGCATTTCTTTTCACTCCATCACCACTGGCCCCTGCTCTCGAGCAGGGCAGCGAGGTGCAGGGTCTGCCAAGYGCGCACGGTGTGGGGCGGGTTCCCGCGGAGGGGCACCCCGAAGCCCGCTGAGCTGTCAGGAGGCAGCGGTCGCTGGGCCAGCCCTGCCCCACTGCAGCAAGCAGGGTTCAGCGGATGGGGCAGCTGAGGAGGAGCAGCTTTCAGACCCTCTTCAGTCAGCTACAGCAAATGCCAATTTATATAATAAGCTCTTCAGGTAACAGCCTAAAAGTACCTTGACTCCTAATTCAATTGCCCTTCCATGGCAAATGCTTCTTTCCCAACAAGCCCCTTACACGCATTTTATTTATACCATTCATCTCAATAAACCTCTCCAAGAGCTCCACTCCCTAGACAGAGGTCTTTTGTGCGCATCCATGTGGGTGTATTATTTAAAGGGTACATCACATGGATGCTTTATCTAGTTTAATCTGATTTAATCTCAGCAGATTTACCAGAGTAAAATATATTTATAGACTCAAATAGACRTCTCTCCCCACTTCCATCATGATARATACACACTCAAAACAGAAACAGGCACCTGAAACACGATACACGTTCCCAAATTTCTACATTAAGTGCCRCAAACACTCGCAACGGGGAATATCCCCAGTATTTGCATCTCAAGCCCAAGTGTTAAGACTAACATTCGGGACAACTGGAAATGGAAGGGCAGCAGAACTGATGTCTAATCCTGCTTTGGTTAGCCTTGGAAATACAATACAATAAAACACAACAGTTTAATTCCAGCTTTGCATGAACTATCRATAACAGCAATTTCACCTCCAAACAGTGCTGGCCATGCAAAGCAGGAAATCAGCCAAGGGTGGTAGACTGAAGGCAAAATTGGGAAATACRGTGCAAAAAACTATTAATCACTGTAAAAGTTTGTGGCGTGCTGATTCCACAGCAGCTCTGCATTAAAACTCCCAACGGTTTCAACAGATAGTTTGCACAGGGGAGGGGAGAGGTGGGAAGGGGCAGGATTCCTCCCTTGTTTCTGCAGCGGGAGCAGGGAACAGGCAGCAGCTGCCGAAGCATCCCGCCCCACGAGGATGYCTTCGGCTCGGCGCGCGCCTACCCGGCCGCGCTTGCTTTTGTGTGCAGCCTCCGAGAGGAAGGCACAAAATAAAACATCACCAAATTATTCTGTAGATCTAATTTAGCAGCAGCTCTATCAAACGAGAGTTCACTGAGGCAGAGAAAAGAGACACGAGGAGCACCTTCTATGGCAGATTTCTGCAGAAGCAGTTTTAAGCCCCGTCCCTCCGGCTTGGCCCGAGGGAGGAGGCCTTTCCACGGGAGGGACAGGTACGGGCAGCAGGGGCCTTAAAGGGGAATCCGGAAAGTTTCTCTCCGAGGGCATTAYCTGTTATTAAGTCACCCGCACTCAGTAAGTTTCAGTGCCACAAACTCATGCTGCTCTCTGTCTCTCTGACCCTAGGAGGGGTTTCCTGAAATTTTGCTCTGGACATTCAAAGAGGGGAATATATGAAGAGAGGAATAAATAAACATAATAAAACCGCAACACTGTTTAGGAGGAAGAACGGAACAGAAAGGCACAAAACACTATTTAGAACGGTTATTTTGCAATACGGACCTACACTCAGTTTAACACCCCGGCCCTCGAAGAGGAAGGAGGAGCCGTTTCCACTCCGAAACGCCCCGCGAGCAGCGGGACCTGCCTCGGGCAGCGATGGCCGCGGGGCTGGGCTCCCCGCGGCGCCTCTCGGGCTGCTCCCCCGCTCCTTCCCTTCCCGTCCCCGCAGCGGGACCCACGGCAGCGCTCCGCGGAGAGCCAGAGCAAAGGCAGCCCTGCCGCCAGAGCCCCTCCGCTCCCCCCGCGCACTGGAAACGCGCGTCTCGCCAAGCGAGAATCAAAAGGGGACAGCCCGGGGGCCACTGCCCGGGGGGGACAGTCCGAGGGGCACCGCGAGCAGACGCCCCCTCGCTGCCCTCCCCTCCTGCCCCGGCGCTGCCACGCGGGTAACGAGCGCTCGACAAGGGGCAGCGGGCGCCGCTCGCCGCCTCCTGCGGCCGCTTTTGGACTCGGCTGCCGCCCCCCGCCCGCCGCCCCGCCCGGCTCTTACCGTAGACCCCCTGCGCCCTGCCGGGCGCGGGGAGCAGGGCCAGCAGCAGCAGCAGGCAGATCCTCTCCATCTTCGAGGCAGAGCCCTCCGCGCCGGCGAGCAGGAGCAGCCAGGGCAGCGCGGGCAGCATCGGGCGGCGAGCGGGGCGCCGGCGAGGAGCTCCCGAAGCGCCGCCCCATGCGCCCCGCGGGCGCCTCGGGCGAGACCCCGCCGGGCGCGGCCGGGGGTCCAAAACGCCGGAGGATAAAACAAAGCGAGGAGGGAGGCGGCGAGGGCGCGCAGGGAAGGAGCAGCGCGGGGGGCACCGGGCGCCTCTGCTCGGCGGGAGGCGGCGAGCGCGGCCCCGGCCCCAGGCCGGTGCCCGAGCGCTGCAAGCGGAGCCTGGCGGCGGGTCCGGCCCGGCGCAGCTCCCGCCGCGGGAAGCGGGCGGAGGTGGGCGAAGGGGCGCGGGCGGCCGCGGGTGGATTAGGTGCTTCCCTCTCCTCCAGACCTTCCAGGCGGAAGGAGCGCCGTGATCAATCACATCCAGGGGGGATTTTGTTTCCCCCCTCAAAGCAGCTTCCAGGAGCCCCCGCAGCTGCTCCGCATCGCCCGGCAGCCCGAGGGAGCTGCCCAGCCCGGCGCGGCTCCGCTCGCCTCCTCCCCTCCTGATGCCTCCTTCTCCCGTCAAAACTTTCCCTGTGGGGCCGGGCGCGGCTCCGGGGTGCTTCGCCGCCGCTCTCTGCCCGCTCCGCGCTCTCCGCCAGCCRTTCCCAGGCGCGGGGAGGTCCCCGCCGCTCTCCCTCGACGGCCGCCGGGGCTCCTGGGGGCTGCCGCGGGAGGGGAGTCCCCCAGGAGGGCGAAGCAGACGCGCAAAGTTGGGTTATTCCAGCCGGGCGCCGGCTGGAAGCTGCTCGGCCGCTCCCAGCGCCGCTGCTGCCGCCCAAGTAGGAACAAACCCTCCCGCGAAAGTTGCCGGCGCCTCTGGGCTGCGCGGCCGGGGCTGGCGCGGCCCGCGGCGCCCGGGCGGGACCTGCCGCCGCCTCCGCGGATCTGCCGCCGCTCCCCGGCTTCCCGGGGTTGTCTCTCTGCCTTTTTTTTTTTTTTTTTTTTTTTTTTTTTTTTTTCTCCCTTTCCCCCTCCCCATTTTTTTCCCCCCCGGTTTAAAAAAAAATAGAAATAAATAATAAAAGAAAGGAGCGAGCCAATTAAAGCGGCCGTGCTGGGAAGAGCCCTGCCCAATCCTCTCAGCCTCCCCCCGCACACCCCGCCCGGCCCCGKTAGAGCCGCGCGGGGCTGGGCACGGAGGGGAGCCGCCTCGGGCGGGGACGCGGGCCGCCGGCGCCGGCCGCCTCCGCGCTCCGGACACGCCGGGCAAGGTCGGCCTCGCCTCGGGAGCCGCCGCGCTGCGGAGCGCCGCAGGGGGCGCGGGGCGCGCGAGGGCAGCGCAGGCTGCCTCGGGCGGGGGCGCTCGGCGGGATGCGGCTCCCGCCTGGGGCCCGCGGGGCGGCGCGCAGGGCGCCGGGGGCCCCGCGCCTGTGCTGGCCCCGCCGCGGGCGCGCGTGGGCTGCGCCCCCCGCGACGGGCGTCGCCCGCAGAGGAGGGGCGCCCCGCGGGGGCACGAGCGAGGGCCCCACCGCGTCCATGCGGCTCCCGCCTGCTGCTACACAGAGAACGTGCCGGGCCGCTAACCCACGTCCCCGCGGGCGCGCAGGCAGCGGATGCAGGCGTTAGTTCATCAGCAGTTATCCCAGCCCGGTGCCGGCCGCGTGCAGCGGGGAGCGCAGCCGCGCTGAGGGGCGACCTGCAGCCCGGGGAGCAGCTGGGCCAAGGCAAAGGCCAGCGCGCGTCCCCCTGAGCTCATTCCCCTGCTGCCAGGGTGTCCCCAGGCTAAASCCGGTTCGGTTCGTCGTCCTCTTTCATTTTTCTTTCTTGTATAAGCGACTGAAGAGAGCRCTCACCAAGAACCCGTGGCTTTCTAGCCCTACGGTGTCCTTTCCAAAGAGGATGGCATGGAGCAAAGCGCTTACAAAGGTTACTGTGAGCAAGTGTGTTTCTTTTCTATTATTATTCTTCTTTTAATTCAATAAGCCCTGCTCCGAGAGGGATTTAATCCTTCCCCTCAGTGGGTGGTGGTGCTGTTAATAAAGGACATATGGGTAGAAAGAAAGAGGCAGCCCCTTAGGTGGAGTATGGGAAGGAGCAGGCAGCAGCGAGGCCGGGGCCAGGTAGAACTGCCCCCATCTGCACAAAGCACCCGGAGAACAGCACCAGGAGACAGGGCAAAGGGAGGTCTGCAGATCTGGGAAACTTACTAGCGACACGAAGCATGGAGAAATGAGTCTCGTGTTTTCTACTCATAATATGGAGATAAGAATATTTACGTGGACACTCTGCAGCTTTCCCCTTTCTGTTTTCTGTCCGTTGCAGGATGCTCACTTGACTGCAAAGTAACGCCTCRGAGTTTGCTGGCTGCGAGTTACAAATCTGGATAATAAGTCTAAAAATAACTCCCCAAAATGTGTGTTTCATATTTTTTTTTCTATGTTAACGTTCAATGCACATGTTCAAGTCTTGCTGGAACAAATGCTCATGGAAAATGAATTTCAGAATAAACTGCCAATGCACATGAAAGCACCCAGCTTTCTCTTCACAACTAGAAGGGTTTGTGCCAAAAGTACCTTTATATTCCTCCAAGTAGGGAAGAGCACAAAAGCRAGACTGGCTTGTGAGCAGTCCTTTGAATTAAGGGGAAAGTTAATTGGATAATAAATAATTAGAAGGAGCTGTCATCTGCCTATGGATGCTCTGTGAGTTGTCATCTGTCTATGGATATTCTGAATAAAAAAGAAAATGCCAAAACCCATGTAYGTAGCTACCTTTGCTAAATAAGATAATTATTAATTATTGTTCAGGCCCAATAAATTGTAGCACTTGGACCTATAGCGTTTCCAGTGGGAAACAGTACAGCAGCGCTCCTAAGAGCACTTGCTGTGCAATTTACTTGTCGTAGCGTAACTACTGCTCTGCAGCGATTCTCCTTGTCAGAGGTAAAGATAAGGGATGTGTTTCCTTCCCTCTGGGCTGTTTCTGCACAACGCATTTGTCCCATCCTTCAGGCTGGGAATAAGTGTCTCCAATTCCCTCCCAAGCCCCCACTTGTCAAATGAGCCCTGTCTCTCTGAAATATTTATACATACTACATCACCTATATTTCATGGCTGCATTAAGAGGCAGACAGTCTCGGGGACAGATGTGGTGTTCCAAGAGGGGAAATCACACACGGCACAATGTCACCAGGCAGCAGACGACTGAGGAACCGCGTGAGGCCAAGGTCCACTTTACAACAGCATTAATTCTCTCTGTGTCGGTGTTTTTGTGCTGCGATCTGCTGCCGGCCGTCAGTTATTTTTCTTTTGGGGGAAGATGCGGCTGGCTGYGTGCCCCAGTGGTCTCCCATCGCCGCGTCCAACGGCGTTCCTGGATCCCTGGGGTTTGGCCTCTCCGTCGCGACGCGTGCGCGGCAGCAAGCGCAGCCCAGCGGGGGGCTTTTCTGCAGCCTCTCCCTTGATGCAGCTTTCCAAAGGGAGAAGAAACGGCAAACAGTCCAGAAAGGAGAAGGTCTTCGGAGGGAGAGGGGCAGGAGGGGCAGCGCAGGCCCAGCTGGGGCCTCCTCGGCGTGCTGAGTGGGCAGCGCTGCTCCTGTGGGAGCTCCTGAGGGAGCCCCAGCGCAGGCCTGGGGCCAGGGGCCACGGAGGTGGCAGCGGCCATGGAGGAGCAGGGAGGGCGGGGAAGGCCAGGAGGGTCCAGGGTGTGCGGGGGGMCCAGGGCCTCCTGCAGGAGCGCCAAGACCGGCCTGCGGAAAACGGCACCTCGGAGCCTGCAAGCAGGAGCGGCTGGAAGATGACGGCGCACGAGCGAAGCCACAGCGGTGAGATCCGGGCAAATTTCCACTGTTCTCTTTCTGTTTAGTGGCTCTTCACAGCAAAGCTGCAAAATAAAATACTAGCTGGCAAAATAAAATACTAGCTGGCCATTCTGAAGTGCACGAATCAGCATCTCTTCTGGGGGGGAAAAATTTCCTCAAGTTCAGAGTGGTGCTTTCCAGTCCCGTTGACACGAGACCCGGCTGTGCTCCTGGCCCGGATGCTCCTGCGGATCAACTCGCGCCAGGCAGGGCTCGGCCTCCTTGTCCTCACCCCCCTCCAGGGAACACACGGAGGCAGCCTGCGCTTCCCGGCACACCCCACAGGGCCAGGAGTCCCCCGAGCGCCTCTGCTCTGCTTTTCCGAGCAGCTGCCCCCGCCACAGGCAGCGCTGAGGAGCGCTTCCCCTCGGCTCCCCGCCGGAGCAGCCAGCCCGGGGATCTCAGCAGCCTCCCGCCCCACACACCTGTACATGGCCGTGCGAGCTTGCCGCAAGCTCGCTGATATCCCACCGATATCCCACCAATATCCCACTGATATCCCACCTTTTTTTCTTTTTTTTTTCTCCTCTTGCCTTCACCCAATTATACTTTGAGGCTTTCCAGTTTCCTGGCTAAGGCTTGTGTGAAACCCATTGCAATCCTTTGCTTCTCTGATCTCAATATGTGGCCACTCTTCTCTACTCACCTCAGGTGCTGATGCACACACACCATCCCACTTCTTGTTCACTGAAATCGCAGCCCTTTAACTGAATGTGGTTTTTTTTAAACCAATCTTTAAGCTTTTTAGCCCATATATATAGTTTGCCAGGGATCCTGCTGGTTTTCTTTTTCTTTTCTTTTTTTTCTCTCTCATGCTCTCACAGAACAGGGCTGGTGTAGGGGTGCAGAGAAGTGTCTCAGTGTTGCTGGGAGGGCATCTTTTTTTCTGTTTTTTCCCTTTGATTTTTTTCSCCCTTTCCGTCTTCTACTCCTCCTTCTACATTCATGCTTTCCCCCTCTTCTCCTCCCTTCCTTTCATGTGTAAGAAAAGACAAGCTGAAAAAGCGTCAAGCTGCTGCTGGTCGAAGGCGCTCCTTCCCCCTCTCTTTCCCCTGCTCGCAGCCCCCATCTCCCAGCACCGGGACGTGGGGGCGAGGGCTGCTCTTGCAGGGAGAGCCCACACAAAGGTCTCAGGCTCCGTCCCTCCCGTCTCCCACTCTCTGCTGCTGTCAGCAGAGGGTGTTTTAACTGCGGATCTCTCCAGTGCCGCGCAGCAGATCTGGAACGTGGCATCTCTGCCCTGCAAGGGAGGCTGTGGTACCGGGCAGATACTGTGGTGCTGCGGAAACCAGCAAGTCTAGTGCAAGGCCTGAGGCAGCTTTCTGGGGAACCAGTGTGGGTTCATCAGTGGGGTAGATCTCCACTTGCTTCTCACCGTAACACAGAAACAAAAAGAGATTGAAACCCGAGGCTGGCAGGAGCCGGTGTGCACGGCCAACAGCCAAACTGCCACGGCAGTCAGGCCCTTCCACAAGCTTCATTTCACCAGGAGAACAGACATGGGCCCCCCAGACCACCTGGGCATTGCCTCCTGCTTTGGCTCAACACATTCAGCCCATGCCCCACTGACGGCCTCCCCGTGGCAGCTCTCCAGCCGTTCTCTATTTCCTTGCATCACTACAAACCCACGCTAGCCACCCGACCCATGTTGCTTCAGTGTCCATCAACCCCYTCCTTCCAGGTGAACTGTAAATAAGCACAGCTTCTGTCCAGATTTTGGAAATCCTGGGGCCAGAGCTCTTGTTGGAAATGCAGTCACCCTGCAGCACCTATCTTCTCCAGAGGTTCCCAAAGGTGGTTGTGGCACTCAGATTTTATTTCAAAATAATTTTTATGAGAAATGCATGTCTTGATGCCCCCAAACTTCCCTGCTTGGTGTTCATAAAGCTGGCAAAGTCTAAAGGAATATTGGAAGTGCTGCAAGCCTCACCCTCTCTAAGGAAATCTGTATGAGTCCATCTGCTAGGGGAGTGTGTTTCTCAGCCCTTGCTTGCCTTCCACAGCAGTCTCTGCACACTCTTTCATCTAGATCTTCTGCCCTGTGTTACGTGGAGGCAGTCTGTACGCCTAAAGTCAAAATGTCAAGAGAAATGTGGAACACAAAAAAACCACGGCAGCAGGCCTCTCTTCCTTAAGCCAGGAGTCACTGTTTTCCTGTGTCCCAAATCCAGCCATGGAGCAAAACTGGCCCACAAGGCTGAGCTCCTTAGAGCRGTCTAGAGAGAGAGCTTTGAGGTTAACGTGTTCAGAAAGATCTTGGCTAGATACTGTACATGGGCCACCACCTACCCTTACAGCTTTGTTTTGCCTACTGATTTTCAAATGCTGCTGACCGCTGCTGCTGAAGCGCTCTTCACTCGTGGACACAGATGTTCTGCCTCTGCATGCAGGATGAGCACCCCGTCACATTTATCCTTTCCCCTCCTGTCCAGTGACAGACTACAGGTACCTTTTTAACACATCACTTTTTCAATCCCAATACTTTAAGCTATTCTTTGTGCAAATCCAGAAGATGCAAAAGAAATGTGGAAAGCAAACATTTGAAACTGTGCCCGCTAAGAAAAACTGTGCCTTAAAACAAACATCCCCCCTTAACAGGTTGCTGCTCGTGCCTCACCTCTGCTAAACTGCAATTCAATGTTTGCATCTATGCTTACCTATACTCAAATTCTTGAAGCACAGGGGCATCTCTGTTTTTCCTCTCTAACTCTGATAGACTACTCCATTTTTGAAAACCCATAGCAAATACTTTCAATTTGCCACTACTATTTATAACGCAGCTCTCTGGCAAATCGTAGTTAACGGGAATGGAAGTACCATTACTGTAAAACCAAGCAACATGAGACAGTGCATATAAGGAATTAACAGAAAAGCCCTATTGGGAGGAAATTATGGAATCAACAACCACATTCATCCAGCAGTTTTTCATCTACTCATCATAGGAAAACCAGGGCTGGAGCTACGCGAGGGTGCTGCAGTGCTGGCCAAGGCAGACGTTACTAGCACAGCTCTTCCCCCAGGGTCACCCGTGCTGCCCTTGCCCTCGCACCACGGCCCCCAAGTAAAGCAACTCGTGAATCTGCACTCACAACAAGGGCTTTTGGCTGGCATTGCTCTATCAGTCACGAATCACCCCCTTGATCACAAGCAGGGATCGTGGAGTCTTCCCTGGTGTGCAGCGGGAAGTCAAGCACAGAGGCAAGACGCGACTCACCCAAACTGGGACGGCAAGGCAGAGGCGACCGCAGGGCTGGAGCTCTCTTGTCTTCCCTCACTTGTACGCCCAGCTGCAGAGAGACAGTGTTGCCACTGGACCATGTATTCCTATGTATAGTTACTTGCTTATTAACTGGAAAGTTCATTATGCCAAGAAAGCTAGTGTAAATGCAAAGCAGTGATGTTTCTCCTCTTCCTGCCTTTCTGACCAGAGAAGAAATGAGAGATTATACAACCTGCTGGGAACTTCCAGCTCCTCCAGCGTTTATAGGCTCGCAGAGGTTGAAGTTTGATCGATTTCTTCGCTACATCTAGTCTCCAGAAGAAAAAGATCCAATCATGCTAGCCTGACGCCAGAGCCAGGAACTCCGATGACGGTGGCTATTGCCACCTCCAGAGCGAAGCGCTGGCTTCAGGCACATCTCCTCAGGGGTGACCTAGCACTGAGCCCTGAAGATGGGGAAACAACCAGCCAGTCGATCATGCACCATTTCTCAGTACTTCAGAAAAGAGTGAAATGGTGGGAGAGTTATGAGATGATTCCAGCGCCCCTGGATTTGGCTTTGAGAGAGGGCTTAGTTTATTCATTACGTAGGAGGTACTTTCTTACACATGAACATGTAACACCTTCACTGCAGCCTCCCACTAGGGGCTCACCAGATGCTGGAGTGTTTTCATGGGCTTCCCCATGTGTCTCATGGGTTATCCGCTCACCCTTTGGCTTTCCAAAGACGTGTCTCCATGCTGCTCCACAGGAGCCTGCACTCCAGGGAAGGACCAAGCAGTTCTTGTTGCTAAACCAGGCCTTGCATCTAAACTTCCTTAGAGAAAAAAAAAAAGAAAAACCAGATAAGGTTTCTGAGTAATTGCAGTAGACTTCAGTCCTACCAGAGTCCAGCAAGAAATTCAATCAAAAGGAGTGTAATTTTTATATTATGCCGACCAAATCATCTGCAGATTATAGATTGCAGAGATAGAAGGAAACACTGCTGGCCTGGCCTTTGGTGCACCATAGATCACGGAGCTGCCCTGGATTAATTCCTGCTCTAATCAGAGCGCACTGCCAACTACAACATCCAGTCCCCACTTCCAGAGAGCCGGTAACAAACCACACGCTTGTGTTTCACCCAGAGGCGTGCTGTATTTCATCAGGATGCACAAACTTGTGGTCCAAAGGAATGGGGTGCATCTGGGGCCAGGTTTAAGGCAAAGCCCTCAAATTTGCCATCAAACTGTAATATCTGACATGCTGGGAGGTTTTGTTACACAGATGTGGAGGGAAAATGACCTCTTCTTTTTCCCCTCCAATTTTCCTGGGCCTAGGCTGAGAAGGGGTGCAGGGGTTAGCAGGGGCAGCAATGGGTGAGGGTGCCCTCAGCATCCAGGTAGTTCTGCCCCCACCTCTTTCATTTGTTCGTTTTGGTCAGTTCTATCTTTAGTTTTCTCCGCGCCCCCTCTTGGTACTCCCTGCCTTGCCTCATGCCCGGCCAGACCTCCCTTACGTCTCACGTCTACGCAGGTTTAGAGGGACTGCCGGGAGGGTGGGGAGGACAAGGTTGAAACGCAGCTGCCTCCACGGGAGGAGACCGCCCAGCTGGGCTTGCCTGGTCCGGGAGGACAACCTGCATTTTGGCCAACTCAGGTGACAGGGACATGAGTTCACCTCTGCTCTGAACCTCCTCTGTGATGTGTCTTGTATTACACATTTTTCTTCATTTGCCGTGCCTGGAAAATAGACCTCTGAGTCCTTGAAACCAGCAGACATTTTGATGGAAGATGCTTGAGAAAGAGCATTTTACTGGAACCAAATGCTGCTTGTCTGCTTGGGAAAGGAGCACTGGATGATCAAGAAATTGCCAGTAGAAATTTCCCCAGTTAGCACTTTTYCCCCCTTTTCTGTTGGATCAAGTTTCACTTTCAAACAACAGCTCTGCATTTATCATCCCTGATTTGGTAAACTGCAGTTTGCAGAAGCAGCGTCCAACCTACCTATATTTAAGACAGCTGGGTATAATGTGTTTATGGCAGACCCAGAGAAGGTCACAGAGAAGCAGCAGATGTGGCCCACTTACTGCAATGGAGGCAGTGTAAGCAACCTGGGCTTCAAAATGTTCCTCCTCAAGTTACTTGGCACTTTCAGAAAATAAGCTATTGCCAATGAGACTTAAATCTAAAATCCTGAAAGCATGAGGAGCTTCACTGCCTTCCTTTTTTTTTTTTTCCTGTTAATAGGATCAAAATCAACCTTTCCAAAAGTCTTTCTTTCGTAGTCAAAACAGAGGGAGGTGAAGATACCTCTATAACCAGAGTGGGCTCAAGGCTTGTCAGTGGGGTGGGCAAAATTTAGTTTTGCATCCCAAGGGTTTTCCCTTCACCCTTGGGTAGCAAAAGGCAGTGGTGCAGCAGCAGAGTGAGTCCCCCCCACGACCCGCTGCTCCCTTCACTGCCCCAGGCCCCATGGAGGCAGCAAAGGGACCGTCACCTTGCGCCACTGCTGGGACAGGCAGCCCCATCCCTCTAGCACAGGCCAAACCCAGCACTGCCTTCAAAGAGCTGCAGAAAGTCACATCTGCAAAGCCGAACCCAGGATCCTTATCTCAGAGCTGCAAATSGGACCTACCACGTAAATCAAGGACACAGATAATTGGGTCCTCCCATATAAAGCAAACTTGATAAACGGTAAGCAGTACCAAAGATGCAGGCACCCCGTGCCAGCAGGGGAAGTGGCTGCTGGGGAGGAGCAAAAGGAGGGAGAGCTTGTCCTATGCCCTTGGCTTCCCTGCCCAGCCTTGGGCACCCGGGATGTACATGTACACCCCCCTGGTTGTGCACCATGGGGTTACAGTCAAACTGAGGATTTCCAGTGCAATCAATAGGAAAGACAGCGGACATCAACAAAATCATTAATAATTTTTCTCAATAATAATCCAGTTTCTTCTTCTTCTTGTTGCTGGAGCCTCCAGCCAGAGTTAATGACATGGAAAATCTGCAGGACAGTAAGCAGTGTATTTAGGAGCTGGAGGGAGCCCAGCAAACAGTAAACAACAAGGGAAATGTCAAAGGGGTTAAATCTTTAATAAACCACAGCTTTTGATAAGCTCTCCTTCAGATGCTCCAAAATATTCTCTTTTGCTTTCAGTGTCAGTCCAGTCTTTTTCAAGCCAAACRCATTATCCGAGACAAAATTGTAGAGGAACCAGAATGTGCCCTTAACAGTGAAATAGATTGCAACCTTATTCTTACATTTTAAAAGCAATAACATGAAGGCAAGATAATACATTCCTCCTAGCTAGTACCCAGTCTATCCAGTGTTCTGCACAGAGCATATTGGTATTCARTAATTTCTGCGGTATTTTTTTAAGTGAATCAAGCAGGTACATTTTGCAATTGTTAGAACTGAGGGTAATAATCTACACACACATAMACATCCACCCACGCAAGCACAGAGAGGTTAATACTGATCTAAAAATATTTTGCATGGCACAGAGAACACAAAAATATTGTCGCCAGAGCAGTTGGAAGACAGTAAAGTTTAATGGAAGGTTTGTGGCCTCGGGCACGTGAGTGCAGAATTTAATCTGTGTTAATCTGCACAGCCTGGGCAAACACTGCGTGCTGTATTTACCTCTTTTAAAGTAGTTCATTGTGCACTTGGGGATGGAAAAGGCTACAATTTCTGTATGACTTAAATAAGCAGCTAATAACAAACGTGAAAAGGGCACATTTATGTAGCCAGGAAGGAAATGATGCCTTTGAAAAGCTTTCTTGGGCCTGATTTCATGTCACAGGTGTATTTATTTTTGTTACTTTTGGACTTGCAATGAATAAATCAAAATGCAGAATTCTAATCCCCCCACGACTCAAAGACAATCAATCACTGATGAAGGGGAAAAGCTGAATTCCCAGGACCTTGTCTTCCGCAAGAAAGCCTGTCTGCCGCGCAGTGCAAACTAATCTGTTCCGAACATCAACAATATTTATTTATTTTTTGTTTCTTGCCCAGCTTCACRTTTATACACATGTCTAGCTGGGGATGTGGAGAGAGGGAAGCCCCATCCAYACATACCAATGACTCCTTTAAGAAAATAACTGATACATGGAGCTGGGGAAAGGTGGGAAAGTGTGCTGCTGTGAGGTATTGCAACTGAAATTGGTCCAAACTGTCAGAGAAATAAAACAATGCACAGAGGGCACATTTTTGACTAACTGGGAATATATACATATATATATAGAGAGAGAGAGAGAGCGTGCTGTAAACTATGGCTAGGAGCAGCAGATGGTAGGGTATTAAGAGGACAGGGCACTGCTGCTGTTGCAGCCGCTGCTGCGACTGCCACAGCTCAGCTCCCTTCCCACTGACAGAAGGGCCTCTGGGCAGCCAGAGATGAGTCAGACTCGCGTGTGTTGCACAGGAGGCATCTCTGGAGAACCCCAGTCTTTCCCTTTCATTTTTGTCACTCTGCCTCGAGGCTCAAAGCGAGCTGTGCTCCCCTCACATCCTATGGGCACCCTCTCCTGCTCCTCTGGTAGCCGCTGAGCCTACAGCACAGTGTGACTGGGTGGCAGCATGCGGGATGTGGGCTCTGGCCACTCACTGCCATTAGCACCGAAAATCTGGCTCTAAAAAAGATGAAAAGGTTGCACCAAAAATCCAGAGCTAATATCATGTTGAGGAAGAGCTGCCACTGGCCAGAGCCAGCTTGCTTGGACAAGCTCACATGCCTTGGAAAGACATGCAGGTCCTTAGCAAACACAGGCATGCACCGCAGCTCTGTTTGAAAAGCCTTGGGATTCAGTCAATCCCATTAAAGCTCCATGTTACCCATTAGAACTGTTGAACGGCGTCTCTTGGCTGCAGGAGACGCCTCAACCCTGGCTAACCTCGGGTACAATCCCAGCAGATTGTGGAAACCAAAGAGCAATTTGAGTAGGAGATGAGCAGGAAGGCCAGGGCATGTGTCCAGTACACCCTGCTGCATGAGACACTGCTTGCTGCTTGCAAAATAAAAAGGACTCATCCAGGACCGGCACCCTGGATTGCTCTCTTTCACACAAAATCTCGCTGCTGGTTTGAAGCTGGTGAGCAGCCTCCTGTTCTCAAAAGGGCTATTTTAAGCTCCACACAGAGCAAGTGTAACAAGCTCTGTTGGTGCAGAGGAGCATTCCTGTTCCTAGCCAGTGGTTTCCCTCCTGGAAAAGGGGCTGCCGAGGAGGCCGGCGCGAGGCTCGTGCAGCGAGTTGCCCCGCTGGGGCGAGGGGGAGCTGAGGGGGGGCTTTGCCAGCCGCCCGCTCCCCCCTCGCACGCCAGACTGCGGCTGAGAGGTGGGCAGGAGGCGGGCAGGTGCCTGGGGAATTACTGCTGTGGGCTTTGATACCCGCTGGGGAGGGAAGGAGGGATACTTRGCCGCTGCAGAGCAAACACTTTATGCAAATCTTATCATTGTTTCCTGCATATTGGTACATAATTTGCATCTGATTATAGTTTTTGAGTCTATGCTTTTTCTTTCCCGTGCCGAATTCCTGCTTTGGATTGACAGCCTGGGTGAATAAAGTCACCTCCTAACAGGGGGTTGCAGAAGAGCAGCTTCCCATTCTGCCAGTGCTCCTGAGCGGTGGACAGCACTGAGTATCTAGCCCTTGGCCTCTTCCGAGGGGGCATTCTGATGCAGAAATAGGCTTGTGAAGCTGGATACACACGGATCTTCTATAAAGACAACCCAAATCCCTTAAAATAGGAACAGCCTTAGTCTGTCAGATTGGATCCAGATTCATGATGTGCACCCAGAAGATTCCAGTACTTAACTGGTTCTGAAGTCAGACTCATGGGCTATGAGTCTGCAGCCTTTGCACCTTTTTGACTTAGAGGAACGAAGGCCTTTGGTGTCTCTGCTGCACACAGGCATGCAGCTGGACAGAGCCCACTCTCAAGCGGTAGTAGCACATGCACCATCAGCTTTTTGGTCCTTTTCCTGACTGTAGAAAAATTCYTTGCTCTGCGTCCAAAGATTTCCTTGGACATAAAGTGGCTTTAACTCCACAGCAGTCAATGGTTTGTCATCAGTTTACCCTGGCTGAGGCGTTGGCTTGCAGGTACTTAGCTACATCACTTGAGCAGACCCTTTCCGGGAAGCCCCRTGTAGGAATCAGTGAGGCCAGAGATGATGGTTTTAGTTCTGCAGCCTGCAGATCTTATCAATTACCACCTATGCAGCTGGAAAGACACTTTTCTTCCCCTTCAGCAGGGGTACAGGGCAGGGGCACAGGTGTGAGGAAGCACCCAGYGCGACTACTAGCAGCTAGAGGAAGAGATGCAGACTGAACTAGAGAGAACTTAGCCTACAGCAGCTTAGTGGTTAGACCATTGGCTTTGTGGAGGAGGGACCATTGTTTTCCTATGACCCAGCCATCCCTCACTGTTTCTACATGTGTTTTTTGCTCACACTCCCTCAGTACTGCACTTGTCTCCTTCTCTGCACACCGGTTCTCGCTTGACAAGGCGGAAATGTGCATTGTGTAAATAAAATGTGTTGTTTTTCTTTGAAGTATGCGGGAAAGCTTTGAAAACCCGACAGTAGCTGTTCCCAATAATCTCAACTTTCTGCTCTATTTCTCTGGTTAACCTTGCTGACTTAAAACAACAGAAAACATCGCCTGGAGGAAATAGTGCTCACTGCTTTCTTAACTTTCCAGTGGCATTTTACTGGAGATACTTTGTTTTTCTTAARACGTTTGAAGTCCACTCCCCTCTTTCTGTATGGATTCCCACTGAGACAATGGCTCTTACCAGCCCCTTCCCCAGGCACGAGGTAGGAAACACGACTGCCTTTCCTAGGTTGTAACAAGAAGGAAGARGCAGCGAGCGGGTTGCCGAGATGCCATCAGCAAAAAGTGAACGCAAAGATGTGCTTGACTTTCTTCCCAGAGGATAATGGGAGCAAGATCTTGCTTCACTTGCCTGTCCCAGTTACAGAACCATGACATACMTTACTAGGCCACCTCTCTGCCAGACTTGTAACACTGAACCCATACCCCTTTTAGGGACCTTTCATATTGCTTTGCCATCAGTTCAAGAGGTCACTCTTGAACTCTTGAACCAAGTAAGGATGTTTTCCCCACAGATACCTGCTTCCCCCTACCCCTAGCTGCGTTGACAAATGAATTGTCTGGAAAAGGGGATCCCTGCAATAGGGACTTCAGCTCCTGCCAGGCTTTGCTAAGACATGTGTTTTTCTGGAGAGCAGGAAATCTGATGATAAGATCACTTGAGGGAAAGCAGACAGCCTTTCTTCTTCCCTGCTGGTCTCAGTACACCAGGCAAGAGTCCATCTCCTCCCTGGGGTGAGCATGAAGGACCAGCATGTGCCTACCCGCCTTAGAGCCCACTTTTTTTTTTTTTTTTTTTCTTTTTAAGAGCTTTTCCACACACTGGTACATGGTTTTCAGGACCTCTCTCCCATATCTGGGAGACTAGATATTGCTTCTGCTGTGATATAAACCATAAACTTGAAGACCGTGATGGAGAAGTACACTATGATACACACCAAAGCACCAGCTCATATACCAGGATAGAAATGGGAGAGACCCACAGCTGGCACACGTCCCCACCAGGGTTTGTCGAAATCCTGTCCCTAAGAGAGAACAAYACGGTTCATCCTGACTTAGTGTGCATCATGCAGCTATCAGCCACTTACAAGAATTTCTCTGCCAAGATGAAGAAAAAATACATTTTCTGCCTCCATATACCCCAGCTCCTCCCTCATAGACCTGCCAAATAAAGGRAAGGAGCAGGAACTGTGTAAACAGCCCCCTCAAACATAATTGAAAAAATAGACTCATTTGGCTTGTCTTTACAACAGGCCTGAGCTGGGCACTAGACTTACCCACAACAAATAAAGATGAGTAACTACATAATGAGGTTAAAATATTCATTAAGCTAATTGCATGTTAATTAAGTAAAGGATGCTATTAGGAATCCATTGAGCTCCATCTGTGTGTGCAAACAGGAGTGAGAATAATCACACCAGAAAGCAGGGGGGAAAGGCGGTGTCAGCTCTGGCTCCTGGCACAAGGGAGCCATGGGTGTAAGGGGCAACTTCCACCCTGTGCAGGCAGCTCTGGGTCCTGGGGGCACTGTCAGCCTTGAAAACAAGCACAGGAGAAGGAGCTACTCATTAGAAACCTTGGGTGCTGCTGTTAGCAATCCCTTTGCAACAGGGCAAATCACTTCCCCACACTCTGCCTCCATTCCCACATATGTAAACCCAGAATCATAATCATCTGCCAAGTGAGAAAATCCTTAAGACAACTCAGAAAAGGTTTGCTATGGTATCTGTTGATTTTATTGAAATTGCTTGTGGGGATAGAAATCTATTGCCCCTGAAAAAAACTATAGGATTCAAGCCCATAAGCCATAAAGAACTAGAAAGATCCATTTTTGAAAATGGCCTACAAAAGGGATAAAAATAAGGAGGCAWAAATTACTCTTCCATTTAAACATTCTCCGTCAGCACCACAGAAGACAGTTGCTAATAAATACTTCTTCAAAAAAGGGCGAAAAAAATTCTAGCTGACATAATTACGGCCAGTGCTCCACAAGGCAGAATAGGGGAAATGCCTACATATTTCATGTTAGAATTCATCAATAATGGAAGACAAAGATTAAATTATATAACCGCCACCCTTAATTTAAATAATATTTTCAGCTAAAGGAAGGGGAGATGGGACGAGTCCATAACCAACACGTTTATTTCAGCACATGAATAATTTAGGCAAATAATACAACAGCTTTTTAAAGGGGAGAATTGAGGAGGAGGTTGGGCTAGAAGGGACTTGCTCTGCATTTGATGATTTGAAGGACTGGGGAATTATTCATACTCAATCACTCATTTGATTAATTTCACCTTTCTTTCAAGCCTTTAGTGGGCAGATTGTTCTTTTCACAAATGCACTTACGGTTTGAAGTTCCTGGAATAAATCTCATGTGCGATTCTCCTTCCGTGGCCAGTTTCTTGCAAACAGTCGCCTCGCAATAGGGAAGCAGATTTCCATGGCTATTCAGCTCCCTGTGGGTTTTTGATTTCAAACAGGCTCCTTAAATACTTCTTGCCGTGGATCTAAATTTAACTTCTCCTCGTTCCCCAGCAGTAATTGCTTTAGATCTCTGGTTCCACAAGCAGACCTGTGAGCTCACCCAGCTCATCCTGTATGGATAGAAGGAAGAGAGCAAGGCCAGGGTTAACATGGCAGAAAAGCAGAWTTATTAAAAAATCAGATGGCTATTCATGAAAAATTGGTTTATCATGTTAGTCTGTCTTTAGTGGTGCTGGCACTGATCCAGACTATCCTCGTGAGGAGTGGGAAGGAGAAGGACTGCCTAATCCATTCATATTTCTGCAGTGAAACAAGACAGATGAAGTTTTAACTCAGGGCTGGTTACTGTCATGGGTAAAAGAAAATATCCCTGTAGATTCTGCTAAGGGTCCAAACATATGTGTCCTTCTCCACAGCCTCAGAGGCTCCCARATATACTCTGACTCATGACAGATGTCCAGGAAAACTGAAATAGTTTTTCCCAAAGGCTTCTAGATAAAACCAGATACAAAAGTTGACCAGATCTCTCCGAGCTGCTGGAGTTGCTGGGTGCAGGCRTGTTGGTCCCTCCAAAACAGCAGAGCTCTGGTGCCCAGAACTATCCCCGTGGCTGACCTAGCAGGAACTCTTAATCCTGGTCATYTTACAGCTTAGAGATCTGTGCCTAATGATTTTGGCTAGGGTGCCTGCCCATTTCTAGGTAGTTAAATATCAACATAGTGAAAGCAAAAGCCACTTTTGGCACCACAGTGTCTGCCAAGCTAAGGACCTCAGCAGCAGCCAGAGGGCTGAGTTCAGCCTCAGTGGCCCTCTCGCCTTCCACCCCTGGAAGCAACTGTTTTGCAGCCAGAAGGAGAGCGAGCAAAAGGAGGAGGCARCGCAACGGGCACGTTGCCTCTGCGCTGTCCACAGCAGCGGCAATCAAAGAGCATCCCCCTCCAAGGAGGCTAATTAATTCTGTGCCATATTCTCTGCATTCAAAGAAAAACTAAAAAGAACACACACTTCTGAAAATATTTGCTGTGAGTCTGAGATGCAAGTGGGAGATGGAGGGAGCTTGTGTGTGAGGGAGAGTGAGCAAGAATAAGTGAGAGAGAGGGTGTAAAGGAGCGGGAGAGACAGTGTTATTTTATCCCAACTACTTTATGGGCTGGATGACCTAATAAGTCTTTTCCAACTCTAATTTCTCTGCTTCACCTATCCCCAGTTTATCATTAAGGAATCACTTATGCAAATTCAATTAAGTATTTAACATTTTCCTTCCTGTAGCTCCCTGCCCCACTGGCTCTTCATCCCATTTCAAATCTCAGATGACAACCTCTCCTCTCCCTGGCTTTTATATTTTTGCCTGTACACTATTAACTCAGTAACTGTATAATTTAATCTATTTTTGTGGGGTTTTTTCCTTTTTTTTTTTTTTTTTAAGGAGACAAAACAAAGCTGCAGCATTTTACAGGAGCAAAACCCTTCTCCTGGCTGCTGGGTGGGGAGCCATACATTGTCAGAACTTAGTACGCTGCTCTGGGGTTAAACCTCGAGGTTTAGCCTGTTTTCCTGCTATTAGTCTTCTTTTCTCTTTAATTATTATTATTCTCCAGCATATGCTCCCCATCCTTCCCATGTACATGCAAGTGCGATTGTATGTAAACTTCCTGCAGCTGAAAAGCAAAAGCAGTGTTCTGGAAAGGCTCGGGAGCAAGTCCCAGTTAAGTGCATAATTATACGGTGCTTGGAGTAATTTTCCTTTTCCTCTGAAAACGCATTTGCTCTGATTTTCCTGTCTGCAGATTGTAAGCTCATAATTAGCAGTAAATTACTCACACAAGTGACAAATTTTGTGCTTTCAAGTAAACAGACAAAATATCCACAGTTTACAAATTGCCTCTTGGTGCTGCAGACACCTGGCTTTTCCTAGTCCCACCTCCCCTGCTTGCGAGAGGCATAGATGGATCAGAAAACGTCTCTTCAAGGAGCTCAGGTGATGATATCAATTACCAAGTCACCACAAAGAGCTCTCAAAGGGAACTGCTGAGCTAACGCTCCTGAGCACCTTGGGATGGAGCTGCTTGGCTCCATGTGAGCAGGAGGGCACTTGGCAGAGGCATCACGGGAGCAGAGGGGCTYTGTGCGGCCACACTCTCAGCTGCCTACCAGGGCACCTGCACCATCAGCAACCCCTCAAGTCTGCTTGAGGAGCAAAGGAGGAGAAGGAGCTCCAAGAAAAAACGTCTAGTTCAGCAGCAATATTGTATGCCGAAGCAATGCCAATAGGATTTGCTAATTCCAGCTAAACACGTAAGAACTGCATTGATAGCCAGGTGTCCTGCCGGGGGAAGAGCCCAGGCAGAGCAGGTGGCAAGTGAGCCTACGATTTTCTGATTTTAAGAGCCATCAGCTGAGAAATGGCTCCTGGATGAAGCCCCAGAGATGGGTGGAACTGGATGGGAAAATCATCTATCCTGACTGGGCATCTCTCTGAGCTTGGAGAACAGCAACAGGCCCACTCATCATCATTAATGGGCAATATCTGCTCAGGGAGATGACCTGACAACCATCAGTATCCTTACCAGACAGTGAGGAGTTTTAGGGGAAAAAAAAAAAAAAAAATTACAGCAATTATCAGAGAGGAGTTGACAACAGAAAAGAAATGACTCCTTGGATCAAAAGGTAGCTGTCTGGCAAAGCATTAATATAAAGGAGGGATGAATGGAATGTGCAGTCACRAGCAGGGGAAACAAAGGAGAGGTTTGCAGGGGATGGCAGCGAGGAAAGGAGAAGGTGGCGGGAAAGGAGACGATGATGGTGGGGAAGGAGGCTGTCTGGGTCTGCCATAATTTGTGTGGGAGAATCGGTGCATGCTGGTAAGCCTTGTTCCCAGAGCTGGGGCACAGCCAGGCAGCCTGCTATGAAACCAGAGGCATCAACAAGAGCAAAATCCTGCCCTCGTTTCAACTTGATCAGAAATTTCGGGAAGGGAAGAARGGGGAGTTGAGGGAACACAAACTACTCAAGAAGCCGAAAAGGCCAAAAGAGGAAAGGAAAAGCATAAAATACGAGACTGTAGAAAAGTGGAGATTACAAGAAAAAAAGATTGAAACCACAGGTTGCAGTTGGCCTGGTATCATACTCCTTTCATTATTACCTATTAATATGTAAGGGATGTTTGCAGAGAAAAGATAGGATAAAGTAATTAATCTAGAGCATCCATCCAAAGAAAGGCAATTCTTCCCCGTGCGGAGCGTCATGCAAATACATTAGAAACAGGGCTCATGGTAGAAGCACACTATACAGAAATCAGTCACACTTTTAGGGCAAACTGTCATTCTCTCAAACATATATATCTAGAAACACAGTTTAAGCTCTTCAGTAATAATGTTTTGCACTTCCGTAGCAGCTTCCCTTTGAGGGATTCAGAGAGCATCACAAACACGAATGAATGAATGAAGTTGCTCCAGCCCACGGCGAGGGCATCACTATTATCACCCCTTCATACCAAGGGGAACAGGGGAAACTGCCAAACAGTTAAGCAGCTTGATGGGAGCCACACAGCGTATGGGTGACAGGAACCAAGCCTGGCGGTCTGCAGGAGTGTAAGAATGAAGTTCCTGATACCAACTCTGGGCCGGAGGAACAGAGGGCAGCAAACCTTGGAGCACCTTCTGAAATAGGGGCAGCCTGGGGGAGCGCAGCGGGCTGTGTGGCTTTCCTGCACTGAAACCAAGACTGCAATGGCAACATACCTGGAGGCTGCACACAGAAGAGGGACTCGGGAAGGACATTTGCAAAACTGCTTCAGTCTGTCAGCAATCTTTGAGCATGTCAGCAGATATGGGAAAAGTGAAAATCGTTCACTTCTTTTCACTTGGACTTCCAAAATATTCTCAACAGGATGCAAACTGGAGGGTAAGCAACCACAGAAACGAGAACTTTCTGCCATGGCAAACAGACAGAAACTGGCTAAAGGACTGAAAAAAATGCAATTTAACATTAACTTTGCCATTTCCAACAGGGCAAAATATTAATAGCAGCATGCTTCTGGTTCCTAGAAAGAGATCTGTGTTGATGTGTAGATTAATGATAAGCCTGACATCGGTGAGCAGTCAGTGAGGTGGCAACATTTGCAGATGGTGAAGTATCTCTGTGTCAAAGCTAGAGAAAACCACGAGGGATCAATCATGCTGGGGAAGAAAAAAATGTAGAGTTTCTTGCTAACAAACAGGTTGGAAGGATTCATTTAAACTCCCCATATGTGTAGCCAGGTTCGAAACGTGTTTCCCCATTGCAAGAAGACTTGACACCCTCCCGGTGGCACCGTCTGTCCCTCCAGCGCCTACGGTGCTTCCCCGCGGTGAGGCAGCGCTCTTGACTGGGACGCATGCGGGGCTGCCGTGGGATTTCTTGCTAAGGGTTGTGCAAAATCGGTTGCAAGCACGTTGCATCTGGAACGCTGTGCTCAGTTCTCTGTTCAAAGGAAATCAGAGCAGACATACGGGGAGTCCAGGAATAGTCAGCAGGATTATTTCAAGGCATAGCTTGACTTCCATGTATGAAGGGAATTAAACAGCAGGTGTGTTTATTTTAGAAATCATATGGCTAAAATAGGCATGCAAAATAGTTAGAAAAAAATACACAAAGAAGTAGATTGAATCTTCTTACTTACCTTGTGTTTCATACTCTAAGACCAGAGGGGCAGCTCCTCAAACTGAGACATAGAACATATACAAACACATCAAAKAAGATGTTTTTCCTCACTCATCATCATTTATTGGCAGGACTCATTGCTACAGGATACCTTTGAGGCTTGCGTATGGAAGGATTCAAAAAAAAAGAGATACTTCTGGATATTGTATTGAAATTCTTCAAATTCACAATAGAAACAGCTAAGACACAAATGATGAATACAAAAGCTTCACATAGTATGATGGCCAACATGAGGGGGCTAGAAAAGGCATTTCCCTAAGAAATGGCTATTCCAAACTGTTCAATTTGAGGTCCTGCACACCTTCCTCTATAGCTTCTGGGACTCACCAGTATTAAAGACAAAATACTGAACAAAAGGATTACTGGCCACAGAGAGCATGGCATTTTCTGTGTTCTTGAACCTTATTCTCCTCCTTTACTTCTTACCTGCAAGGTTACCTGTTCTGTCGTCTAACATGTGCAGAGATAGCATTGAATGATTTAATATTTCTACCAGGGTTTTCTCAGCTCTTTTAAACAATTGAACTCATGGTGCCCAGTGTGAGGCTCACTGCCAATTTTGGCTTAACCTGGTCACAATTTTGCAGGCACTGTATATGCCAAAAAGACTGCTGAAATGGAAATTTTAATGATGTTAATGAGTAAAAGCCTAAGCAGTGTTTCCTGCACCTGGGCAGCTAAAAGTGCATTTATAATTATCTGCCAAGAAAGCCTCCTGGCTGCATTCTGTTTGCCCCAGGCAAGCAACTAACTGAGCTTCTTTTCTTTCATAAAGATTATTTTTGAGTGAATACTTCTGCCAGTGAGAAGTGCTGGATTGACAGCTCTGGAGACTGAAGGCCCCTATTATGTGACAGATGTGGAAAAATCTTTAACAACAGTTTTTATTAGGTCACCTAGCTCATCCCTCTGTCAACACAGGATTGTTCTCTATAATACATTCTTGAGTGAATTCTTCCCCTCTGCTCTTAAATACAAGTTTCTAGGTCTTTCCCATTTTGCTGCTTGGTCCTGATCCTTGTAGATTCTTCCTTGCTGATGTGATGAAAAAACCTGTGTGTGTGTGGAAATATGTGTATGCATCTTCCACGCTCCAAGAGTTCATTAGAGAAAGGGTGACAGGAGAATTTGGAATCAGCAAGGAAGGTATTGAGAAAATGTCAGTGAGTAATTTTTGCGGGACAATTCTTTTCTTCACACATGCCTTCTGGAAGGAGACTTCAGATCAGCCGATACTCTTTTCCTAGTTTCAATGCTAATACACTATTGGTATTGTTGGGACTTTTCAACGACTGTCATTTTTAACCAGCTGGGCACACTGAGTCTTCATCACAGCAATGTTGCCATTTTTTTTTTTAAAGAAAGACAACTGAGGCTGAGAGATCACATCACTTGTCCAAGGTCAGAGTGGGTGAGAGCAGTCAATCAACGTGTCTTTGTCCAAGTAAGAGGGTGGGATCCTATACCAATGAAGCAGGTCAAGAAGAGTCCTGTACTCCTAGAGCTCATCCTGGGAAAATAAACTTCGTAAATAAATTCTCCTTTGCATGGATTTCTTGGAATTTTGATCTCCTTTTAGCCTCTTCTGCCCATGCATACTGCCAGAACAATGGATTTTTTTTTCTTAGCATTGTAATACAGTGATACAATTTTGCAGTATAAGTTCACTCCTGTCAAAGTTAAATCAACAAACAGAAGAAAACTGGAGCTGCTTATGCATCATGAAATAAGTGCTTGATGACTGTTAATATTTGGTAAGGGAATGGGAGCAGAAACTACAGTCAGGATGGCCAGTGTACAAGGATGCATTTTATCTTCATTATGAAACCTTGTATTTATAAATAGCCAACAGCAATTACCAGACACCTTTTCTCACCCAACTTCCCTCCTGTTACTACTTTACGAATACTATGTACTAGTATAGACCTATAGGCTAGACAGATTCCCCCAAAGAGGCATTTAGAAATCCCTTAGCTTTCGAGGATTATTGTATCGTTACATAAAATGGCCGAGACAACTCTCCTAGGTATGATCCAGTCAGAATTTTGATTAGCAGTTGGGTTCCTGCCATTGCATTTATGAAAAGACCTTGGCTGGCCAGCGACAAACATTAACCAGATGTGCTTGGAAGGGGAATTCTAGCTGACTTATTCATTGCTCTGACAATGCACATGGCCAGGCCCTAAGCATCATACTCAAGAACACAGCTCATGTTCTGCTCTCACTGGCACTAGAGAGCACATCTACATCATGTAGTGCAGCTAATACAGGAATTCCCAGGCTTGCACCACATTCCTCAGCTCCGGTGTTGGAGGCTACACTGGGCCAGCTCCAGGGGAACTGCTCTGCTGGGAGCACYGTGCCAGCTCTGCTACACAGCTTCCAAGACCTCAGTTCATACTTCCACAGAGCACCCTKCTGCTGGGCTTGCTCAGCTCTCCAGCATAGCAATGCACTGTGCAGAGTAGACGTGCCCCTGAGGTCACGTGCAAAGTCACTGAATTCCACCCAATTCACASCACGGCAAATGCGCAGCATCCAGCTGCTCTTACTGAAAGAGAAGGCAATTACAAGAGGATGTGACTGAGTCTCTAGGAGTCTGAAGGAGAGAAGGGCTGGTTTGAGAAAGTCGGAGCACGAAGAGGGCTTAGAAAGGACTCTGACACTGGAGACTCCCTCTGCGGGGACTTCATTACACATGAGAGAGGCGAATGTGTGGTCAGATTCTGCAAGGAAAAAGAGGATACACTAATGGCACCCGTGCTGAAAAAAAAAAACCCTAGCAAGGTACTTACAAGAAGGATGAGACTAAGGAAAGCAAATACAGGTTGTGTCAGATGCCTGGACCAAGTCTGGCCACCTGGCCTCCTTCTGTCTGGTGTCGTTACTCTGTGCTTAGCGGGGCGAGGGTTGGTGGCCGTGCAACGTCACCGGGAGCCTGGCCTGGCCTGGAGCAGACACTGCTGGCTCTCAGCCACCCTCACACACCACAGAGCAGCCACGGCCAGGGGACCTCTGGGGCCTTATCCGCTCCATACCCTCAGCGCTCATTCAGGAGCACACAGTGTCATGTCCTGGCACATCTCCTGCCCCCTCTAAGTGAACAATTTCCAATGAAGTAACATGAGTGATTCATTCTGCTTAACAGTCTTTCACATGTAAATATTTTATATTCCTATTGAATATTTTTGGATGATTATGAATTCTTGATGTGATGAGGACSTTGCTATGTATGAGATGCAGGCAGCAGCAAGGACTTGGCAAGGAGGAAAAGCATCCAAGAATAAGAAATAAGATATCGTTACAAACTACAGATTAGAAAGAGCTGGGATGAAAACAAAGGCACGTATCATTCTTCCTTCTCCCTTTGTCTTCACAGTCTGGTCTGGATGCTTTCAGAAACTGACTGGAGCTCATATAACAAGTTTTGCACATGGATAAATGTAAGGCTGTCTGCTTCTCTCTCTCTGGCTCTCTGTTTTTCAGACTTTGTTTTAGATTCTTTGCTCCTGATGAAAGTTGTAACACCAAAAGCCTGACGGTCCCAAGGCCAAAGTCACTCAAGAGTTAGTTTGCAGTCACACTCTCTGTCTACCTTCAGCTTGAATCTCTCTTTGGTGACACACTAGAACCCAGGCCTGCTCCTCAGATTCCACACAGCAAGTCCAGACTGATCTCTATAAAATGTGAAGTCATTTACACAAGATAGTGATTTATTTTATGCCTCTAGTATCGAGAGTGGCAGTGCAAGCTTCTCGTACAATACAAAATGGCACAGAGTTGACAGAAGGGAACTACACCAGATTGTAAGAAGTGAGCTCTGTCTCGATGATACACTTAGTCATAAGTACTTAAGCATACRCAGACCTAAAAGGGTAAAAATGATCAGTGTCACTCAAACTAGGACAGAGTTGGCAGCAGAAGCATATAATCTTGATTGGGACTGATATCACTAAAGGAATGAACAAGAATTAATGTTATCCATACATGTTCATAGATAAACTTTGTTTCTCTTCTAAAAGTCCTCTCCACCCATCCTCTTCAGAGCACAATGACTGGCAGCACAATGTCAATGTCTGTGGGTCACCATAAGCTGGGCAAGATGTCACCAGCTGGTCTACACCTCTGTGTGGCCCCAAGCCCAGACCCCAGGGCACACCATTTTTGTTGTTGCTATATCTAGCAAGTTTAAGAATAATACCCTTTCTAAGGTTTCTCTAGGATTCTAAAGGTTGTCCCTTGTCCTTGGGCACAGCACCTGCATCACTACCCAAGTTAGATGAGAAGAGCACTACTGCTGTCTGGCGATGGACAATCTCCTGGAGGCCTCTGAGGAATAACAAGGGTTTCTTTGCCTTACTGGTGTGGCGGCAGACAAAAAGTCAGTATTGTCTTTGCAARAGTGGAAGGTAGTGTAGACAGGCCTAATTTAAGAAGCTGACAAATGCTTTGCTGCCTTTAGACCCATCTTCCAGACCCACCTCTGCCCATGCATTCTTGCTTAGTTGTCTGAACAGCGCCAGACTGACTGCTTAGGATGCAAAGACAAATTATCCCATTGTTTTCCCAGCAAATCCAGGATATCTGGACAGAGAGGGGCATTCTCAGTTGAAACAGCCCAGAAAATGATTGCACAAAGGGACATGGTCATGAGCTTTCTGTAGTGCTGGCATCAAAGTCCTGCACAAAGCATCAGGGTTTCCATGTATCTCGAGGGTACAGCACACTGACTTTGCTGGAAGCACAATTTAGGATTGATGAATTCACAGGTTTTAAATCAACTGCAAGCATCTGGGCTGCCCCCTTGATGGAAGCTATTAACTTAATGAAACTGAAAGGCTGTGCAGTCAGATAACAGACATTAGGGTCTCTATTTACCTAGAGATTTAAGGAGACAGCTTCCTCTCCAAAAAGCATAAGCTCCTGCCTAGCAGCACCTCCCAGAGCTGCACACACAGAGGCAAGCACACGCTTACACCAGGGAGACACTCTGTGCTGATAAGTGCTCTTCCCTCTCACGCTGGCTGACAAGCAGTGTGCAGTAGCATAAGGAAACAGGCTTATTTTAAAAGTAAAGTTCTTGCTAGCAAGGCTATTCAGTGCCAAAGCAAGGACAGCCAGGGAGCACTGGGAGCCCACACAACTAGTCTGAAAAATCATTTGGCTAGTCCAAAGCCAAATGATTAGCAGATATTCTTGAAGATGTCACACAGAGACACTCACCTAGTCAGTGCAGACACAGCCCAGGTCTCTCAACTGCTGCCTGTATGCGTTAAACACCAGGCAACTCAGCTTTTCATCACACTCTTCAAAAGCATAAACTAGAACAGCTCTCCTGTTGAGTAATTTTTTATCAGCTTGGATCCCACTACTSTCTAGCTCACAGAGTAGCCCTTGCACACACGCTCTGCGCACAAATGTTGCCCATTTCCACTAGAATCTGCAGGAGTTTCTCCCATAAGCTCATACCGTATGTTTCCTGYCTTTTCCCTGCTTAAATGCCCAGTGAAAGCGGGAGGATGACTGTCTCAATGCGTCAGCGGCTGCGCACGGGGCAGGAGGGGACTGGCCATTTGGCTCACTGCTCTCGGGGGTGAGCAGGGAGCAGCAGAGCAAGAGGCACAGCGGTGCCCAGGCCCTTTCTTGTGCACAGGCAGGGCTCTCGCCCTACTGCACAGTGTCACCAGCAGTACCGGAGATGGTAGGATGGAAGGAGCAAAGAGAAGAAGAAGAGTAGGAACTGGAGTAGCGAGGGATGGTGAACAGAGCTAGAAACTCCTTGTCTGCTCAGTGGCCAGCTCACGGAGGACAGTGTTGGAAACAAAAATATATAAGCTCAAAGTCCCTGCCCTCACTGTTGCCAGCTTACACAGGGCTGAAACCCCTTGAGACTTCATGGACCTCACAGGTTTGCAGCTATACTGAGAGTTGTCAGGGTCATGCAGTAGCCTCTGACAAGGTACTTAAGATGTCTGCTGCTTAGGTCATTTAGAAGAGCAATCTGAAAGGAATCACTGAGGGCTGGGTGTGTTTGTACTTCTTCCTGCTTTGCTCAAAAACTCCCACTCACTCAGGTAGACCATAAGGCGTAATGGAACAAGTTTTTTATAGATYACTTTTCCCTGGAAATCCTATTGCAGAGCCTGGTAGATCCTGTTCAGATGCACTTGGGCTCCTCCCAGCACCAAACAGCAAGACTCTTTGAAACATGTGAACAGAATATTTAAGTGTCAATGTAAGTGAGGARTATTAGGGAATTTATTTCAGCTAAATGACATATGTTTGCTCTTACGCAGATATTTTTTGCTCCACTTCACCTCGATATAACCATTTTTGTTCAGTGATAGTGTGGGGCGGGGGTCACTTTCTGAAATAGTCTTTCTATTCAGTTTCTCGGGGAAATAAAAGAAATAGCAGTTAAAGTTCACCTTGTTAAAATCTTTTCTCAGTATTTTTCTTTTAAAGACACGTGGTGGTGGTTGGGAGAAGGTGGGTTATGACAAGTCATTAGCATCCAGAGATCCTTCACTGGGAGTAATATGATGTTAATGTTGATAGTTTCTTCTTCATCACTCTATGGTTCATCAGGGGTCACTTTATACTTGCTAACAGTCTTTTATACCTTACTCTTTCTTCATTGATCTGCAACTCGATAATACACCTAGATTTACTATATACAATGTGTTTTAAAGTAGGTTAGATATTGTTCTTTGTTCTTTTTGTTACCCATGAAAATAGTTGTGGACCAGCTCCAGCTCTGCATTTCCTTACCTGGCCTTGGTGAGTTGTTTATAGCTGTCCGGTCTCCAGTGCCAAGCCTGTGTCCCATCTCTTACTGTCCCCTGTGTCCACTCTTCTAAATCTAATCCTGTGTCCTTGCTGCTCAAGGTTTCTGTTATCAAACCAGGCCTGTACTTCCTCATACGGCATCAGGATGTTAGAGTCAGAAATACAGTTGTACCCTATAAAGATAAAAAAAAGCAGAACAAATGAGCCATAGCCACCTGGTCAATTAGCAAAATTGTTATTACAGCTAAATCAAATAAAACAAAGCTGCAGAAAGTCAAGAAAAGTTCAAAGAGAGGAAGCCTGACAAAGCTCAACCCTGAGGACTCGCATACTCAGTACAAAGCCTGTGGCCTGTTGCTCACAATGACAGTGCTATACTATAGGGCTACAGGTTTAACAAACTCTTTCTGCAATTTTATATAAATAACTGGGCTTTCAACCAGAAGTCCACAGACTCACCACTGCATAGCTGAGCTGATGTTACTTGTGCATATTTTGCCTTAGAATTGTTCTCCACTGCTACAAACATCTTGAAGACCAAATACACTGRCAGGGTGCTCCTTCTTTTAAATCCCTGTGGCTCTCATCTCTTGTTCCCTCCCTCCTACCTGCTGTCTGTCACTTTTAATTAAATAAGTGGTGCAAAGACAGCCTTATGTGGACTCTGAAGTGGTAGCGGCACTGCAAAGTTTGTTTCCTAGACCTGCCATGAACCTACTGACTGATCTCAGGCAAAATACTTGGAGGAAAGACAGATAATATATTGACCCAGATTTGCTGATGTGCCAGAGATCTGCTCTGACAATTTAGAAAATGGCTAAATCTGGTTAATTCTCTGCCAGTTTTTCACTGGGGATAGTTCTGGGGTAAAGAAGAGAAACCCTGGGGTTTCACCAAACTGCAAGTTTAGATAGTCTCCAAGAGATTATCTGCCAGCTGGGAGTGCTCCAAGTTCAGTACGATTTGTTTGCTTCTCCTCCCCAGCCCTTCCACCCACCAAGCCATGGATGGCCTAGGGTCTGATGTTGGACCTAGCCCACTGCACCAGTGACAACCTAGTGTGAGAACCTCAGTTCTCACCACAGAAGTCTGGTATCATCTGACTGGACAACATGCTGGAAAGGGTCTGATGAGCTCCAAGAACAGTAATAAGTAACAGCAGCAGTAAGGAGAGCCGCCTCTCCCACAGTCTGCTCCCTGAGTGAACTCCTGCTGAGGCTCTTACCTAATTCACCGCCGCATCCCCCTGCTCTGGAACAGCAGCACCATAGCGCTGTATTCAGAAACACTTCTAGCACACAGCTGTTGAGTTTGTTATCAGAAAATGGTGCATTATCCACTGGTGACTGACTGGTATGTTGAAATTCCCCCACAGGGCCCCATTGCAAGTCAGAGGTTAGTGCACCCTGTGGTTACTGAGGTCCAAAACATCCTTTCAAGCTGTGCAGGGTATGTTTCCTCTCCATCATTATGTCGCACTGCCTACCAGAGTCTAGCCATAACTCCATGTATCCCAGGGTTACTTCTGCCTTTGGCTGTGCTGATTTGAATGGGCGGTGGTCTTGCTGAGGACTGATGGATGCAGTCCAGCAGGGGAGAAAGCAGAATCAGTCTTCTCATTCTCAAACACATCTCCTGCAGCAAGTGTAAAAACATATGGTAGGATAAGTAATTACATCCCCTACCTCCTACGCTTCAGTGAGAAGCACAGTTTGGGACCTCGATGTAGTCCATATTGTAAAGTGGCATTGCAAAATGGAAAATTCACAGCAAAATAATAATAATTTCTGCCATCACTCCCTACCAGAGGGATGCTGCCCTTGCAGGTATCATGGAGCCAGAGAAATAATACACATCTCTTCTTTGGCAACTGACCTTCTGAAGGAAGTGCTCTATCCCCTTTCCCTTCTGTGGTGGGCAATAGCTCCTTCCCACATGTCTGTCAGAGRCTTTCAGACTACTTGCTAGAAGTGTCCAACCAGTTCCCTGTGTGGCTCCATCTACCTGGACTATTATATTCACTGGGTGGGGAAATGGGACCTGACTGGACTGAAGGCACATTGGGGAACTGAGGGAAAACTCAATAAAAGATGACAATCAGCACAGACKAGATGACAACCAGCACAGACCAGTTACCCTTTGCCTGTTAATGATTAAACCCACGGTGAACTACTATAATCCACATTTCCTGCCCCCAGGCAGCCTGATCATGTTTTAGGGGCAGAAATGCAGCGTCTGCAGCCACCCACAATTCAAGATGAGCTGGGTGTTAGTGAGCAGGGTCGCCCAAACCCTCAGCACGTGCCATGTCAGTAGGAGCAGCCGGGGGAATAGCTCAGCACACGCACAGCCCTCCTGGGACCTGCTACCACAGAGAGCTCGATGTCTCTGACAGCTGTCAGCTGCCCAGCTACCTTAGGCAAACTTAGCATTTATCCTGTAATATCTGAGGCAGATTTCACAAGGCATCACTTAGGTTTTGTTTAAGGACAGCTCCTGACAGCAAACTAGCTATAAATGAGTGCAGAAGAGGACTGTCCTTTTTTCAGGCGCCTTTTCTCAGCTCTGAAGGAAAGGACTGCTAGTCCTGCTGCTGTTCCTGCTGCTGCCTGTGTAGTCCCATATTTCAGCTGATGGATAGCAGAGGAAGCAGATGGAAGCAGAGGAACACCCAAACTTCTGGGCTTTTGAGCCATCTTCAGCCCTGTCTGAGCCCAGGTGAGGACCCACCTTCATCACAGTGACAGCAGAGCTAGGTGGCATTTCCAGCCAAGCTGGCCCTGCCATGTGTTTAGTCTTTTTACTTCGCCACAGCCGGATTAACCCCACTGCTCAGCTGGACAAGCTGATTAGTTAAAGAACTTGTTTCATCCCTCTCTAGAGGTTTATTTTTCATCTGTCATTTTCCTCCCTATTACCGCAGTAAGCCTCTTCCTCTCCAGCCCTTCTGCATTCCCTGCTCTCACGAACCTCTGCCTCAGCCCTTCCCAGCCTTTTCCAAGTGTAGGATGAGTAGGGGAATACAGCCCTCCCATTTACCCCTCACCTGGCATTTCCCCCCGGCCTTTCTTCTCCCTTCAGAGAGTATAAAATCCATGTACAACCCCGTTCCTTTATGGTCACCAGCACTTTCGAATCACAAACTGCAGGCTTTAGGGCCTTTTAGTCAATCAGAATGAGAGGCACCCACCCCAGCAGCCTTCTCTGGCCTTTTGCATGGGTACCAGCACCCCTGGCTTGCTTATGCAGCCCAGCAGCTTGAGCATGGCTTTATTTCTCCCTTCTGGCTCTGCAAGCAGTGACTGCCAAAGCATTTGGTTCTGCTTCACTCTATACTTTCCATTGCTGCCTCTTCCACCACCTCTTCTCTCTGCCCTTCCCCTCCCAGGTGTTTCTCCCCATCCTTCCCTACCCCTGAGGGACACAAATGAATGGTCCAAAGGATGGTCGAGTGAAACGCATCTCCAGGAATAAAATAAAAAGAGCACATAATTATGCTGCCCATGAGGCAGTAGATAGCAACCCTGATTGCTTTGACTGTACGTTGTGACCTCCTTTGCCCTGCTCCATCTGTTTGCTTTTACAGCCTGTGAATTTTTGTGGCAGCCAAAGGAACATGTCTTTGCTTTGGATCTACGGGATTCCCTGTGCAGGCAGCCCCTGTCCTGAGCAGGGCCTTGCTCTACAGTGGGGATAAGCAAGAATGATAACGAAGAGGGGGGTTGCAGCCAACAGCACAGCTGCACTACAGAAGCAGAACAAGACAATTAAGGAAAGGATTTTCAAATAATCCAAATGAAGAATACAAGGGAATAAATATTTAATACTCAGTCATGCAGCTTCATCCTCTAATAATCCCCAGTGTTTCTGCGGTGCCTTTCAGAAGGAAGAAGTGCGTAGAGGGCAGATGCAAAATGTGCCTCCAACAGGTGAAAGGAGATCCCCCTGTCCCAATGACGGGACGGTGAATGTGCAGCTGTGCATGAGATGCCAGGAGCCCTTTACACAGGCAGCCTTCTCCACAGCCCCACGGATGCCTGTCAAAATCAAGTGTTCTGCATRAGAAGTAGCTATTACCACAGTTCCTATTCTTACTCCCCTTGACTTCCCTGGCAGGATCATGCAGAGATTACAGGTTGGTAATGCAGCAATGTTTCATTTGAAATGAAATGAAGCTTCTTGGGAGGGTTGAGGTTAAAACATGGCCCACATGTCCCTTCTTACAGGGGGCTCACAAGAAACTATCTTGGATTTAGAGAGCAGCCCCATTGCCCATAGTGTTTCTGCAAAACCCCCTGCATTGCCCAAGTAATTGCTCTGCCTTCCTCACTCTCCAAGACTTTTGCACGTCAGGGTCCATGTAGGAACTCCGAGCCCAGCCCAGCGCCAGTACAATCAGGTTAGATAAGAGGCACCCAGGAGGGCTGGCAGGGATGGGCCAATTGCCTGTGCATTGGATTGGCCAGGGAGGGGTAAGAGAGGAAGGGAGGGGGTGTTTGCCCATGCAAGAAACAGGAGACATTCCTGGATGTTTGCAGGTGGGTCTGCGTTGTCTGTGTGTGTGGAGAAAGGGAGTGATTACAACAGTCTGTTTTTTAGCTGCTTTTTCCCCGTTTGATTATCAATTGCAATTACAAACCAAAATTAGCAAGCTATGCTCCTGCTGGGGAGATTATTTTGCTAATATCTGGGCAGAAAATGAGACTCGAATATCCAGTAGAGAATGAGATAGCTGCAGCGTGTCTACAGCCCTCTCCTCTCTCTAAGCACAGGCTTGGTCAGGTTTTCTTCTTAGTCTGGTACTGATTGCAAGGAAACAGATGGAGACAGGAAAGCTGCTACCATCCCTTTATCTGAGGGTCTATGGACGTGCCTGGGTGACAATAAGCTCCAATGGCAAAGGATGAACCCAGACAAAATCTGACTCTGGAATCAGTAACATTAACTGGGGGAGTTGTTAGTTTTCTGAGGCTTGGAGGAAGGAGCTGCCCTATCATATTCCTTTCAGAACCTTTCTAGATTACATTATTATTTGCTATTTTCTGCAAAAATCTAATGTGTGTAGGGAGAAGCTCTCACTTTAAGGTATTTCTAAGGTGATCTCTTGTCCTGTCACCACTGAGAAAAGGATCTTCATTATCAACTCTTTTAGGCAGAGGAAAACAACAACCAGACCTCCTCTTTTCCTTCTCTTCTAAAGACTAAACAAATCCAGCTTCCTCAGCCTCTCCTTCTTCACTGGGAACTTCAGCCTCCAGGTACCTTGGTAGCCCTACATTGGATTTCCTTTAGTTTGCCAATCACTTTTTTTTCTACCAGGAAACCCCAAACTGGACAACAGAGGAGAATATTCACTCCCCTCAGGCACTGGTCAGTTTAGCTTTCCAAATCTAGCCCTAATAAATCTGCTGTTCTGTGCTCTGCCTTGCATGACTGTCGAAAAATGGAGAGTTTACTGGTGGATGGCAGGGAGAATTTATTTTGGTACTAAAAAAAAAAAGAAAATATTTCAAATAATTAATAATTGAAAATTACCATGAGGGAAGAAATTTTATGTTCAGTAACATTTAATGGTAAATGGTGTGTGTGCACGCGGGCTGTGAGTTGAGTTGGTGGCTGAGTGGGTGTCAGTGCCACTAGAAAGAAATTTTTTATGATTTTTAAAAAAAGCTTTAAGGATCTAACGGAAAGAAATAGCAATTATTATGAAGTGTGATCTCATTTCTGAATCTAGTATGAATTTCAGGCTCTGTAGTTATTACATTCTGAATAAATAGCAATTAACATCTAAGGCTTTTCTATTCTTTTTTCTTTTTTTTTTTTTAAACTCCAGGCTAACAGAAAATCTCTAACCACTTTAAAATTCACATTCCTCAGAAGAGAARACCAAGTGTCAAGATTCCACATCACTCTTAATGGCAAAAAAAATCCAAATGTGTTGTCCAACTTTGAGACCATGCCACAGCTCCGTGGACGTGCAGGCACTCACCACTTGCAGGTTATGACTTATTGTGCTGCAAAACACCTGAGAATCTCTCACTGACTTTGCAYTTGATTTGTATTTCAGCCTCTTGTTGTACTGCCTTGCTGGCAGGCTTAGATCTCTCCTGTTTGTGCAATAGCATCTTTCACAATGTTTGTAGACTATCTTCTACCCCTCAGTGGTACCTGAGCAACTTGTTTTTCTGCCATTTATGATGCAAGTGCACACCTTTTCCCACCAAATCCTGCCCAAAGAGGTATATCCATCCCACCAGAGGAATTTGGGGAAACACAATGTGGAGACCTGGAGACCAGGGAGAGCTGGAGCCTGGGTACCTTTCCAGGGCTGTATTGRTGCTTTAGCAGACACAAAATTGAAAACCAGCAAAACTGTGGTTACAAAAGAAACCAAATCCTATGGTGCTGTCATTTGACAAAGGCAAGAGCAAAACACATGCTAGACAGTGAAGGACAGGGACAAAACAAAATTCTGCTGTTCATACAATGTTTTAAGTAATGGCTTGTTAACACCTGCCAAGACTAAAACTCTCTGGAATTAAGTAAATCCTTGCCCAGTGACCAACATGACCAGTAGGAATGGTATAGACCAAACTGTCTGAGCTGGAAGGCACAAATCGGCTCACCCAAACACCCTCGGAAGCAGATCCACCAGCAGCTGCTCTGCTGAGGCCCTTGTGCTTCTGGGTGCAATACGGAGATGCCAGCATCGTGATAGAGGAGGAAGGACGATCACTCTCACCATCAGTTAAGGAAGTATTTTGCTCACAAGCACGTGGAAAAAACAAATTATCCAGTTAACAAATCAGCAAATCAAGTTACTAGAGAACAAACAATTTAGGCTACTTTACAGCAATGGGATTAAACTCTTGTTTGCTTGCTGAATTGTTTTATTTTCCTTAATGAGCTCATAAAAGTAGTTTTTTCAACACAGTATACTAGTCTGTAATCCAAAAAATCACAACAAACCCTAACACCTGTAGGAGGAGTCTCTGGGCCTCCAGGAATCTGCAGAGCTCAAAATGAAAATCACTGCGGCGATGCACACAGAGGAGGTACACAGGCACCAGAGCAGCACTCGGACTGCTATTCTGCCACTTAGAGAAGTTTCCGAATAGACAAAATATTTCAGCATTAATCTCTATTTAATAGAAAGTGCTGTTGCTGGAGGACTGATGTGTAGATGGAGCAGTGTCACAGGCTACCTGATCTTGAAGCACATTAACCTGATTAAGAAAGTGGTGTGCATAGACTGAGACATCCGGCCTATTTTAAAATAAGCACAAAGGATCCTCTGGCCCTTTTCTTGGGAGATCATCCCACAGCCAGACAGACTGTGCTCGGTCAAGATTTTGCTTCTAAGATTGAATAACACATTTTTTTCTGTTATTTTATCCTCCCTACAGTGCTTTACCTATTGCCTCTGTTTATTTTTAGAAGCCTCTCTGTTTGAAACCAGCAGGAATACATGGATGGCTCTCAGGCTCCAGTCACCCCTTGCCCAGGGCTCCTTGCAGGCTCTGCACCACTCTCCAGCCATTGTGGGTCTGCAAGGAGCACTTTTCCAGGAAAGTTTCCTCTCTGCCAGTGAAAGATTTCCCTTTGGAAGTATTTTTGGGGGACAGAGACTCCACTGTGGTTTCCAGAAGGCCTGCAGGGCAGGGAAACGCTGACAGGCTGGTCCCAGAAAGGCAGAGCTAAGTGGCATTACTGAATCTCTAATTCACTGCCATTAGCAGGGGTCACTTTCAAGCGCTTCTCCCTTAATGAAGCTCTGGCTGGTCTTTCCTGGTGCTTCATTAAATTAAAATAAAAATAAAATTGTAGGCTGGAGCAAGCAAATAGGTACCAGGGGGATAACAGGGATAAAAGCTGGAGCCCTCGGACACCTCAGGCCCATTGCAGCTGGAGCCCTCCCCGAGCTCATAAAAGATTAAAGTAACTATTTTTTGTTTTGAGGGTTTTTTGTTGTTGTTGTTGTTGTCACCTTTTCCCAGTGCCATGCCCATCGTTCCAAAGACAGGAGTGAATATTTGATTGCAGTAATTAGTTAATCAGTAACTGGCATAATTTTCCCCTGATTAATGCTTTGAATAATCATTACAGTCCTATCTGTAGGCAGTCCTATTATCAGAGTCACTTTGAAAACAGCTTTGAAAAGATAGATCTGAGCCCTCACTGATAAAATTAGAGAGGTCAGATGCTCCACCCTCCAGAAAACTGCTCCTGTTTTTCTATTGGTAGGGGGGAAAAAAAAGTCAAAAATACATGGCTTTCTCCCAACTCACTGATCTGAAGTTCCCCCTAAGTAAGCGCTGTCCTGGAAGGACCTGAGAAAGCAGCCCAGGAGGAGGATTTCCAGCCCGCAGGAGAGATGCAGACGCAGAGTGGGCCTTCCTGAAAATGAGGACCAGGAAAAACATTTATGCAAAGCCTAATCTATCTCCTTCCCTGAGGTTTTTCTCATTGCCCCAGGGGGATGCTGAAATAGAGGGACCACATGCTGATCTCAGGGAAGAATAAACTCAGTGTGGATTCTGTGTGTTTATATATTTAAATATATATCCAAAAATACATACATGCACAAGAAAACACTGAAACAAGAACTTTAAAGTAAGGAAAGAATGAGGCATCCTCTTTCCTGCAGGAATAAGTCCAACTCCTTAAGCAGTGTTGAAGGTCAGCCTTACCTTGGAGGGATGAACATCACTCACTGGGGATCCCTATAACTAAGTCTGGTGGGAATTTTTCTACTCTCTTTTTTTTTTTTTTTGGTCACAAATTATCAGTTCTGAAAACTGAAACTCTCCCCAGAAACATCTCAGTGCAGARTATTTCAGGAAAGGTCTTTTCAGCTCCTACATGGGATTTCTGAGACAAACATGAAGAGAGGTAGCTGAGACAACACATGCAAAGCTCAGGATACGGAGAGACTCAATGAGAAGGCCCCAACTTGTAAAACTAGGGCCTCTTCAGTTGAGACTGACAGGCTGAATACAATTTTCCTCATTCTGGGTCAGCATTAAAGACTCTTGGACACGAGCTATTCCAAGGCCTGCTCCCAGTCTCTCCTCAAAACACATGGACTCAAAGTTCTTGTTTTCCTCCCACTGTGGTGTGGAGATACTTTTGAAACCCTGGAAGCACTGGGAGGATGGGATACTGTTCCCTGGCTGCTTCTTCAGAAGCTGTAACATCTACAATGCATGGGCACAGTTGTCCAAGACATAGGTCACAGATGCAGGGGGTATTTCCCATTTCTGTTTACGGGACAAAATGCTATCATCTTTTATCAGACACCGTAAGCTGTCAACAACAGCAATGGGAGACCAGTGACCCTTGCAGCGCTTTATACTAGCTTCTCGAAGATCTTTTCCAACCATAATGATTTGATGATTCTGTGATTCTAGGTAAACAGATCATGACCTGCTGAGTTTTTTGGTAGAACGAAGAGTGAGAAGATATATATGGCATGTGGAGAAATTGTTCCCTCTGTAACCTGGACTATCTCCACAAGGGTGAGCTGGTGAGGAAAAACTACTGAGCTACCCAAGTGCCCTCTCCGGCATACAAGTTGAATCCCCTCCTTGAGCCAGTTCTTAGAAAACTACAGCACTGAGAAAGGATGTCGATAATGTGGAAATCAAAGGGATTTTTAGATTAAAAGAGAGTGAGAGATGGATCAGATTCTTGTGTCTGGATATATGCTGCATGATCCAGCCAGCTACACCACGCTACACCACGCTACACCACGCTACACCACGGACATTACCTGGGAAAGGGTTGAAAGAACAAGTTCTGATGAGAGCAGGATTTCCTATAATATATTCAAAGAATTATATATAGCAATTTAACTACGTGATACCACAAGTACAATTGGAGCAGTACAATATTGTTATGTTCAGACCATCTTATCTTAATCTAAGTTATGTTAAGTAAAAAACTAACTCTATTCATTACTTGGCAATGAGACCTTTTGCCTGTGGAAAGCCTCAAGTCATGCTCCTCACACCTCCAATATTTCCTGGACATTTATCTTACACTTAGCCTACCTAACGCTGAGCTGACAAAAGCTGTCTTGGTAATGGGCACTCATATGTGCTAAACTACTACCTATACTCCTATCCTATTCCATCTCTAATGATTATCGTATAATATTTCCTATTTTATCTTATGCTTAATACTATACTTATACCTACCAAAGAGTCAGGATTAAATGACATATGGACCACTATCAAAACGGGTAATACTATTCTCTCTGTGTCAGAAAGACTCCCAGAGTGATACAGTCTGACCCTGTAGTCATCAAAAAACAAACACAGTGATACCTCCTTATTTCTGGCACTGAAGAAAGGAGCAGGCTGACCAGCATTAAATGATCAGCTATACTAGATAATAAAAAGGTACCCAGGCACCAAGGACAGAGAGCTGTGTACACCTTCGTCCATGAATTTAACTAGGCGAATTTGTGTCTAGAGTCGTCCTATAAATCCAGGGCTCCCAGGACTGGGAGATCTAGAGTTGTTGTCCCATAATGGCTGGTGGCAACTCTGCGCCTGCAGATTTGGACATCACTGGAAACACAGAAGGTGAGAGCAGTGTTAAATTTAGATTATATTCATTTAGGTTATATTCTCCTTTCAGAGGGAAGAGGGAAGAAGCTGCTTGTGTTCATCATCCTACCTCTGGTCTGTCTCTCCCTCAGACAATTGGGCATGATGAAAGTCTAGGAAAGGACTAGGGCTGAGGGAAGTGGTAGAAAGGCTAGAGGTCCTCTGTCTATGCTGATCTCCAGGCAGAATGTCCCCAGGCTTGGACCATCCCCACATTCCAAACTAGAAGAGTTATACTCTGTCCTAGATTTATCCTACAGCTAGAGATGGCCAAAGGTACCTTTGCTCTTCATATTCTTAACTGATGTGTAAGYTACGAACCGGAAAGCAGTTGCTATAGTCTGTAGCATAGCTGTCTGATTTTTAGTGCTAGGCAGAGAGATAAATACCAGAGTGCATGAGGTGTAATGAGTTGGAGAAGCTTGTTAGGTATCTTGGGTGGAAGACACTCATCATTTACCCAAGTATAACACATTGGGCAATCAGTTCAGGATGTCAGACATGCTCCATTGCAGAGTGCCAGTACCTAATAGCTCACAAGGAGCTAACAGCTTCTCCAAAGCACCTGTTTGCTTGGCCAGTGCTCTTTATCATGAATGTTTATGGGGATTCCTTGATAACCCCCAAGGCATATCACATGGTCACCTGATGCTTGAGGGTTGGGTCTTTGTCCAGCGCCCCAGTAGATTAGTCCTAACCCACTCAGAAGGACATGTGGAACAGAGGTACCAAATGACCCTGCTGTGTCCTTAGAGGTGCCAGCATGCATAATTCAGCATCCTCAGATAACCTGCAGTCATTCCACCCTTATGGTGACAGTATCAGCATTTGCAATGCAGAGCACTTCTTTAGTTTTATTTATTGAGGGGCTGATTTGCACAGCAGGGCATCGCTTTGTTTATTCTCTGCTATCGTTGCTACCTTTAATGAAGACAATGAAGAATTTAAAATAATAATTAAAAAATATATTCCTTCCAGTTACCATGGCAACAGGCTGGAGCTTTTTAACATTGCCACATATTCCATCTGTTTCTCCCTTTTAAATGACAAAACAGTTTCCTCCCATATCAGCACTGCACGGAGGAGAGGAGGTTCTCGGGCAAGGGGAAACAGAAATTCCTGGTAACAAACAACTCCCATGAATAACCTGAAGGGAAAATTCTTTCTAGTCAGCAGTGGTTTCCTACCACCAATGCTTTCCGACAATGATTTCTCTAGATGAAAGACTGGCCTAAGTTTCTTAGAAGTCACGCCTCTGGAACTTCTCTAACTCCTCCATGACTCAATGTGCTGAATGTCTCCCTCCCTTATCTGCACCTTGAGCTAAATCAATCTCTGCAGATGAGCATCCTTGAACTTGACATGAGGTGAGACCTGGATGTTGTGCAGCCCTGTTTGGTAGGCAAAGGGCATCCTTGTGACACTGAGATAYGTGCCACAACAATCTGCCTTCCAGTAGACTCGGGCAGTGGAAAGTCGGGGGTCTCTTTCACATCCTACACTTCAGACAAAGCAGCATTTTCTTAGCTCTAGTATGGATTCTGGTCTCCTTTCTTCTCTTGGGCTATTCATTTTCTTGGCAGAAAACTTCTTTCTCCCTAAAGACTGGCTAGATGCCACTGTTTAGACGTATGTCACACCTGCCTTTTGCTGAGCATCTGACTCACATTTAATCTGGAAGCATTTGTGATATGATATGAAGTTGATATCTGAAAGATTTTGCTCTTACTCACACAGATGTAAAGCAAAAGTAGCTCTCCTGGACTCACTGGGGATATTCTGCCTATTATGCTTGTTTTAACAGACCCATTATTATATACAAAATGCTCCCCTTAGTCTTACAACTGATGGTCCACTGAGGAACACCAGTGGACAAAAATGAATACTTAGAAATATGTTGTGCACAGATGAGTGTCAGAAGGAGGAACAAGGGCAGGACCATTTTTTTCTTGGTATGATGAAAATGTATCCCACATTTCCAGGGGATCTTCCTGTCTCATCAAGAATATTTTTCTAATCCTTCTACTCTCTATCATTCATAGTTCATGGCAAAAGGGAGAATTGAGAGCTATGGTTGGTACTACCAAGTGTCCCCTTAACCTGACTGAAATCTGTGCAATAATATTTCCTTTTTCCATAAAGTGAGCTTGGACCCTGTGTCAGCCAGGAAGTTACTTTAAATACACAGCAAAAGCAAGTTCACTAGGTATCCTAAGAGTCAAAGAGATTCTGGCCTCTCTGTCTTTCTCCCCAGCTTTCAGGTATTTATTCCTATTATCTAAATGTCTCCTGCAGCTTTCTAGCTTCATTGTTCTCCCTCAGTGTTTCTCCCATACTGCAGTCCCAGGCACCTCGAATTTTAGTTTCAGGCAGGCTGTATAACATTTTGGTCTTTTGCCTGTCATCATATATCCATCTATTGGTTCCTTCTTTCCTTCCAGTTAAACAGCAGATTGCAGTTGGGGGGGGGGGGAAGTCTGTTGGCTATTTCTCTCTGGGAAGCAGCCTGAGAATCCATTCAGGGGCAGAGCAGCACTGCTAATCAAGCCTGAAATATGAGGTTTAACCTGGCCTTGAGAGTTTACTGCACCAGCCTTTCACATCTGCAGACAAGGATTCATATTCTGGCTGATAGTGAAATGAGCTTGGTGAATTCCCATATATCCATTACTAATGGACACTACCATGGAATGCCATCATGATGGCAATCTCTGTTTTGGAAATATCCRGGACTGAACAACAGAAAAATGAAGTGGTCAGTAGCAGGGACACTCTCCAGAAGAGCCTGGAGGTCACATTCTGAAGTAGAAAAAGATGTAACACTGCCTGAGGTTGCCCCAAGACTAGAATGGCAGGTCAGGCACCTTGTGGGGTTGAAGGAAGAAGCCCATTAGTTGCAGTGTGAAGTGCTACAATAGAAACAGTAAGATTGGTCTGAGTGGAGGATGAACAGGACTGTCTGTGAACACATGAGGAGGAAGAGCAGAAGGAGAAGGAAAGCTGTACAAACARCAGATGTTGATGGCACTAGGATGAGAGGTTATCAGGGTCACAGCACATAYACATGCAGCTTCTCTGGTCACCCAGAAAACACTGGAAAAATGAAGAACAGCCTAAAACAAGGGACAATTTTTTTTGCTGTTATCAGCTCTAGTGTCCTGGCCCTGCACAAACAGCAATAGTTAGCCTCTCTCTGCCATGCGGGAACTAGAATGCTCTTTCCCCTCCTTCTTCTCCCTTCATCTCCAGCACTCCTACTGGACTTAGAGAAGACAAAATTAGGAGAGCAGCAGGCATGTCTGCCTGTAACTTTGATGAGCACAGTGCCAGGACCAGAAATCTTGAATAGACAAAAGAGAAACAGAGGGATTTGTTTGCTGATGCTTTTCAATTCAGACACTCAAAAAAAACCTGAGGTAAGCTGAAGATCAGGGAGGGGAATGGTGAAACTTGCCTGCTGGCCAACCTGGCACGGGAGGAGTGGAAGAGCATTCGCCAGTGAAACAAGAACTGGACACTGTTGAAGGAGAACCAGAAGGACTGAGTGGTGGTTAACAAGGGTAGGGTGGAGGAAGCACTCAAAGAATAGCAGAAGACAGGAAAACAGGGCTGGTTTTGTGATCATATTGTCTTGRGATTCCTAAGAACAATGTGCACTCKGAGTGATAAAATCCCAGTGGCAGGTCTGTTACCAGCCTTAAGAGACACTGGTGAAATCCTTTGGGGGCAGAAAGGGAAAACAGATCAGTRGCATCTGCTGAAATAAAGACATGTGTGAGCCAGAAGTGCTCGGGGGTAGAAATGCTATCCTCCTCTCTTGGGTTTGTTACTTTATATCTGTCTGTTAYGGGGGATTTTACCCCTCATACTGAGGTGTCCTTGCGTGTCCACTGCAGGAAACAGGGTCTTGGGGCCAGATGGTCTCATGAGCAGTCCTGACGCTGGCAAGGCACGGGTGTTGCWGCACAACACTTGGTGCTTTATTACCATCTCCTTTACATTGTGTATAACTGATGGTTGTTCTGTTAAAGAAGGACAAATATGATAAATAGCCATGGGAAAGAAATCTGTAGAAATGGATATTCTACTGTAAACCATATGTCTCTGTCTAGTGCCACTGCACAGTCTTGACTGAAAATAGCAGGGTAATAAAAAGCAAGGCTTCCTATATTTTCAGTAATGTTTTCTGACCACCTAAAATATTAAATGCTGAGAGACCAGGCAAAATTTCAGCCCTGGAGGCCAGACAAAACCTCCGTGTGTCAAGGTCTCCTGGACCTCTTGCCAAGAGGTGGAATTGTCACTGTCAGCCAGCTCTTCCCTGGCGGCAGACCCTCTTCCTTCTGCTCGTGGCAAACCTGCACCCTAAGAAAAGGCCAGTTTTCATTGCAACCCTGGTGGTCATAAACCTGAATGTACCAGCCTGTGGCATTAGCTGTACATGGAAGGAAAACATACTCAGAGGAAGAACACTGGCATAACCTAGTGAAAATACAGAATACCAGTGCCAGCAAAGAGTTAAATCCCCAGGAGCCCTGATGACAGAGTCAACCAGCCAGATTTCTTTCACGCTCACCAATGAGGCTGTCCTAGGGTGGACAGCTCCTGGATACCAAGCCACCTCATGGCTAGGTATATCGGGGCAAGTATTTCTTTGCAGGTCTGYCCCTAATCCTCTGCTCCTGATCTTTCAGTCTATTCTATTATTTGCTTCAATTAACATCTATATTGGGACATAGCAGAGACTTACCACAGGCCTTTTGCTCTAGTAATGCCCTGACCATAATCTTTTCCCCCAAAGTCTTCAGGAATAGCTTTTAATATATAAAATCTCTCTGAATTCTTGATTTATATCTTCTACAGCCAGCCCTTACATGAAGAAAACTAAAAGTGTTTACCAAGCAAGGAATGAGCTCAATAAAATCAGGACTTTGGTGTTCCCAGGTGGGCAGCAAGACATGAGTAAACAAAATATTCCCCACATTAGAAGCAATTCTGTCCCACTTCCAGGGAGACCTAGTGAGAAGGGAATTAATTGTTGACCAAAACCAAAAATGTCAAAATAAAAGATTTTGAATCTCACAGATATTAAGGCCAAGGACATACTGTTTTGGTCATTGTTGTCCTGTCACACAAGTATTATGGGTAGGAAACCCAGGCAAATGGAGAGAGCCAAGAAGTCATTTCCTCCTCTACTTGATAGCGAGAAAAAAAAAAAAAAAAAAAAAAGTCCTTCCTAGCTTGGAGCTCTGGCTCTTGGGCCTTGGAGAACTGGTAGGATTACCTTTTTGCTAGCAAATATAGATGTGATGTGGGTTTTCAATTGGATTTCTGCCCACCAGTTTCACAAAAGTGAAACATCACAGGCGACAAGGTGCCTCTGCATGCTCACTTCACACCTATCATCTGCTTCTATCTGATAAGAGGAGCAGAAGGTTGTATTCTCCTACCATCTTCCCTAAGCCATTTTTCACAGTGGACAGACAGGGGTTTAAATGTTGCAGATGACTGAAAATCTTGTGGCATCAGCACGAGTGGTTGTTACTGTTCGCACTAATAGTCCAAAATGAACAGCAGGAGCAGCAACATGCCACTGTGAGGCTCGCTTTGGTCCCTTTAGTGTCAATAAGCTGAAAAAAATGAACCAAAATATCTAATGTCAAATAGAGTCTGAGGCCTTTTTGGCCCAAAGTCCCCACTGTTACTAAAACCGACTTGGCTCCCTAAGTGATACCACTGGAAAGTGAGAAGGCTCAWCAAGACAGTTGCCAACACTGTTAATGTGTTGTTCAGCAGAGCTGGAGCTAGGTAGCTCTACAGGACATTGCTGTGCTGTGCACAGCGAGGGAACTTGCTGTGTTTGAGAGCTGTTTGGCTACCAGGTCCCATTAGCTCAGCTCTCTGCAATGGCTGGGAGCACACAGGTCGCTACTGTATTGCCTTGTCTTCTCTGTAGGGTTCTGGAGCAGCATTAAGGGTGACTAGTGCCAGGCCACCTAGCTGCTTTCTGTCTGCTAGCCATGGCARCAGATGAATGGGCAGCATCCTGTACACATGGCCTCTTGGTTGGAAGGTCTCTCAGGCTGACCTTATGTTAGTCTTTCCATACATTCACTCTCTTCAGGTCCTACCTACTTTTATCTTATTTCTTCTTTTTGTTACAGACAGAATATACTGGGATGTGGCCACGATACAGGGCATAAAGTGTCTTGTTGGATAAGAAATCGCTATACTACATCTGCACTGCAGGTAGATTCTTTCCATTTCACATCAAGTAACAGTAGTGAATGCAGACACTTGGTGCATGGAGCAAACCCACTCCTAGAGCCACGGAGCCCTCCACTCCCCATGGTCCATGGTATTTGCCAGCATCCATCTCTACAGACCCCTCCGTAACTAGGTGTGCAAAGAAGTGTTCAGATAAGCATGTGTTTGCACTGTTCACCTTACAATAGAAAGYGACGTTTTTTAAAACAAAATACAAACAGTTATATTAATATTTCAAGAGACCAGTTTGTTTGGGACAGAAACCCGGGCTTGGAAAGCTTAAGTAACAGCGCTTGAAACTCACTTTCCATGTTTTTCTGCAGATATGTTTTTAATACCAGTGCCTTGGATTGGTATCCTAGGAAAGCAGATGGGTTTTCCTGGCATCTGGTTTTCTGGCCGTTGGGCTGTTGGAGACTACAGCATGCTGTTGTGGGGSGAATGTATTTTACAGAGCCCTGATGGGATTCTATCTACCTCCAAATAAAATGGCTCCTTCCTAATTCTCAGGCATGAGGCAATGCCAGACGTGGCCCAGCCTGACATCATTTTACTAAAATGCACATGTGAAAATAGCCTGATTACTGCACAGTTTCCAAGCCAGGAGTTAACTGAGCCAAGAACAAATAAATAATTCCTTGTTTATTCCTCAGTTAAGCTTTGCTGCTGTTGTCAGGCCRCAACAGGTCAGGGAGGAGAATCGCTCTCTGTGTCCAATAGAAAACTTTACTCATTGTTACAGAAAATTAATAAATGGCAACAGTCCAGAGAAGGGAAAAGACTTCTGAACTCTGTAATTTATACTAATGTTTAGTAATCTCTGCTCCCTAACTGCCAGTGGTTGGACTATTCGTCCTTCCCTTCTAAATAGTAGAGAATCTGAAGCCAGAAATGGCAGAAATGTGGAGGTTCAGCCCTGCCTCAGCCTTTCCTCTCACCTGTCTCCCACAGAGGTGCCCCCCAGAGATCTCCAGGATTGATGCTCTGCTTGGCTTCCAGGCAGCCCTAAGGATGACCTGTCTGAAAGCACTGAGCTGCTGAGCTGAACCTATCCGCAGAGCATCCCTGCCTCAGCAAAGCCATGGGGCCTACACTCCAACCTCCTTCTAAAAATCCTCCCTCGTAACATGGTGGGAGGCACCAGGGATTTCTAGCACCCACAGCCTGACACACTTACCTCCTTTGCAGGTGCTTTTGAAACACTTGTTGGGTTGTCATTTGCTTTCCAATCACCAGAAAATTTACTTCTGGCCACTCAGGTGAGTGGGGCTGAGGAGTGGGGATATTCCCTAGTAGCAATGTGAGTGTTGCTCCCACCTGGCGAGCCTTGAAAGGAGAGCCCTGAGCAGGCTGCTGTCGCCTGCTCTCGCTGGCCCCGTGGCAGGGGCTGGCAGGCACTCCCTTGGCTAAGAGGGCCTTTGCCAACAAGCAAGGCTGAGCTGCGGGGCTCGTCAGGAGGACACACACGAGCCTCTTGTCAAGAAAAGCAAACACCCTCGGTGCCTGCAAAGGAGGTCCCCAGCTCCCAGACAGGTTCTCAGTGAAGACAACCTTGCAACCACAGCTGCTGGGCAGCAGCAGCCACGTTCAAACACAAGGCCCAACACTCCACCTCCCTTTCCCCACACACATCTTTGAAACGGAGATGAGACCCTCCTGTGGAGGGGACCCCGTGAGCCACCTCACTGGCCATTCCCACAATCCTGCTGGGTGCAGGAGTGTGAGACATGCAGCTCATGCAGAACCAGTGACACTTTGCTGTGCAGGAGGGGAAAGCTGCAGGTGCCTCAAGATCAGGTTGCATCAAGGGATGTTCCCAGCTTGTATTTTTTCCTGGAAGGAGCCAGCTGGGGAGCTCATTCCTTCTGGGAGACAAGAGTCTGGCCCGAGATGCTGCTCCACATCTGCAAGCCCTCTGTGGCCATGGCATGTGACTACTGCTTTAACAGGGCTTTCACCTTCACATTTTACACTTCCCTCCTGCTTTTAGTTTTAAAAGCACTTGACAAGGCATGAGTCCTTCCCAGAGAGGTACTAAGCACATGCTGCCACCACTGAAATCATTCACAACTGCAAAAGACTCCCATCTTTATGCAGCAAGTAATTCCCCCCCAGCATTAAGATGGATAACCTGTGAAGAGGAAAAACACAGCTGTTTAGCGGAGTCCAGCAAAAATATACATGGATATAGGGAATGTAACCTGCACTCACCAGAAGTGTTAAGAAGCTTTAAAGAGTTGCCATGTACCAATTAATCAGGTAGGAATTTGGCTAAGGAAATCTGTTTAATGTCTCCCTTTCTTTAGAGAAGAGTCCGAGTTTTTCTGCATGCCGAAGATTTGCAGAAAAAAAGAAGGGGAGAGGGGTAGATTTACCAGAATATTGATAATATTCCTATTCCTATGTGATGGAGAATCCTTGGTGCAGGTAGCAGAAATTGTTTTCCGCCCAGGGTCCATTGCCCTCATTACTGGAAGACCCCAAGCGCTTGCATTTTGCCTGCCATTTGGAATATATATACTGGCTGTAAAATGATACTTAAAGAGTTCCTGCACTTTGTACAAATGGCTATTTATGACCTGCCATCAATGTTGTTCTACAGAGAGGCATGGGGGGAGGGCAATTGATGGAGAACTGAGCCTAATCCATCAGTCACTTTGCTACAAACTCTAAACAGATTTTAATTGTGAGGCCAGATTTACTCCAGCCATCTGTATAGCAAACATGTCTCCCTGCTGAAATGGTGAAATACTTCATTCTGAATGCTCTTTTGCAATGTATATGTTGTACCAATGTCAATAAAATATTTGTCACAGCAAAAATGTAAGCCTGTCTGCTGCATAAGAGAAAGGCTTGATAAAAGGCAACACTCCCAGATTTAATGCTGACTAAACTTCTCAGTTTCATTGGAAATTAATGGGGTTGGTGAAGAGCCCTGCAATTAGAGGAGCAGGGCTACAAATTCTTGCCCTGCTGTTTGTTTTCTTTATTGGAAAGATCTCAGTTCTCTGAGCGCAACCGGGCTGATGGGTTGAAAGGCTGGGAGTTTTTATTTCTCCTTGGAGGAAGGAAAATAAAGTGATTAGAGCGCCGAGCTCGCCTATGCCTTCGTTCCCACTCCTCCGGTGCACCCCAGGTTGCCCCCCAACCTGAGTGCTGGGCCCAGTCCTCACACCCTCTGCTTGAGACTCGGCACCAGCCCTCTCCGGGAGGCTGCCCCTCTGCGTTACCACAGGCAGCCCGCATAGCTCCCGGGTCTGTTTTAACCTAGTTCGTTACAGCAGTTTTGCCTAAGGCACCTCCTAATAACATTTAGCTCAAGCTAAAGGTGCCCAGTACAGCCTGAGAGCTTGCTTATATGGGAGAGGGTTGTGCCTGGGGCTCCCAGCAGGACTGCGCAGGCGAGAAACACCCCCTGTTCCACAGGCTGTCTGCCACACACGAGGCGTCATCCTCGTTGCTGGGGAAGGGGCAAATCCCAGCAGTTCCATTACATCCACGCTTGCATTTTCCCCCAAGACACTGAGGGCAGCACTCACTCATCTGGTAAGATCTCCGCTTAGTCACAGAGCTGATGGTGCAAGACTTCAGTCTAACGGTCATTCATAATTAGCCCAAGTGGATGCTGGCACGCCGAGCATACAGAGGATACCTCAAACGCACACCCTGGCAAGGCTTTTCAGAATACGATTTGCTTTCCATTTCTCTGCTCGCTGCTTGGTCCTTGGCATTTCTCTCCGATGGACAGTGAAAGTAGATGGACGGCTTTCACTTTGCTTTCCAGTCAGGTTTGCTTTCTGAATTTCATACGCTAACAGAGCAACATTAACAATGAAAACTCCCCAAAGAGAGTTTTGTTTATTTTTAAATACTGTCATCGTATTTTACAAAATATTTTTACTGGGCCAAGATATTTTTTGTACAGGCTTATTTACAGCAGAGTCTGTAGTGGGGTTTAAGCCTTGGCCTTGGTACTTTTTTTAAAATAGTGGCTCCTGGGTAACAGTTTTATGGGTCTATAATATGCAGCACAGACCATCCATGTGCAAGAAGGGAAGAGCAGATATCAACAGTCTCTTACCTCTATTTCTGGCAAGTATTCTTTGGTATCAGCGCTGTTAATTCTTGAATCACCAGATGAACCAAGACTTCCGCTCTGCGTGATTCAGGGAGGTCTGCCAGAAGAAGAAAATAGCAGATCAGTGTCRATCTTTCTGCCAACCTAGTGATGTTTTTTACACAGGCAAGAGCGCTGTCTCCTGAGTAGCAAGAGCCCAGGAATGACTCCAAACTCTTCAGACTTTGCTCTTGCTGGGCTGGCAGTGCATTCCTCTCTTCTCCCATTAGTAGTGAAGTGAGACAAGGAGTATATGGATGTGAAAATGAGAAGGATCCCAGTGAGGCAAGCAGTAGTTTGGCAGTTAAATTTACCATCAAAAACACCCTAATGCATTCTAGAGGCACTTTAACCGCACTGCATTAAACACAACCGAAGATACAAAAACAGAGCAGAAATATGCCTTGGATTTCCTTGCCTGTGTTTTATTGCTCTAGTGTGTGCTCTGTAAATCACGTGGGTATTTGCATCCAGGATGAGGCATTAGGTGACAGTGCAGTTCAGCAGGCAATGTTCCTGCCTTGAGGCAGGAAGGTCGGAGCTTCCTATTTTCCTTCTGGCTAATACCTGTGGGTAGCAGGGCAGTCAAGGGCTAAAGGGATGTGTTGCTTCTTAGATCAAGCATTAAATACAGGAACATTGTGAGATGCAACAGGATGAAAAGTAGGATGCACATCACTCATTTCAGGAGCACTGAGGCAAAGCCGGTACATGGGACACACTATGGAACTTATTAAAATGACAGTATAAAGCCAACCACTGAAAAATTAGGAAAAGGCAGGAATCTTCAGGCAACTGTTGTTTTGCTCCACTATGCGTTAACTAGGAGGCCCCACAGAGTATTCCCCGGATTTATTCACTGCACAAGGTAGGTAGTGTGAAGTTAATGGGTAAAATTCAGTGTTTCCTTTCTCCTTGGAGTTTGCCCTGCTGCCGACCCAGCTGGGTTCCTCACTGCTCTTCCCTTTCCAGCTCCCTCCGCTCCCTGCCCTGCTGCTGTCCTGTGCTAGATTCGCTTCTCAGAGTCAAAGCTCAGTCCCACTGCTCCTTCCCACCAGCTCCCACAGGACTCCCTGACCCATTAGCCTCAGCTCCCCTGTATCCATCTTGGCCACTCTGCTCCAGCCACCCCACTCAGCCCCCCACTCCTTGACTTGCATCCAAGGATCGCCAGTGCCCCTATCCGTTCCTGCTGCTGTTCTCTCACACACTGAACCTTGCTCACCGAACTCCAGCCAGCACAGCTGGCTGGGAGACAGATGGGAGTACCATGGAGCCAGCAGTGTGTCCAGAGGCTGGACTGTGACCTGGAAAGAAGCCCTGTGGAGGGTCTGCCTGCCAGCATGTGCYGGGGGCTTCGCAGTACAGACAGTTCCCTGTTCTCATCAGCCTCTGCAGGCTCAAAATTGTGAAAGCTGCAGCAGCTGAGCTGCCTCCTGCAGGCAGGGGGGCTGCTCTCCCCCTCCTCAAACGCAGGGGCACCTGTGGGTKCCAGCAGTCTCGTGAGCCTTTTGCAGCAGAGACCAGCAGTCCTGGGGCATGATTCACCCTCAACCTAAAACAGCCCAGATGAACAGCTCCCTACAAACACTGCTGGCTGTAAACGGAAATATGGTGACTGAACCTAAGCAAGATGAATACCACACTGGTGGCCAGGAGAGGGAGATCACACCATCACTTTGACAAACTAATTTTAATTCTTCATTCACAGTCCTATATGGACTCCCTGGTCTCACTTCCCTCATGCAGACCATTTCCAGTCCCAGATTCTGTAATGTGCATGTCCCAATCTTTTCACCCTTCCCCAGATCCCACCCTCAGTTTTCTTCTCTCCCTTGCTCTCACTAGCTCCCAGATTCAGCATCTAACCTCCTATCAGGCTCCCAGTTCCAAATTGCTCTCCAAGCAGGCACTGAAAATTGCTTCCACATGGCCACAGACTGTAGTGACAAATGTAGGGAAAATTCTGCATAGCCTTGGGCATTAAACATGCCCAAGACAGATGGACTCTTGGGGGAATATTGCTTCTAAAATCCAGGAAATTTCTAACAAGCATGTGTCAACTGCAGTTTTTGGAGCCAGATTTGGGCCAGGTTCACAAAGAGACAAATGGTGTGTTCCCAATACAGAGAACGTCTAAGTGCTTGATTTTGAGTCCTATTTCTRCAGCATACAGGATACACAACATTTGGAGAAAAAGGTCACCTTCATTTTGTAGCATGAACAAAGGCATTTATCTTTCTCTGGTTTCTTTGTTGAAAACTGTTATTTTGAGTGAAATATTCAAAAATATATGTACTGCTCAAATGAAGGTTGARTTACCATGCAAAATCCCTACCCAAATAATTAAACTAGGAAAAGTCTGACATAACTGAAACCAAGTTCTTATGATGGGGAGTGCTGGACAACTTTAATTCTAGGTGAGGTTCACAACCTGCATGCAGAGATGAGACCTAGTCAAGAATTRGTGTGTCAAAAGGAAAGATGCTGGAATAAAAGGATTATGTTACGGAGTAGCAGATCACCAGGCTCTCATGACCCACTTTAAAAAAATATGGAAGGTGCCTAATTTGGAGGTAAATATGTAATCTCTCAGYAAAATTAGTTAGAGAGCTGGAAGATAGTAAATATTGAGTCTACCATTTTCAGAAGCAGTGGCGTTGGTCATCCCAGGAAACAGGAATCAATACATCCTACTCTGATAAACACGATTTGTAACAAAAATTTTAAATATAATTACAGAAGAGCTGATTGAGATACATTAATGTCTAACAAGAGTATTTTCAGCACAGRGAAACCACGTTTCATTGGTCTATCGGACTTCTTTGGATAAAGAGCAAAGAATTGGTTGATACAGGCTATYGGATTCCTACAGAACTTTTGACAAAGTCTTTCTTAAAATAGAATTGCATAAAATAAGTAGCCACAGCAACATCATAAATTAAAGCCAGGCTAGAAAGTAAAAGAAAACTAAGAAGAATAAATGGGCAATTTTCATTAYGGCAAAAGATTATCTCTGAAGTATGACAAGGTTTCATACTAGAGGGTCATATTATTTGATATAGCCAAAGGCAATCTTGAAATGGGAACAAGCAGCGCCGAAGGAAAATTATCTGATAGGGTCTCCTTATTTGGATTGTAAGAGACTGTGGKGCCTGATCTGGGTACTTGGGCTCCTCACATTTCCAGGAGGGCCACCAAGAGCAGATCAGAATTTGAGGATACAGGCAGAGCTTACATCAGTATTTGCCTACACCTGCAGCTGCTGTGTGCTCATGTCCCTGCTCTTGAACTCCCTGCTTAAAGTCCCTGGGCTTRAGGCACCTCTAATCCCAGTAGCTCGACATGCATCTGTTGATTGCAGCACTGTCCTGGCAGCCCTGACCTACAATTAGCTGTGTCACAGACAAATCATCACTGTGTGCTTCGTGGGTCCTAAACTTGCACAGTGCTCCCAGTAATGTGTCACTGCTGGGTGTGGGGAGGCAACAGGAGATGCTGTTTGCCCTGGCTTCCGAAATGTTCCTTCACTGGGATTGTCCTCTCTGCTCTGGCACACAGGAATAACAACGCCCAGCAGCTCTCACAAGCTCTGCACCCACAGCAGAGCCCTGGTAAGGGGGCTGTGGGAAGGACTACGGGAGGTAACGTAAATTCATCCATCAGCAGAACTAGAAATGGAGAAATGTTTCCATGCACTAAATCTGAAATGTGATATTGGCAACGTCCAGGCTGGTTAAGAGGCCGCAGTTCTGAGGTGATGTTTGGAGGGCACACAGCAAAGAGGCAGTTGGTCCCCAGTTTGGTGTGAGCGCAATGTGACAGTAGCAGGAGCTGTTGTTGTTCAGCTCCCGGCAGCGCCAGCCACCGGAACGGACACTGCCCACACTCCTCTCCTCTCTCTCCCCTCCTCTCTCCTCTCTGCCCTATCTTACCCTTCTTTGCATGGTGTCCCAAGAGGCTCAAAGGGAGACCCAAGGGATCCTGGGATGTCTGCTCAAAATCATTAACTGTTTAACACACCATAAAAAAACTTCCACTGCCTTTTCCCTCTTCTAATTTTTTTTCCTGCTGTATAAACCATCAGTACTTCCTCCTGTCTGTACACTTTGATGTTTGAGCTCAGATGGAAATTCATATTTTCCTTGTTGTACCTCCATAGAAGCTTCCCCCAAAACCAGGATCCTCAGCAGAGAATATCAAATCAAGACCTCTTTTTCTTTCACCAAATACTAGAAGAAAAAATACTCCAGCTATTTACAAAAGATGTCCACCTGCCAGTAAACAGAGGACGTGGTGAACAYGGTACCTCAGGGCTCCTAAAGAAGAGCACTTCCACAGAGCGGCTGGGCCAGCTGAGTTCCCGCACTTCTCCTCTGCCCCCTCTTYGCTGAGTGACCCTCTCCTGAGTCCCCAGCTGAGCAGGATGGGGCAGCAGATGGGCAAAGGCCAAGTGCTGATGCTGGCTACTGGATGTAGGAAGTCTGCCGCTGACTTGCTGATGCCGGCTCGCTTTCCCTAGTGCCCAAGGCAGTGTGATGGGCTGTTTCGAGGATGACACCTCAGAAGCAAACAGATACTTAGGGTCTGAGTGAGATGACAGCTGTCTAACTGTTCAAAGTGGAAAAGCTATATAAAAGGACAACCACGTGGGCCTGGMAGCACAGGACAGCCCGCTGATAAATATTTTCACATGCAGGATGGGAAGAGAGCCCTCTCCYCTTGTCCCCTCATTCAAATGTCTCTCAGTCCAGGAGAAGCAGTTCCTGGATATCCTCTGCCAGAACACATCCCTCCCAGCAGGGCAATGATGGCCAAGAGCAGAGCAGCTCCGAAGCACAATTACACACTAGTCTCCCTGGACTGACATGCAGAAGAGACCAGTCCAGACATGCACAGTGTGAAACTAAGCCGCTTGGAAGGGAGATAATGAGTTGGGTGCATTTGTGCCTCCAGTTTTGTGTAGGAGAGTCTATATTCAGGACCCCAAGTGTCCCGATTTTGTATTTGCAGAAAACAGTTGAGGTCCAGGGGATGAGGAAGAGGCCACCTTCCTCCAGCCAGCTGGACTCCACTGTGAGGGGCAGGCAAGGGGAGGTGGTAGAGAAAGGTGCAGCCGCAGCGCCCACGCCAAGCTAAGCAGGGCGTCTGCTCTCTCCTGTGCTCAGACCCAGGGCAGAACTTGGCCCAGTCACCAACACACGCCTGCGTGTGTTTTAATTCTATGGATAGAACATCCTCGGGGAAGGCAAGGCCTGTCAAACTCACTGGCTTCCCTCAGGCAYCCCACAAGTGCTCTGAGCATGAGTGTACAGCAAGGCAGCAGAAGGTGCTGCGTGGCCCTGACAGGCAATGAGAGTGCCCAAAAAGAAGGAGATGAGCCCAGGATGAACTCAGGATGAATGGGAGAGAGATCCCTGCCCACAGGGCTTAAATATGTTATTTGGGTCCCTTCACCTGGGGTTATTTTTTGGAGTTTTTTTTTTTTTTAAATTAATGCATCTGATAACTAGAGTAGCTGAGCCTATTACAAATGAAGTTTATTTCAGCTATCTTTTAAATCTATTTTAATTGAAAAAAAAATCTTTTGAAGGCATTTTTTTAGATCTCATTTTCTCAGATAACCTCACAACTGTGTGATGAAACCCAACAGCCAAGGCAAAACTCCTCAGGTGTGACAGAAAGTGCGTGGGCTCCCCATGTGGTCAAGTATAGATCAGGAGCAGAAATTATGTGATTTTCTTGACAGTTTGATGAGTCCAGAGCAGCACAAGACCTCAGGCATCTTTATAAAACCATGTTGCATCTTTTTATTACAGGGGGCAGCCTATGACCTTCATCTTTCCTCTCCTCTCCTACAAAGATAAGGTCTCTGAATATGCCAGGGCCTGCTCTAAACGATACCCCAGAGAAACCAGAATAAAGTTGAAGATAGGAACTGTCAAGCTGTCTCCCCTTCAGCTAAGCTGCCCTGGCCTTTCATCCCCAATCTAGCCACAAAGTTGGGGAAAATGTAACAAATAAGAAGCTGGAAGATGGTTTATCTTCTTTTTTTGCATTATTTTGTAAAGGGTTTTCTCTGTTGGACTTTTTCTTCAACAGGCATTGTTTCAATTTAGACCCTTAGGGATAGTCTGCATGTAATTTTTCATACTGACGTTAACTATATTAGTTTCAAAGTCAGTGTAATTAAAGTCRTATTCCCTCCTCCACCACAGTCACACATGAACCGGTATAAAGGGACTTAAAATGGTACCACTTATATGAAAATGAACTATATCAGTTCCTCCTGCACACCTGTATTACCATCTGGGCAGCTGCAACATGACCAAGGATAAAACACTGAGGACCTTCTGCAAAAGTTAAGCTGGTCCAAGTCTAGGCAGGCAATACCAGTGAACTAGACTATCTCACACATACATACTTAGTCTTAAGTTACTGGGACAATATCAGTGTCTGTGGATTTGAACAGAAGGAATCTATAAGAGTTTGATTTGGGGCACTGTGTCCAGAAAACCATGAAAGAAAACAGGAGTTAGAGCTGCTGCTCTCACAGCAGCCTGAGGACCCCACAGAGGATGCTGAGCTCTTTTCAGCTACAGCCCTTGACTGTCTCCTCCTGCAAATGCCCCTGAAGCCTCACAACTCCCTCTCTGGATGCTGAATTTGCAGTCTTCCCTCCGCCATCCCTGCCATGCTTCCCATCTCCCCAAACTCCAGGCATCTGTCTGAAGGAGCTAACTGCACCCCCGATCCGCCAGCACAGTCATCTTCCCTGCACAAATGCCAAACATAGGGCAACATAATTTCACATTTGTCACTTCCCAGGCTCCTTCCCAGTCACCCTGATTTGTGATTGCTATTTCAGCAGCACTGCAAAGGAGCTCCACTGATTAATTCTCCCTCTAGGAACTAAAAGTAGCTGTAATCCCAGGGCATGGGGGAGGGACCCTTAAACATCCACAGTGGGAAAAGGCAGTATTAATTCTGGCATGGGAACAGCACTTAGCCTGCCTGCGGAATGACTTAATTTGTTTCTTAATGGACACAATGCTTAGCTGATAAAAGCCCTAAAGTGCCTTTAAAAAAAAATCAAGAAAGTGATTGTTCGTTCTTTGCCCATTGGAGATTTCATTTGTAATGTTCATGCTCCAGCGTGAAAAGCGGAAGGGGTATATACTCGGATAGGAGGTTAACACATCTGCAGGCTCAGGTAGCTTGTTAACTTCAAAGGAGGAAGCAGATAACTCACAACTGAACAGCATAGTGAGCAACAACCTCTAGTACTTGCTGTCCAGCCAATGCTTCAGGTCAGGGCAAGAGAGATGCTCTGATGTCTAGGATGGTTTTTAGTGATGTTGTTTGTCATAGGAACAACATATTGTTGTTCCTTGTGTGTTACAGGAAGTAGAGGTGGGTTTACATTAAAACCTGCATCTTAATCTCCCTAAACTGTGGTATAAAATCAGACCAACATTCAAACCCCACTATGAGTAGGCTGGAGCCAACCATGGCTCCTTGGACATGCAGTGCTGCTGGCCACCCAGATCTTCCTTCTGATAAAGTTCTCAGGAACTGCCTGGGKCCAAGAGGGATGTAACTGCTGACATTTTGGAGCAATGAAGAAGGTCAGGGACTAAAAAAGAGGATAARGAAGGGCTTTTGAGATGTTATGTGGCATTAGAATATCAACCAAATATTCAGAAACAGAAAATGGGGTGACTGCCCAGCTCTGAATCCYGGCCTAGCACTCTGCTTGGGCTGTTTCTGCAGACTGAATGCATGCTCCTGACTAGGGCCAGGGACACAGCACTGAGTGAGACAGACCACTGCCTTAATGTGATATGACAGCTCCTGTGCTCCATAACACACGATGACTATTAAGATCGTGGGGACTCAAGGCTTCCAGAGGTTCACTATTCAGAGGAGCACAGTCCCTGGGTCAGAAAAGGAAGGCTTGGACGTCAGATTTCCCCCACAGCAGAGAGCTGTCTTCTTACCAGGGAGATGAGTACTGAGGAGTTTGGCTTTTGGGAGTAGGGAGTAAAGGAGATGAGGAACTGATGTAAAACATTTGGTCTTCTGGAGAAAACCTGATGACCTGAAGTATCAGCAGAGTGACGGAAGATCCTGTAGAGATCAGAGCTATATCGGGCAATAAAGCAACAGAGCCTGATGAGCTACTAAAAATAATGGTTCCTGAGTCATACTGTATTAGTCCATTGACTTCAGTTAGAAGAATACAAGTCATATGCAGAGTAGTTAAACACAGAAATCCGGCACTGGGAYGAAAGACGAATGAGACAGAAGATATGTGGGATTCTCTGTTTTAGTATCACCCTGTCCTGAGCACTCAGCAGAGTGTTCAGATCCTGGTGAGAACCACATGTCGTCCTGCCCCAAAAGCAAAATGGACATTCCTGGATCTGCAGAGCAGCAAGAACAAGTGTGAGAGAGGTGCTGGTGTGCAGCAGACGGCCATGCTGAAATCAGTGCAGGAAGCCCCTTGCTTTCTTGGGCTTCCCTTCCTCCAGCCTAGCAAGACTCTAATACACTGTTGCTTACTCATGAAGGAGAAACAAGGRAAAATCCCACTTCTGAAATGCACTGTTCTCAGCACTGAGCATCCAGCTCAAATCCTCACCTTTCAYAGGCATCAAAGCAGCATTAACTTCACTTGAGCTACTTCCAAACTAGAGTGGTGTTAGAATTAGAGTGGTCAGTATCTGCATTCGGTCATTCCTGGCATTATATTAATTTTCCCTCCTCCTCTGCCTCTCTTTATTTTCTGCGGTATGTGCTTGCTAAAAATATCACAATGTGCTGTTTACTTCTGGCTGCCTCTTGAAGATCTCCCTGTGCCCTCACCTCATCTCCACTCTGCTTCATCACAAATCACCGCAGGTTCAGCTCCCTAGTTCCCTAACCTGGGAACCTGCACCACCTAAATGCCCTCCTCACAAGCTGCTTTTCATCTCGAGGACAATAAAAAAAGAGATGCTCCCACAGGCTGGTCTGCTTCTTGCCTTGCAGAGGATGTGTGAGGAAAACTCCAGACGCAGCAGTATATTGATCTAAATTAAACACACACACAAAATCTAATTGAACTGACAGGAAGCTGGTGTTTAAAGGCAGAAAATTAAGGCTGTTAATATAATAATGAACAGTTGTGCTTACTGTCTGTGCCTCTGACATTTCATATTGTCATCTCACCAGTTAATCACCGCCTCTCCCCCTTTTGTGGGAGTTAATGTGTTTTCATCCGTTCCCTCAASGAGGTAGCTCTCCGATGGCTTGACAGTTACTAATACATTCTACCTGCTAATGAGCGGGGGCTGCTCAGCTGAGTGAATAACAAGGGCGCCTGCCGCTGTGCCAGGCGTCAGGCGCGGTGCCCCAGCTCACCGGGCCCTTGGCCCCTGCCAGGGGCAGCCGCACACCAGGGCTCGCCGGCCGCTGCGCTGCCCCGGGTGTAAACAGGGAGCAGCTCTGCAGCTCTGCAGCTCTGCCCGAGCGGCYGGGCGGCCCCGTGGGCAGCACTGCAGGAGAAGCCGGGGCTCTCTGCCCCAGGCGCTCCAGCCCCGGCGGCTCTGCAGGGCGCTGGGGGGCACAAGGCAAGTGCTGCTAACCTGCTCAGGATGACCTGCCTGCTAAGCAAGAAGGGACATCCCGGACCTGCAAGCACGGCACAGAGTAAATCTCTCTGCTTTGTGAATGGGGAATCCCAGGCAAGGAGGTGAGCAGGCTTGCTCACGACTGTGGCAGGACTGGGAAAAGGACCCGTCTCCTGTGAAGCCCCAACTTTGGCAGTTCCCATTTCTAATGGGAAACAGGAGAGAGGGGAAGGAATGAGGACTCATCCGCCTTTCAAATGCCTCGCAAGCAGATTTAATCCGTGGGTTTTCTGATGAACTTGTGTAGATTCTTGGCAGCCTCAGCATAAGAGAAAGGGCACCCATAGGTTAGCCCCCATGAGGGCCACACAACTCAAGGCCTTTGGAATAAATGTTACATTACTCAGGTCAAATCCTGCTTTGTGTTGCCCACCAGTCACGTCCTAGGCGATGTGTAACTAACTTTGCTAATGGCCGAGGAGTGAGCTCGGAGTTACCAAAGCAATTACACCTACAGCACATAGTCATGGTGACCTGAAGACATCCTTTTCTGCCTGTACAATCAGAGTGTGCAGCATCYGCCATCAAACACAGGGAAAGGAGGAAAAGCAAAAGAGGGAAAGTAAATTGCTCTCTTGATTCGCCACCATGGGGCAAAAGGACTGTGTGGAGCTAAAAATGGGCTGTGGCGACTCTCAGACTTAAGCTTGAAATATGGGGATTACCAGGACCTTGAATCGTTCCTGCAGCGGCATCCTTACTAAGACATTCCAGAGGACAAATAAAAAAAAAAAAAGCTCTGCAATGTGTATTTATAAAACCACACGTCCCTTGAGGAAATTCCTTCCACCTCCCATCTCATAGAAACTGGCATCCGCCATGAAGAATGAGGATTTATAATGCATCTCATGCAATTAAGGGTATTTCCATTATCCATATTCATGCTTAAGTTTTGACTTTCATCCCATGGACACCTTCATTTCTAACAGCAAGGAATTCTACGGACCTGGAACTATGTATTGCACAGAAACAATTTCCCAGGTTTTCACATGCCTTTTTTTTTTTTTTTTTTTTTTTAATTTAATGAGTCATCTCTGTGAAAGAGTGCAGTTAGGAGCATTCAGGATATCTTCTCTAACCTATTAGTTGTTTTTACACTTGTCTGCCATGTCCTTTGTTTTTTGTCTCCTCTGTTTAACAAAGACATCCAATATTTTCCAGCCCTTCCCAAGTGTTTCTAGCCTGATTACGAGTCTCTGAACCACCTTTTCTTTTACTGTACCTTTTCTCCAKAACTCATACAGTATTTCAGGTATTTCAGCATTTCAGCAAACCATCTGGCAAAATTATATCATTACGATATATTAGTTTTCTATCACATTTCCAGCTGTTCTTTGCTTCACTATCCTCCCATGTTCTAAAGGGCTTCATGAAGGTCTCCGCACTGGCAACCTCACTTTTGTCTTGAGACACAGCAATGTGATTGAATTGTTGAAATCACCACTCGGCTCCTTGCTCATGATGGCACCAGCTTCCTTAGGAGACAGATTGTTAACTTCGTTSAGGTTAGCAGTCTCCCACCCTCTGTATATCCGTCTGCCTGTCACAGACTCTTTCAGACCTCTCTGTTTATTTATGGGGCTGCATGAATACCCCTCCAGTCCCCGCATTAGCTCCCTGTACACAGCCCCACACTGGCAGCTGGGAGCGGGGTCAGGCAGAGAGCTYTTCTTGCTGCTCCTCAGCGCTCTGCCTTAAACCTACCACCACCTTAAACCTAACACTAAGGACTGGAGCAGTCAAAAACCGCTCTCCAAGCTCAGCCCTCCCACCACCAAGGCCGAGAAAAAATACTTCTGTCCCTCCAAGAGAGGAGCCGTGTTCGTGGGTGACACGCAGGCTCCTGCAGGGAGGCGGTCAGACAGACKTCACTGCCTTGCAGTTTTCCCGCTGCTCCAGCTGGTCCAGTTCACTTCAGTGACTTGAGCTGATAAGATCCAGAGGACAGTCAGCAAAGGCCACAGAGTGAGCAGGGACAGCAGAAAACYGGTTTCAGAGAGAAACAGAGCACAGCGAGATTAAGTGGAGGGGGCCCATACCCCAGGAGCAACACTGACCCAGTAGCCGGCACCTGGTCTGGGGAGGAGACACTGCCCAGATGTTCCTCCTCCTGGCCGCTGGCACCACGTGTCTGATGGACATCAGTGGGGATGGGAGCTGGGGATGATGCAGGACCATGAAGCCCGAGGTCTGAAGAGCTGTAGCAGGGAACTGGCTCTCTTCCTCACCCAGCCCGTCTTTGTCTTCACAGGATGGCCAGTGAGCAGTGGGGCAAATCTCAGGACAAGCCTCATCTTTTCTGGGGTGCTTTGCTCCCTTACCTGGCCCAAAGAGCAAGAGAGAAGGGTGCAGTGCGGGCTACCCCGGGAAAGGCAGTAATTTCCCATCATGCAGGCAATAAAACTCTYTCTCCTAGTTTTATGGACACCCGCTGACAGGCTTTAAAAATAGGGGACCCAATTTCCATTTTCATGGTGTTCCCTTATATAATATAAAGAAGCTTTTAAACTGGAGTGATCTATATTCATCTCATGGTTTCTTTCTGCTGCCAAAGCACAGGAAAATCTGTTGTAGTGTAAATGAGAAGCAGGACCAAAACATTTCTCTACATCGGTGAATAGTGCTGGCCCATCCAGGCCTTTGTGCAAGGCACCCAGAGGGGAAAGAGTAGGACAAATTCCATCTTTGAGCAGCAAGGGAAGTGTAGGGAGCAAAGCGTTACCTTGACAGATGCTTTTGAAAAATAACACCCTACCAGCTGATGGCCATGCGATAGTCCACAGGTATTTAAATACTCAAAAAGGTCACATGTAGATGAACTGGTGCTGGCATAGGCTTGTGTGAGAATAGGAACCATGGGAGTTCCACTTCCTGCTATACAGTATATATGCATATATGTATATCCCTGAGTTTTAGCAAATCTCTTCAAATTTGTATGAAGTAGTACAAAGATCCAGTGGATTACTAATAATACAGAATCACYCTTCCTGTACAAAATAATGAGTTTCGTATGCACTGTAAGCAAATATATCAAACAATTTCTTGGTTCACCCATCTGTAGCTGCCCGTCATGTTAGGATTTATGTATTAACTCTGTTGGATCAAATGTTGGCTCAAATGTTGGATAATTTGGGAAGGGAGGCCAGTGTTTTTCCAAGTGAAAAGAGATTGTGCTGAAAGATAACAAGACTGCAAGCAGCAATGTAGCTTTACTCTGTTACTCCAGGCAAATGCTGCAGACAACACACTAAACTCCTTTCATGTCGGAAGGGGAAGGTGGCTGTGGTGCTGGCGTACACCCAGTCCCCTGCCAGGTACCCGCTGCCTCAGGCACTGCTCATCACTCCCCTCCAACCTCTTTCCTGACAGCTACAGGTACAAAGCCATAGTTGGGACTCTGGAGCTTGGGAGAGGGAGCTGCCAAGAACCAGAGAACAGAAGCTGGTCGGTAAGAGGCTTCTGCAACAATTGGCAGCCCCCACAAATTAAAAACCACATCATTTTCTTTCAAGCTGTCTACTCTGCTGTTCCTGTCACCACTAGACCAAGGCAGAGAATTTCCAACACAGGGAAGCATTTTGTTTCTCAGGCCAAGATCCACGGAGGCTTTTAAGTCACTACATGCATTTAGATTCCAATAAAACCGGTAACAGAGAAGGGAGGCCTGTGACACCTTGTCCCTCGGAGCAGCACCAAGCTCCATCAGCACTTTCTGGTTTGAACAAACTGTGCTGACTTAAATCATGTGCCCTCAGCAGGCTAGCTGAAGGCTGGCCTGTCCCAAGGCACCCCCAGAGGTGCCCTGGGGACTGGAGCAGGGATAACCTTACTGACCAGTGTTCCTCAGCTCTGGCTGGGATATCTCCAGCCTGCCTAGTTCCTTAGGAAACGCCAAACCTGTTAGTAAAACCGGTAGGTGGGTAAAAGAGAATATACTTTAGCCTGACTGCCTCTCCCTYAGAGCACTATGAGAAAGCCAGTATAGGTTTTAGGAATGCCGAAAGAGGAAGGTGGGAAAATGGGAGCTTCCCAACCCAGAAAGAGTAGAAGGGCATAAAATTTTCAGAAGACAACTTCCAGACAACACCAGTCCATCTCAGCTCCTGCCTGTCCTGCAGGACAAGTCAGAAGAGGGGATGAGCAAAGTCAAAAGTGCTTCTCCCCGAGCTCCCACTCTAGGAGCAGCTCATGGCACAATGCTCTTCCCAGAAGAGCTCTCTGCTTGGGAATGTTGCTCCAAGGCTCACTTTGCTTTCCTGATTTACATCTGGCTGGTTGAAAGTTTTATCAGCCAGAGTCATAAATTACCATGACAGSTTCTAGAGAAACTCGGCCTTTTTGTCTGCTGCTCATTTCCTCTCTGTCCCTCACCATTGATCAAACCTGCAGAGTTTTAGACTTTTCAAAAACAGCAACAGAAAGAACTCCAGTTCAGTTTAATTGAGATGTGGATAATGGTTAAAAAGCAGCCACCACAAATGTAATTGTCACAATTAAATTGATTTTTTKATATTTCTGATAATTTCTTTTTCCTGTTTCTTTTTTTTTTTTTAAAGCAACCTTGTGACTAATGGTCCCTGTGATGTGCTGACATTTCAGTTTTTCACATATCCCACGCCCCTTCTAAATGGCAAGGGCTCAAGCTCCTATTTGCAAGAAGTGAGATGACCACAAGTTGTACTATTAATCAATAGGGTAATTCAGACAGATGGTGGAGGGAGAGCTCAGAGCTTGGCTTCTGGAAAACACAATACCCCCGCTGGACCCTTGCAAATGTTTGTATCATATGCACTTTGTACCTGAGAGCAAAGCAGATTGGCTGAGTAGAGGGCTCAAGGCAGTATCACTGTTCTGTTTGAAGGTCATTAATTTGTGCCTGATGAGGAAGGAAAAAAAGCAGTGAAAGCCAATGCCTTTTCCAATGTGTGGACTGAGGGCTCTAACAGGCCCTGAAGAGCTGATGCTGGAGAGTAGGGCTTGTGTTTCAACTCATTAAGCCCTGGACTGACTTCCAATGTCAAAGAAGAGATGGATGATGGTGCTGAGAGCACAGTTTCCTTTAGTTGGAGTATGGAGGCCATACAGAAAACTTTGAACTGGAAGGAGTGTGAAGAATATTGGAAATATTGGACTCTGCTAGGGGCTGCCTCAGTAATAACAAGAGTTTCAGATGTTATGACTGTCTTGRATCCCAGCAGGACTTTAACACAGGAATCGATAGCTGTGTTGAAAAAAGAAGGGCAGCTCTTCCTGGAGGGAAACCCTCACAGCGGCATAGGGGAACATAGCATGCTAGGCAAGACCGTACCAGAAAGTGGAACTGATCTTTTCATTTAAAGAAAATGTAGGGCATCATAAAGCAATAAACTATGGTAACATTTAATCACTTCTCTAAAGGTACCCCACAAGTTGCATGAGCACCRCTCATCCTTGCTAAAGAACCTCAAATTTCTAAGTTTCTTTCCCAGATCTATACTGGGTCAGTCATTCTGTACTTCATGAGATTAAATAAGTCATACTCAGAGATTGTCAAAAGGACTGCTTCCCCTGCTTTTGTGCAGAAGCGGGGAAAGCAAGGCACAGGCATGGGAGGAGTTCAAGGCCTTCCCCTTCTACTCTTCTCGGGGCTCAGCAGTTCTGAACTGGGGTGCCAGCCTGGCATCCAGCATCTGAAGAAGTATCCTCCTTCTGCAAAGCAGTGAACAGGAGCAGAATCAAGTCCTTTGCAGCTGGAGGGGTCACTACACAGGACAGTGTGTTTAGCAACAAAAAGACCCAGGTTGATAAAATAATCCTCCGAGAGAAGGGCCAGAGAAGCTARCCTGGATCCTCTTAATGATGCAGAGCACAGCCCTACAATCAGTCATATCAGGCCAACTGAGGGGACTGCAGATTGTGGCAGGAGGGCAGGAACTTCTTAAGGCAGCTTTGTGAGCAAAGGAACCTTATGTAATTACACCTTGCCAGCAAGCACAGCAGTAGCAGACCTTTGCTGTCTCTGGATGTCTGTTCCTCCCTAGACTGGGGTAGTTATTGTAAAATAAAAGCAGTGAAAAATCAACTGAAAGCTTGTGGCAATGCAGGGCTTGCAAATGATGTTCCCAGTCCTGGGAATACAAAAGCACTTTCTGGGAGATCAGGATGCCAACAAACACTATGTTGCCTAACTAATGTGCAGAAGGAAAAAAAAAGTTGTGATTAGTCTTTTGGAGGAACTGTAGGGCAGCAGCACCCAGTGAAGGCAGCAGCACTGGCAATCAGCTCTTCTGGAGAGCTGTCTAGTTTGACTGCACAACAGTAATTATCTCGCTGCTTGTGAGGGGGCCAAAAGGCAGGAAAGCAAAGAGCAGACCCCCCACTCCATGCCACCTCACAGCCCCTCTTCCCAGCACACCAATGAAAATACTCACAGAAGACAAAGGAGAGCCCTCCCCAAGGAACTGGTGTCCAAACTGCTGCCAAAYGCAACTGCTCTCACGTCCAGAGCAAGTAGCCTCCGAGCTAACTGACGGAAGGGATGAGCGAGAGGTGTTTTCCCTGAAGCAGAGCTGCTCCCAGAACAGCAGCGTTTGGGAGGCCCTAGAGAAAAGGTTTAATTAGACTTTCACAGGAATCCAGGTCCATTGGCCTCAGAAGCAGAGTCAACAGAGGTTCACGTCAGCGTAGCCTGCCTGGCCTGGGCGATATCTGCTGTGGGAGGAAGAGGCTGCCCAGAGAGACCAACTGCAACAAGCCCCGCCAGGGCAGCAGGATGGGCCAGCGGATCTCACAGRGTCCTTTTTACCCCCATTTTCTGCGGCTGCTATGAAAGAGGCCTCTTTCAAACTTAAATGAATCACCCTCTWAAGTCTTCCCCAACTAGAAACCAGGCCTAAGCACATCAAAGAGGTTTAGATACAAAAGCCAAGGGACAGACAGTTCAATTAGAGGCCATGGTTTCATCAAGTAACACCAGCTACAGCACTTTCAGCACTCTACCCCCCTCCTGCTGAATAATTCAAAACTTCATTTTCTTATCTGCCTTAATCTGGGTTTGTACAAACCAGCCGGGCTGTTAAGTAACACGACAGAGATAAAGAACAACAAGGAATCCTTGTGCCACAGGGAGAACCACAGCAGGCAAAACACACCAACATCTTTCCTTCCCGACACAGATTCAGTATGAGCCGCTCCACCTGGAGCGGGGAAAACCAAGCAGTGCTGGAAAACTGAAAAAAAAAAGACAACTCAAGCTCTATAATAGACTTTTCATGACATTTACTAAATCTTTTAGAAGTTTTTCCTCTTTCTGCACTAAATATCAGTTTCTTAAGATAATCTGCAAACCTGTAGAATGGCCATTAGGAGCTCCCTGGTGACTAGGTTAATTCACAGTAAATTACAGTCACTGCCAAGGAGATTGCATGGAGGTTAGGAGGAGATTGAAAGTGGCAGCCAGTAAAGCACTGTAGCATTTACCAAAAAAAARAAAACAGAAGAATAATCAAAACTCTCCTCCGTAAGGAACAAGGGGATTGCTCAGGCTTTGAATGACTGTCGCAGCATGGTCTGAGAGATGCTGGTTAATACCTGGCCAGTTCCCTGAGTGACAGGCCAGCAGTAGCCAGTGTTMCCATGTCCTGGCCAGTGCGGAGGCAGCCACCTTAGCTCTCTAAAACCTGCACTGTTTCCCAGTGGACTGCGAGCACTACAGCTCAGAGATAAGATGGTCTCTGAGGCAGATGCATAACCTTGAAGATAACCAGGTATTTTTAAGCATAAAACACGGCCAGATCCCCTGTGCTGGTCCCCAGGACCCGCCAGGTCTGAGGGCACATTTCACCTGTCTTCTGACRTACTTCAGAGTCCACTAACTCATGTGCAAGGTTTAATTTCTGGGATAAAACACTTCCTGGAGAACTTTTTGTAGAATGCAAGATAGCGGTCTACATTGCTTACAGAAGGCCAGTATTCAGTGAAGATCTACCAATTTAGCAGCAGATCATCTTCCAAAGTGCCGTGGCTTCCTGAGCAGGCCAGCTGAACTCAAACCTCCACCACCTCCCCTGGGAAGCTGCACCAGGTAGTGGGTGTATGTCCTGATCACTGAGAACTGTCCTTTCTCTGAGATGGACATCAGACAACAAGATATAGAGGCTCGTGGAAATTGGGATATCCACTCTTCACTCCCTGCCTCTCCAGCAGCCTCCAGGCTGCCGGTTGTTTTAATGTGAATTCTCATTTCTGCTGCTAGTAAAATTTAACTGCACCAAAACCTCATTTGTTCCTCTTCTTGCTGAAAATATACATATTAACCTATTGGAAAGACTTCAGTTTTGCTGCCAATTGGTATCAACAGTCAATCAGAATCTGTCAACATAGCAATTTTATCATCTCAAACTCAGGTAGCAATGCAGTCGTCATGGGAACCAAAACAGTAACTATGRAATAGCTGCCTTAGTAACGACAACAACAACAAAAATGTGTTGACATAAAATCGCATTTGTAGTAAATTTCAGTTAACACTTTAGAAATTAAACAGTCGCTGTGTGAATCCTGAGGTTTATAAATCCAAGGGAGCTCTTCAGAGATATGGCATTTTTTTTAAGTGCTGTGAGATCTAATCTTGTCACTGGCCCATTGTGCTGCAAGTTGAAAGAGAGGGAACAGAGGGAAACAGGCCTTTGTTTTCCTATGGGCATCTGTGTAACAGGAGATTAAGGATGCAACAGCTTTATCCTGCCTGAGTTAAATAGAGTTAAATTTGTGATGCTGGAGAGAGCTCCTAACTACAGAGCCTTTAAAGGCAACTGGCTTTAGTCTGTGTGAAGATACAAAAGAACAGGACCATGGGCAAAGGGCACAAGAGGAAACACAGAAATCCCTGTACCAAAGCAGACTTGTGGCCCAGTACTTTGCGGTATATTCCATTTTTAAAGGAAAAAGCATGTTCTGAAAATGCCATTGGGTGGATATGCGGATATTCAGTTTTTCAGGATAGYGGGTCATCTCCTTAATCCATTTGGTGCTCGCACTATATTCCCAAGAGCAAAAGCACAGAAAGGCAACCTATGTCTAACAAGAGCACATGATTGATTTTAGGTTTCAGAGCACAGGCTTAATACACTCGTTGCTTTTATCCCCTCCAGACCTCTAGTTTTTGTCCTGTATCACCTTCAGAAACGGAAAAAGTTAATCCTAGCTTTACTTAGTACACGTGGCCTCTAAAGACTCTGTTGGATGTCCTTGCATTGCATAGGCCAACACAACTCTTTTAACAGTGAAGATGAACAGCTAATTTCCTGGATGGCTTTTCAAATTCTGTATTGAGGAGATGAACCGCATAGCAGAACATCAAGACTACCCAGAGCAGCAGGTTCAAATCCCAGCATAGCATTTTGCCTCTGYGCCTATGGTAGATAAATTGTGTTCTCCATAGCTGAAGTCAAAAGAGGCATTCAAGATGTTTCAGGATAAATAAATAAAAAAATAACTGTCCCAAAAAGGGTCATAGCACTCCTTATGAAGGGTCTGTGGCTCTTTCTGAGATGACACCACCATTTATTGAAATCTGCCCCACTGCAGGCACAGTATGGCTATTTTCATACTCTTATGTACAAATGCTCAGTTTATTATTGACCTCTGAGAACAGTTGTATTTTGTTTTGTTTTTTAATTCATGTTGTATTAGAATTGTGTAGTCTTTCCAGTAMAAAAGAGGCTGTGGATGTAGTTAATGTTTCTGTCTGTCTAGGATAAGARGTAAATTAAAAGTCTGTACAACTGATATATCACAAAACAACAGTCTAATTGTTCTAGCACCAAGATACCCTCTCCTAGAAAGAAATYTGTGACAAAAGCCAGTGACTCAATCATTAGCCTCCCAGTCTAGTGCATGACACCTCCAGGTAAAACATAAGCGCTTAGAAAGGTAGAAGAGGAATATTCAATTTAAGCGACCGCTCCTGATGAGTTTGTCCTAGAGAGCAGTTATCTAGAGAGAGCACATTCAGGACAAAGCAATGGTCAGAAAAGGTGAGAAAACTTTGCATTCATCTCCATTTTGAACTCGTTTTGTAAGGATGCCATGAGATGCTCCAGAGAATCAATAAYAAAATCTGAAATGGAGTAACAAAATCCATGTCATGTAAAGTGAATTTAGACTTAGGGTTTRATGTAATTGTCTTAAAAGGTCATCTCTCTACCATCTTCTCAACACTGTGATAGTACACTGGAGAATGATCAGAAAAGGTGTTTCTCAAGAAGAGATGTCAGTGGTGCAGGATTTAGAAAACTAACCTTTCATTTCTGGAGATCAGGGTTCAAACATAGACTTTGGCATTAGAGAAGTAGCTATGAATAAGTGAAGGGTGTAATGCTGCCAGCATGCACAAAGCTGACAAGATTATAAAGCAGTTTGTGCGAGTAGCCAGGAGACACAGCAGAATCAGTGACATAAGTTAAAACAGATTAGAGATCCTGCAACTTCAAAGAGAGAAATCAGGACACTGGTTAAGGAATAATGCTAGTTTGCTCAGAGTTGTTACTGTGGCAAACAAACAGGAGGCAGGGGGTGGRAAGCTGATCCTGAAAGCAGAGCTAAAAGTCAGAGGAGGATCAGCCTTGCATACACTAGCWGGTGTAGGCTGCCCCCATGCAGAAGGTGGTTATAGTTACCATTCCCTTACCCCATGCATTTACCAGTGCATGCTCCTCAGCCCTTCTCCCTTTCATCCTCTCATGATGATGACTGCATAGTGAGAGACCTTTGCAGACCCTGAGGGGAGTGGAACACCCTAACCAGGGTGTTCACGTGAAGCTCCAAAGCCCTGATTACCTTCAGCAGCTGCTTGCCATGCTTCTCCTGTTTCCCTGTATAATCAAATCACATCTCTTCAACTCCTCATAGAGCTTCTGCCATTCTCACTTTGAAAACATACAAGAGAACTAAGACTCTCTTGTGTCAGTGAGATATGAGTTGATTCTTATATAAAGGTGTCCAGCCACTAACTATGCTGTTCTCATCTAAGCCTCAGAAAGTTTGTGTACTGCACACACGCCACAGATAAAATGTTTTATAAAGGCATTTAAGTGACAAAAACCAGAAGGATGGAGAAGTGGAAGTATTCCTTAACCCCATCAAATCCCACCGAACTGAGGAAGGTTTAAGGATGTGTAAAGGAAAAAAAAAAAAAACAAAAAGCATAGCTATTTCAGGAGTCAGGCAGTGCACAGTGTAGTTGGTGCAAGAGAACCAGTTTGTCACTGTTCTTCAAGTACCGGCTCTAGTACAGAAGGTCCCATAGTCACAGGGAGAAAGCACCCAGCAGGCATGATGCATAGTTGCTCTGTTTTTATGGTTTTCTCCAGGCATCAGCTGCTGCTATATACTTCAAGCAGGTACTGGGTCTCACCCAGAGCAGCAGCTCCGATGGTCTCCCACTACGTTCCTCGAAGGCAGCATTKGTACACGAGGTGGAAAGGAAAGATCTTGTTCCAGGATGAAGCACCATGAACAGCTCAGAGTGCACTCTCTCAGGACGTATTTACCTTTTCATATTTGACAACTTTAAGAAAATATTGTTGAAATCAGGTCTGCAACTACTTGTTCATTTTTGCATCACGGTGGCACATGAGTTTTGAGCAAAAAGTGACCAAAAGTGACCCCTTAGTGCTAATTTTTCCTTCTCCTAAATTAAGGACCCAAATTAGGAAGACAACCCCCATGTTCCGAGTGTCTAGGAGCATTACTTGAATTCCTTCCCATTCCTTCTAACACAGCAGTACACAGATAGAGCGTAGCTGTGGAGCCCTGTCATGGCCATGCACACAGCCCAGCAAAGGCAGAAGGCCCAGATCCACTTGAGTGAGAAGCTGCCTGAATGCCTCAACCAGAGGAAACTCGTTCTCGAAATGGTCTCCCTGACTAGCTTTGTGCAGCACCATACTTATCATTTCATGCAATTATATCATTAGCTAATTTGCAAATTTGCATAGAACCATTAATTTAATCTTTACATAAATAGTATGGATTTAGTGCTGGTAAAAACACTCCAGAATAACTGCTTGGTGAATGAAGCCCAATGCTTATCTATGAGATAGCAGTAGGACAGCTTTATCCACACTGCCCTGCCAGCACACTTCCAGCTAGATTTGACAGATAAGTGCACAGCTTCATCTGCAGAGTCACAGCTTAGCTCCATGGCTCAGGCACCTCATGATCTCTCTTGGACCAATTTGGGCACATAAGGGCAAAAAGTTTGCAAGAAAGATAGCTTGGGTTGAGAACCACCACCATTATCATGCTTCAATTTCAAAATCCTTGAAAATAAAGTGACTAGCATGTTGTCACTGAGAAACAAAAATGTCCCCTCTACAAAATGAACTGGGAACAGCCACAGCAGAGTAACACTTTCACGTGTTCTCCCTTCTCTTAGTGTCCTATGACACCCTCCTTAGTTAAGCTTCTTATACAATGCTCTACACAAGATGCTGGCATCTCCTTAGAGACCAGAGAGTCAGGCAACATATTTGATAGATGTATTAAGATAGCTCAGTTGATTAGATTACTTTGACTGCTTGGAAACAGCCTCCACAACTACTCATCTCTTGCAAGTTGCACAGAGTAGTGCACTGAGAAGGGATAGTAGGGCTGCATGTACCTGTTTCACGGTGGATGGAACTGGGTTCCCTCATGTACACATAACAACAGTGTGGACTGAGAGCTCACTGTGTTTCTCTCTTCAGCTGGAAAGTAAACAGGACCCCTCCACTGCTGGAGGAGGAAGATCAGGCCCCTGCTCCACTGCATTCACAAAATGCCAGGACAGCAATATAACCATGACAACTCTGTCTGTGCAATCACTGGAGTACTAAAAGACAGTTGCAGCCAGGCCTGAGAAATGGCAGATGAAATCAGTGGTAGAAAATTAACAGCRGGGAGGGAGTGAACTCACAGCCTGTGGTTTGAAACCAGAGCCTGCTTCCTCACAGTGCTGACAGGGACACACACTCAACGGCAGGGACACCTGTACCAGCCAGTTGGCTCCTGCAGCCTCTTGTTATTCCTTGCAACCTTCCARCATGACTCTTGACAGAAAAATTACCAAATGCAATGCACTTGTGACTTAGTTAATTTGCACCTGTATCTAATTTCAGACTTGCTAGAATAACAGAGCAGTCCTGTAATCAAAACAGGAGGGAAAAAGTTAGATCTGCCAGTCACCAGCAGCTGTGGAGAAAACTGCTCCCTGTTATGCAGCAACCCCTTCCAAGAGGCTGATGGAGACKGCAGCAGCATGAAGGAGCTTCCTTGGGGTGGGAGGAGCGAGGCCAGGCCCATGGGACTCAGGAAGGAGCAGGCCGCTAGCAGTGGTAGCTGGCAATACCACCATGCATCTTGCATCCAGTTTCCAAAGCAGAAATTGCTTTAGCCGCCTAAATGTTTCTGTATTTTCATTTGGGGAGATTGTTCTGAGCAGTTTCCAATTGCCTGCCCACAGCTGAGGACCGCTACTTTCTCCTTGCTGGAGGCTGCCACAATTCAGTGGTAGGAAAGGCACTAACAAGAGGTAGTGTCTGGGGCCCATGGTTGTCACTGCTGGGGTACTAGTCACACTGCCTCAGCTTCCCATCCTTGGGGCCACAGCAGCTGTAGTACATCTGTCATTTCCTAACTCTCTCCCTCAGTCTCTCTAAGGATCCAGCTCCTTGGGGGTACTCAAGCTCTGACACAAGAGATGTAAGCAAGTCAATAACATTTCTCTTGGTTCACCACTAATCCTGGGAGTGTCATTATTGTGAGGGCATTCAGCCTGGCCTGCTTAGCACCTGGCTGCCTCCCATGCTGCCAGCTTGCCCTGAGACTTGTTCTGCCCCGGTTCCTGCAGGACCTTTAGAGGGCTTCAGGTCCCCGKCTAGAGTAAACAGCAGCCCTTCTTCCAGCATCTGGGGCAGACTGTGATGGCAAAAATGTTCTTTCTGAAGAAGATCAACACAGGACAATCTTTAATTTCCCTTCAGTCACCTTCTCCATCCAGCTCTCYTCAAAGAAAGTTCATCTGCATTGCCATCCAAAGAGTGTTCCCCCTTGCATGGCTCTCACTGCAGCATCTCTGATATCCCTCCTGATTTCCCTTATCAACCATTTGGTCCAGCTCAGCCCTGGCCAAAGCTTTTCACAAGAACCTCTGTCACACGAAATCTTCTCAGCCCATGCCCATCTGCCCTCCTGCAGTCCAGCTCCCCTCCATGGCTTCAATTCCATTCCTTCAGCACAATCACCCTGCTCCTCCCCCACTGACAGGGCAAGTATCTCCCAGCCATCCCACCCCTGGTGCAGGTTGGAGGCAGTCCAACTGTATGCACGGSATGTAGCGAGCTGTGCTCGCCTGCTTTCAAAGGCCATCAGCCTATAATAGAGCTGCCTAGAGAAAGTGAATCAGCACAGAAAGCATTTTKAGATCTTCAGATGACAGAGATCAGTATGTCATTAACATCACTTTCCTTGATTGACTTAGACACATACTAAGCTTAGGACTGGGAATGAGTAAGTCTGATATTTTAACCTTGACCCTCTCACTGACTCCACAGCTCTAACCTTAGTCATTCATTTTAATATCTTGGCCTTAAATTCTTATCTAAAGGCTTATCCTAACTGTCCTACCTTGCAAAGCAATTCTGCGTTTCTGTAAAGAGCACTATATTGGCATTATCTGCTAGGCATACAGAGGTGTTATAAGCCAGCGTATCACAGCAATATGCTCCCTGAGGGAATTTGGCCTTCCATCTCATGGCCTTGCTGTTCTCCATTTGAAGGTACYCCTTCAGCAATTTGTRGTGGGCATATCAACCCAYTGCACCTAAAATTAAAGGCTGAGCCAAGTGAAAGGATTTTCAGATGCCAGCTCAGGATGTCCTCGCAACACAGAGGTACTTTATTTGTCATGTTGCTATCGAAAGGTTTGTCTCTACACTAGAACACAATCTCAGAAGGTGGATGCCCACTAACTGTGGGAGAACTGTTCAATGTATAACCATTGATCCAGGTGGATCTTCCCATCACTGCTAAAATTYTGTTCCAATGATACCCTGCAGTGACAGGGCATGCAGAAAAGATAGTGAAGTTTCCAGTCTGCAGCAACCCTCTCTCTCCAGTCTGCAAAGTGACTGCTGAAGCAACAGTTCTTGCTCTGTCACAGGAGAGCCAAGGCAGGCAGCAGGCGGACCAGATGAGCATTTACACGAGAACCATGAGAGGCAAAGACTAAGGGGAGCATGGCAAACTTAGGACCCAACGTGGTGTAGARGAGTTTCTATATATTGCCATTACCTCCAACAAATCCTCCACTTTGGTCAGCTGAAGAACTGTTTTGTGTTCATCTTACTGGTGAGGAATTATTTCTTTTTGACCATTTTCAATTACAAACAGTCTTTATGTGATGTATTCATCACATTTCTGGGACAAATGGCTTGCGCAAACATACCAGAGTCCTCTTAAGCCACCGTGACTCATGACTAGGTAGTTATCTACAGCCCTGTGAGATGTGCACCTGCCTATCGGCTGGCATTCATTGGTCCTCTTGCTTTTAGTCTTATCAGAGAGAACAAGCCCTGACTATACGAGGGAGACCAAACATYCTCTAATCCCTGGAGGTCATGCCTGCAGGGTGAGGTTGAAGGTATATTTGYGACACAGTGTGGGAGAGCTTTATTTTATCTCAGGATCCAGAGCTATCAATCCAGTGCAGTTGCTGTGGCATGCAAAGTCTTCAATTAATTTTTGTGGCACTTGCTGCCAGCACTGGTGGAGGCGGATGTGATTGTTGCTCAAGGTAGGACTCTCCTCCTCCTGCCTTTCAATTCCCCAGCAATTAGTGCTCATTATAGAGCAACATAAACACAGTTCCTCGGATCTGGAAGGCTCAGTTGGGTTTGCTCTGATTCAGGATGGTTCTGCCCTCCTCCCTGTTCTGTCAAATACTGAAGAATTTATGGACCACTTTGCATGCAGTTGCACACCCTTTTGCATCTTAACTGACAACCTACATGCTTTTTTAATTAAAATTTTATTGGCTTTTCCATAAGTGATATACCTACTGTAAGTGAGCACAGTGAACGTAACAGATAACATGTGGTTTGTTTTGCTATCTYGCAAGAGATTATGTCTGTTATCATTATAAGTTGATTATTATAATTATTGAAAGAGAGAGGGCTGAGAGAGAGAGAACATGAAKAAAGAAAATTGGGGGGGAATTAAAAGATAATAATAAAAGATAATAATAGTTTCCTTTGTTCTTATTTCTTTCACTTGAYAATCCACTGTACATGCTAAACTCCAGTTTAATGTTCGAGTCAATCTCTCCTGTTGCTAACACACCCCAGTCAATAAAACAAGGTCTTTAAACCYTAGATGACTGCAATTAACTTCAGAACCAAAGAATGCCAAGGATTGTCTCTCCTGTTAGCATTACAACCCTGTGCATATCACAGAACAGTTCTTTTCACCTCTTTCTTCAGAATTCATTTGACATTTTTAAAGCTCTTTAGAAAGTGTATGGCTCTAGACAAAAAGACAGAAATATGTACTTGTGTTTGTGTGTATGTGTATATAAAAGAAGGCGAGAGAACAATTATATGCTGCCCCAGTAACTATGCTATTCTGCCTTCATGTTGAGGCCTCCACTATTTGGGAACCAATGTGTGGGACAGGAAAGCAGACGTCCCTGAACGCCACTCCTGACCCTCTGGTGAATCAATGTGCAGCTCTGCTGTATAATCATAGAATCATGGAATACTTAAGGTTGGAAGGGACCTCTAGAGGTCATCTAGTCCAACCCCCCTGCACACGCAGGGTCTCCTAGAGCATGTGGCACAGGGTGGTATCCAGATGGGTTTTGATGATCTCCAGAKAAGGARACTCCACAACCTCTCTCAGCCACCTGTTCCAGGGCTCTGTCACCCTCACTGTTAAGAAATTTTTCCTKAAGTTCCTGTGGAACTTTTGATACTTCAGTTTGTGGCCATTTCATCTAGTCCTGTCACTGGCCACCACTGAGAAGAGGCCAGCCCCAACCTCCTCACTCCCTCYCTTGAGGGACATATGGACACTGATCAGGTCCCCTCTCAGCCTTCTCTTCTKCAGGCTGAACTGCCCTGAACAGGGCAGTTTTTTCAGGATCCCRATCATCCTCGTAGCCCTGCGCTGGACTCTCTCTAGCAGCTCCACRTCCCTCCTGCACTGGGGAGCCCASAACTGCACRCAGKACTCSAGGTGYGGCCTCACCAGGGCTRAGYAGAGGGGSASKATCACCTCCCTCGACCTGCTGGAGACGCTCTTSTTAATGCACCTCAGGATCTCATTGGCCTTTTTGGTCACAAGGACACACTGCTGCCTCATGGTCAACCTGTCGTCCACCATGACRCCCAGGTCCCTCTCTGCRGGGCTGCTCTCCAGGAGGTCGGTCCCCAGCCTGTAGGCATGTCTGGGGTTATTCCTGCSCAGGTGCAGGACCCTGCACTTKCCCTTGTTGAACTTCATGAGGTTTCTCACCACCCAGTTGTCCAGTCTGTCCAAGTCCCTCYRGATGGCAGCGCAGCCCYCAGGTCTATCAGCTATTCCTCCCAGTTTCATATCATCAGCAAACTTTGTGAGGAAGCGCACCATCCCTTCATTCAGGTCGTTAATGAATAAATTGAACAGGACTCCTGAGGACTGACCCCGGGGGGACACCGCTAATCACAAGCCTCCAGCTGGACTCTGCGCGACTGACCACCATTCTCTGAGCATTGCCATCCAGCCTTTAGTCCCAGGGAGCTATTTTCCAGAAGGAGGGAATATCTGTTGCTCTTGAGAAGCTGTAGGAAACATGCTGCTGTTCCTAGGTGGGAATTTTTGCTTCATTTCGGAGAGACACTGAGCAAAGCGTACAACACTGGAGGAGGATATCAGAGAGCTAACTTTTTCCCATTGATCTTTTACTGTAGTGGGAAATGAAGATGCCCTATTATAATTTAGATGGTGCTTAGTAAGAGATATTCTTAGATATGTGGATCCAGGCTACCAAATCTTTAAAAGACCAAGATTTTCAACTTGGCTATGTATTTGCTTAAAACTTGAGAGAGGTGGGTATGGCTCAACAAGCTTATGTTCTTGAAGTGGTCTGTACTTCAGCAGAGCTTCCCAAAGCTTACTGCCTTTGTGTCCAACTGGGGCAGCAGAAAATAAACCTTTTTGGATGGTAGGACATCCAGGAGTTAGCAATGAGGCTGCAATTTCACATCACTACTAACCGAGCATATCCCACCAAACTGCTCCAGCAGGACTGCAACACCCTCCTCAGCAGGGACCAGCAGGACTTTATGGTTAACAGTCAAGTGCTGCTGAGCGATACACCGGGATGTCTGTCCTCTGGTCATCAAGAGCAGAAGTGCCACAAAAGCAGTTTCACCTAATGTCCTGGCTTGACTCCACACAGAGCCTGTGTGTCATTCCAGGAATACCAGCAAGCAGGAAACATTGCTTGGATCACAAGGTCAGTACTGAAGCATCCAGATATTCAAGTGCTTCTCCAAAAATCCTCCCCACAGACCAAACCGCAAAAAACTGACTTCAGAAAGAAAAACCAAGCAATCAATGTTGTGCTCTTTACAGTTTCTCTGGTAAATAAATACTGCATTACCTACACTGTGCTCACATTAAAGGATTTTCCTCACTACGGGTAGTTAGTTACTTCAAAATATTGTGTTCTTTTCCCCTCTTTGCCAAAGGGCCTGCATGTGCAGGGGGGTTGGACTAGATGACCTCTAGAGGTCCCTTCCAACCTTAAGCATTCTATGATTCTATGACCTGGTTTGTGATGTTGCATGAAACTTCTCTCCCATTTCCTTGCACAGAAAAGGAGACTAACAAGTTGGACTCCCTTGGCCATCTCTAATACAAASGGAGAGCTACAGTGTTATTGCTGTATAATGACAGGGCTATCTACGATTGCAAAAGTTCTTGCCAGGGTTCCTATACAGAAGAGGAGAAAGGCAGGACTTGACACCCTGAAGGTCAAAATAAAATGGCTGGACCAAAAGGGTATTTTCCCAGGCAGTCGATAGGGCCCTTGAGGTCGTCTGTGCACGTAATGAWACAGTATGGACCAAAACAGACTTTTTTCTTTTGAGGAGTAGAAATCCAGAAATCAGACTGAACCTACTGTGTAAAAGAACCAATTTGACCCTCTCTTCATTGTACATCACTGTCCACCCCGACCTACATGCAAGAAGCAGAGCGATGAAAAAAATGGGAGAGACTAATACTTTCAAATTAACTCAGCTTTCTCAAACCACTGTCACTAGGCAAACAAACCAATAAAGAAGCCTGAACCTTCATCACTTTTTGGATGCAAGCTCATGTGAGCTTTTATTTTTCTGAATTGATCTGGTTGTGTGTATTGCTTGTCAGTTTTAGGGTTTTGTCCCTGAAAATGCTGTAAAAAMCAGCTAATTGGCAGCACAAAATAGCACATTTTATGTACAGTGCAGAAACTTTTATATGATGCAGTTTGTTAAGATCTTTGTCATCCCYGCAGCGGCACGTCAGGTTTGTCTAGCACTCAGTCACCAAAATACAGTTTTACGYGTGCCGATTTATAGCATTATAAGTTTAATATAGTGGTGCCTTATAAAAAGGCTCTTTTTTTTTTTTAATTAATATCTTAGACCCTGGCAAAACACCACAAGGGTACATAGCAGAAGCATCACTATAATTTACAGAATGCCTGGAGCAGCCGAGAAGAGCAAATCCCCCCTGGTGATGGTCCAGAAAGCGCTCCCTGGCATTTCTGGGCCACCCTGTTCCCTGCCAGCCTGTCTGCCCCAGCTKGGCATCGCTACTCCCGGCTCCGGTGGCAGCTGCTGGGATCCCCCTTCTCTCCGCAGCCAGAAATAGCCTTGCCCAGGCTCAACATGTGTGAGGTGGTGGCTCTGCAGCTGTGGGGAGCTCTAATGTGAGCTGTAACATGCGACAACATGACCAYAAAAATAGACAAAAATCCCCCAATAACATRGCAACAAGAAAATCATAAAAATCAWTGGATACAGTCCTTTAATTCCCTTTCATTACTAATGGATGTATCACTATGTATATAGCTAAGCACAGCAAAYGTACCAGCCTTTATGTGCTGTAAGTAAAATGTCTGTCTGAGGCTCCTCCTGCACAACTCTGATGCTCCTGGAAAGTACTTGCATGAGGCCAGCGCCACATCACCTCTCTGAAGTTCATCTTCAACCAAGAACAAGAGGACTCTTTTAAGTCTTCTCCAAAACACTTGGGAACATCTAGGCAACTAAARGGAAAGCAGCAGCACATGCTTTTTTAGTCTTTTAATTTGACACTATCTAGTGAGTCTTTCTTCAATAGAGTAGCAGGATCTAATARTATTGCCCACAAAGCTAAGCTGCATTAGCTTACACAGAGAAGACACCACAGAAGCAAACTRCCAGATGAACATGTGCTAGGGATGGAGGGAAGAAGAAAAGTTTTGGGTAGTGCCACACTCTCTCTGATCCATCTCCACACTCTCAAATCCAAATGGCCATCTGCTATTCCCACCACTTGACTCTCCCTCAGCTCCAGTGCCAATTCTCTCTGTCACCCTAGGCCATCAATTTGTCCCATTGTTTGTAATTAACTGCTGATTGCTCCACACAGAGGTCCAAAGAGGATAAGTAAAGCCCATTAAACCCATAGCAATGGAAAGCAGCCTGCTGCTGAGGAGAGGACTGAGCTCCCCATCTCATTCCCCGATGGGATCAGAAGCCTTGGCCATACAGCACACAATATGCTCTGCAGCACAGCAGTGAACTCCAAGCTCAGAGTGATTCCTCAGTAACTTTGTGGAAAGGATTGAAGAAAGCCCACTTTCTACYTTCTCTAGCAGCTGCTCTTTTTAGACAAATTGTCAGCAGAAAACCTTTCAAGATACTGTCTTGCTGTGCAATACACTTTTGTTGCTTGAAATAAAGGACATGGGCAAATGCTAGAGCTGATAATATAAAGTGCCCACTCAGTCCTGTGTCAACACAGATCATTTTTATATACAGTAATAGACAACATAGACTGTTGAGAAGAAGCCTGAGCAGAAGAGAGGTACACATGATGAATATAAAGCCTGGAGRACAAAATGCTGGAAGAAGGGTTTGAGTGAGATTTTTTTTCCTCCCTAGTTATATAAAAAATTATTACTGGTCAAGTAAAATGACAAAAAAAAATCCAGTTGTATGCACAAAACTGTCTCTAAACTAAGACCTCAGAGCACCTCACATCTTCTCGTCACTCACATGAGCAGAGATTCACAGAGCCTAGGGAGAAGCAGAAGGGTAGAGAGCAAGGCAGAGGTTTTCAGGGCAAACAGCTCCTGTTTGTATCCAACAGCATATTAGATATAAAGAAAAGAGTTTTTCCATTTTAAAAATGAACCCTGTAGCCAGAAGGGCAATTAACTCCTTCACTATTGAACTTCCACCATTATGGGCAAGACAAAAGCTCGTTCTCTGGGCATGGATAGATGAGGCAACATAGCTTTCTGTTGTGAAGGACAGACCTTCTCCTCCTATTCTTGGCTTTASCTCTCTTCCTCTCCTGTGTCTGTGGTCCTATCTCTTCCCTTGTGCCAGCCCTTGTTGCCACCAAATGCTCCAGTGAAAAATGCTAATCATTATCTTAGCAGGTTATGATCCTCTTTTCCAGGGTGGTTTTCTGCTGTCTTAGTGAGTTAAAGGCAATCAGGGTGTGAGATACACAAGGTAACAAGAGGCCACATGGAGCTGGAAAAAAAAATCTCTGAAGGGAAAGAATTAGAATGCAAAGCCTGGTAGGAAATTCAATATTTTGTAAGAAACAGACCTTGAGTAAATCTCAACCTTGACCTCTGTTTGGGAGACAGTCTTGTTTCCCAACTAAAATCAGCAATGCAGAACTGGGTTAAAATAGAGAAGAAAAAAAATAATTGAACACTTTGATTTTTGAMGAAAGGCTCAGGACAGCCCAGCTGTGCATATAATGAGCATCTTTTGTTCCCTTCATAGGAGACCTGTAGGGATATAGCTCCTACAAAGACACAGGCTTAACAMACTGATAAGGCATGATTACAGAAACTGTGCCACACTTTTAAAGCAAAGCATGCTTTGGGACACACATATAATATTTTCTCTGAAAAAGGTGGAGCTAATTGCAAATTTTCTCGGTTTCACTGAAGTCAGTTTCTCAGCTTTCTTCCAGAAAGCCTGAGCCAAGGAAATCTGAACAGCTGGGAAAGCAGAGGCAGGACACAAAGGGCCAGAAACTGTGCAGGGGAAAATGCAAAAATCCAAACTGAATGAGGCTTAATACATAAGGATGAACACTGCTTTGACATTTTCTTAATAATATCCCACAGCCTCAAGACATCGTACTAGATGCAATAGGAAAATAGCTTTCCTCTGAAGTCTAATGTTTCAAAAGAAGCAAGACTTAAAATCCTATTATATATCTGTTTACAAGCTAACACATTTAGCAGCAGTAAAACCTAACTACGTCTTGCCATTTGTCCACTAAATCACATTACACTCTGTCAGTGGGATGTATACTTCACACTGCCATGCTGCTTGTCCTTCTCAAAACTAGGATTTCCCTGCTGAATGTGCCACTAGCTTTATACAGTACTTGTCCTAGACCTGGTATTTAGGGCTGGTCAAGAGGAATCAGAGACATCTCTGAAAGATCTGACCTTCTGCCAGGCAGGCTCGGAGTAAAAAGGCAAGATGTGATCTGAGGCAATTCAGGAAAATAWTTTTTTTTTYCTTTTAGGATTCAAGATGCAAAAGGTGACCCCTGGATTTCACAGCCATGGGACACCCAGTGATCCCAGTGACACGGACTCGTGGCAGTGCTGTGATCTGTACTGCTCTACAATGTACAAACACAAGGAAACAAAGTGGGCTCTCCCTGTTTCATTTACAGTCTCACAGGTATTCTATTCTCTTGAACCCMGTATGGTTTGTTTCCTACATCCTTCCCAATAAAGACTAACTGCAAGTATCATCAATGCTCAGATGTTCTTGGGTTGACAGGCAATCACAGCACTCTGCATCAGGCTCCTAAAATCTGCCTGATGCCTTAAATCTCTGCATCAAGCTTCTCATTCACTTGGAGGATTTCATCCTGTCCAGAACTCTCTTTTCCATGCCTGGAAAGTCATTTTTATGGGCCAGTCTTTAGCCTCTATGCTGAGCTTGGCAGCCCAGTAGCAATTTTGTAGCTCTCTCTCCTGCTGTGTGTGTGCCAGACCCAGAACCAATAATCCTTATTATTCAAATAAATGAATGGCCCCCAAAGTTGTGAGTTTTGTCCAAAAGTTGTAAGCTCAAGTAGATTATTTAGGGACAATTTCAATTTGCCTTAGTCTGTATTTCCTTATGGCTAGCTGGCTGGAGATTTGCTGCTTTAGAAAGAAGAAAAGAACAGAGGCATTAATACCTTGTAATCACTTGGCTCCAGGAGATAGACCTGCAAGACATCAGAGATTCATTAAAATCCTGAGCTGGCAACATCCCAGCTCTGGGACCTCAAAAGAGCCACTGGGTGAAACCAGGTTTCAAGGCTCATCAGCATAGAGCAAACACAAACTTTATTATGTAATCATTGTTGCTTGAAGAATTACCTATGCTTTATCTCAGAGAGAGAKATTACGTTTGGAGGACTGTTAGCCACCACTGAAACACTGTCGTTAACCATTCACTGTTAATCAGCACGWCCAGCTCTAATGCACTTAAACGGAGCAGCTGATATTTGGGTTATAAACTGAAGTCAGCCAAGCAGAAGAGGGAAGAAACGGCCCATGGCCACCGCATGGGGATGGCATCTTCTGCTCGCACAGCTTCTGATTCAAATAAACACCCGAGCAGCAAGGCGGGAACTCCTGCCAGATTCTTCCAGATCCCTAAGGGATTGCAGCTGGTTTTGACAAGCATGTACAAATGGCACGGGGAAGTTATCAGGAAGGCTCCCTGCCATGAAACATCCAACCCTGAACTAACAGACACATTTAGGAACACAGCCCCTGGCCAGAGAAAATTGGTCCTGGGGTCTTTTTGGAAAGTCCTGCCTGGCAGGCATTGATGGATGGGGTTGAATTGCAGTCAGAATGTTAATGAGTCTATTATGAACAGCACTTTATCTTGTGACAAAGGTGAATTTTATGGTGCTGAAAGGTTTCCCAGAATAAATTTCAAAACGTCCTAATCCTGCAATGAAGACTCCATTAGTGTATTTATTAATTGCAATCCAGCCACATTTCATGTAAGTTGTTTCAGCCACCCAGGAACTAAAGTCTCCAGAGAGACGTTTACAAAGAAGTGCTCTGCAACCCAAAGGTGAGAATGTGAGGGTGGCTGTGCCACAGCAGAAAGGAGCTCCTTGYCATTCTGGGCCATGCAGGAGGACTGTTGTAGCAAAACACCATCTCCAAATTTACTTCGAAGTATTTTGTTGGAACACAGCAAACCAGAGAGCGGAAAAACTTTCTCTACCCTGTAAAGATATATGGAATTTGAGGTCAGAGGAGACCATTAAATGATGTAGTCTGACCTTGCAGAAGCCCTTAACATAACATTTCTTATTTCATCTTCCACCTTTACTTCCGCTGTTTTCTTTTGTGATAACTCTAGCTTTGATATCTATCACGAGCTCTAGTTTCCTGTCATTCAAATGCTYCAAAACATCTACTCAGCTGATTCGATGAGTCCCTGCCTCATGTAGTTTTGTAGGTTAGGTCCAAATCTCACAGCCCACTAGCCACCCTTCATAGACTGGTTTCATGAGGCCCTTGCCTGTACCATAAATCCTCCAGCAAAAGTGAGTCAAGTCAGTATCTCCAGTGCCTGCTTTTATGAGCTAGTGTGACCCGTATCAATTCTTATTCTTAATGTGCCTTACCTCAGATACTTTAAAGTTCAGATCAAACTCAAGTCTAAGATGAATTCTTGTGTCTCAAGACTGATGCTGTCATTTTGATCCTGCTGGTCATTTGCCTCTTCTATCTTAGCTGTTCTTGCCTGGTTACCAAGAAGATTGTCTAGAGGAGATAGGGGGAACTTGATCACTGTTTCACAGCGCTGTCAGAGGACATCTTTCTTTGTCTTTCAGCTTATGGTTTAGGTTAACTGTTAGGTGTGAATGAATGTAGTCTTTTGTGGACTGCTGGAGTCAAGATTTTGAATTCTTTTTCCCTAGGAACTAGCACAGACAGGTGAGGAAAACAAGGTGTGCAATTAACATAAAACTCTGGCATCATATCATAACACCTTTCACAGCCTCTTATATGTTTTCTTTTCTGTGCTCATCACTCCTGTCTTATGTGCACAGAAGATATCTATGCTGTCATGATGTAATCTGCATCTCATTCAGCAATCAAAGGTCCCTATAAATACCCCTCTGCAGAAACAAAAGAAAATGTCACAACTTTTCATTGATGACTTTTCATTTCCTAACTTCTTTGAACTCTTCAGCTGAACAATCCCCTCTGGCTGCAAAGGAAGGTGCACTCGCCTATTGAAGATCTTCTTCATGTCAACTGGCTCATCAGTCATTTTCAAAGAGAGTTTCAGCAGTCTATTCCCATGGGAAAAGGGRAGCCAGTTGTTGGTTTCACTCCATCCTCACAAATGCACTGCAATTACCTTTAATGCCTTTAGCAATCAAAGAACAACTTTCGCAAAATAAGAAATAATACTACTTCTCTTGCGCTTCCTTTCCAAGACTGCTAATATCCCTGATTTATTTGTCAGACCATCCTAGGACCCATCATCTTCCTTYGGCAGTTGGAACAGCTGATCCAAGGTACTGCAAAGAGGTTTGTCCCTACTGACAGGGAGCACTGGTAGGACAGGGAGGTTTCATCTCTCTAGCCCTGACTCACTTCACTGTTCCTATACCCTTCTGTTTGCTGCCTCATTTGAAGACACCGTGAAAGAGGCCACACTGTGTGAGCCCTATTTTGTGGGGGAAGTCTTGCTGAGTAATTCCACACCTCATCAGACTTTTTGCAGGTATTAACACTGTATCTAWAAGACAAAAAAAAAGTTGCATTTTCATTTTCTAATAGGTGGAAAGACAGAATCACTCCATTCTTTCTCTGGAGTGAAAGAGAAATTTCTCTGATCATGGAAAGGGTCCTATTCAGATCACCTGGTCCATCACCTGGCTTACATTCCATCACAGTGTCATGTAAGAGTGGTTTTCAATATCTTCATGAAAAGGTATCATTACAGAAAGAGGTACTGGTTAATGCAACTGTCTACACACCTCAGAGAAACAAGTCTGTGACAGATCTAGGAATTTCTGTTTCACATACTGTTCCAAGTGAAAATCACAAGAAACTTGCAGATTTCACGGGGAAAATTAGAAGTTTCCTGAGGTTTATCATGAATGACCAGAGAAGTAAATAAAATCAAAAATAAAGCCATTTATATTGCTAAATGAATCCTGAACACGACATTTTTTTCTTGAAAATGCAAATAATAGAAATTAATTTGTCAGCCCATGTTCAGGCCCTCGCCTGTTTCAAAGCAAATCATTGAGAAAAGCTGGTAGAAATAATTATTCTTAACTTATGCAATCATTCTTTTTATTTCTGAAGGCTAATGGAGTGAAAACATGGCTTTCCAGACCTTTGCTAATGACAGAGTCAGAAATAATGATCGGGGACCCTTATGTTCCTCTCATAATGAGGAAAGCAACGYGAAATGATAGGATGTGAGTCCTGAACAATCATTCGTTCTTTATTTAAAAGGCAAATGGAGCATTCAGACACGTTCTTTAGGTTAATGGAGCCAAAAATAAGGTTTCAGGGTAAAAATCTTTCATAGATAGTGCAGCACAGGCAGTATCTTCTCTGGAGGACAGAAATATTTACAGATGTTGCGATTGCACTGACGAAGAACCAACATCATAGCAAGTGCAATGGAGCTAAGCCAAATCCAGGCTTCCAATACAAAAGAGACTTCCCTTTGTCCTTGGTCCGGTCCTGTTCAACTTATTCATTAACGACCTGGATGAAGGGATGGAGTGCTCCCTCAGAAAGTTTGCTGATGATACGAAACTGGGAGGAGTAGCTGATAGACCTGGGGGCTGCGCTGCCATCCAGAGGGACYTGGACAGACTGGACAACTGGGTGGTGAGAAACCTCATGAAGTTCAACAAGGGAAAGTGCAGGGTCCTGCACCTGCGCAGGAATAACCCCAGACATGCCTACAGGCTGGGGACYGACCTCCTGGAGAGCAGCCCTGCAGAGAGGGACCTGGGTGTCATGGTGGACGACAGGTTGACCATGAGGCAGCAGTGTGCCCTTGTGACCAAAAAGGCCAATGGGATCCTGGGGTGCGTTGAGAAGAGTGTCTCCAGCACGTCGAGGGAGGTGATCGCCCACMTCTACTCAGCCTCAGTGAGGCTGCATCTGGAGTACTGTGTGCAGCTGTGGGCTCCCCAGTACAAGAGGGATGTGGAGCTCGTGGAGAGAGTCCAGCGCAGGGCTACGAGGATGATCAGGATCCTGAAAAAATTGTCCTATGAGGACTGAGCTGGGCCTGTTCAGCCTGAAGAAGAGAAGGCTGAGAGGGGACCTGATCAGTGTCTATATGTCCCTCAAGGGAGGGAGTGAGGAGGTTGGGGCTGGCCTCTTCTCAGTGGTGGCCAGCAATAGGACCAGAGGAAGCAGCCACAAATTGAGGCACCAAAAGTTCCACAGGAACTTAAGGAAAAATTTCTTAACAGTGAGGGTGACAAAGCACTGAAATAGGTTGCTGAGAGAGATTGTGGAGTCTCTTTCTTTGGAGATCTTCAAACCCGCCTGGACACAATCGTGTGCCACATGCTCTAGGAGACCCTGCGTGTGCAGGGGGGGTTGGACTAGATGACCTCTAGAGGTCCCTTCCAAMCTTAAGCATTCTATGATTCTATGATTCCCTTTCCACATTCAGGGTACTGTGAAGTGCAGATATGTAGTCCACCTGGGCAYTAAGCAGTGGAGTGGTACAGGAAGGTCACAGACTAGCAGAGACCCCGAGCAGATTCAGAGGAGGGGCCACCACAAATTTGAAGTTTGCTCCTTACGTACCTGGCCCCCTAACCTCATGCCCCTACAAGATACACGCAGCTTGCTGAGAGCTGGCAGGCTCAGGCCAGGCTGTCCCAGGAGGCCCCTCAAAGCCAAGGCCCCAAGCAGCCCCTCAGCGTCAACCAGAGCTGCCCATGAAGTCAGAACACAGCAAGTGCACAGGGATGAATGGACTGGCACGTGAGACATCCAGGGAAGGTGTGGGAAGCCTCCTGGGTACATTGCTGATGATCACATGTGATTTGTTTGATATCTTCTACAAACAAGCAGAAAGAGAAATGAGCACCCGCTAAGTCTTCTGCCCTGTAACGTCCTTTTTGCTAGAGGAAACTGGTACCTGTTGCCTTCCCACATGCGACTGAAGACAGTAGAGCTTCACTAACCTTGGGATAGCAGTTCAGTCCCAGGTCTCCAGAGGGATCTATTTTTTCACCACATCACTATGTGAAGAAGGTTCATGTTTCCCTCCTAGTTCTTTTCATACTCATCAGTTCCCCTGTAAATAAACCTTATGCTAAAGCCATGGGCTGAGGGCTTTTAGAGAAAGGGACCTTAACTCTTTCATCACTAGCACCATGTACATTAATTTTACAAACCTGCTTTCATTCCTGGCACAGTAGGAGGTGAGCTAGGTTTAGGCACAGTCTCTGCCACACAGTCCTGATTCACTCTCTATAGAAACACAGGACAAAGCCCCTCTTCAGTCTTAACAAACCCTACTCTGCAATGGAAGAATCACTACAATTCTTCCCAGGATGTTGAATGAGGCCCTTAAAAATTCWAATATGGATACACCCATATCACTGATGAATTAAAAGTAGGAGGCAGTAAATAATCCACTGAAGGAGTTGTGAAAGATGCATATTTAGTATAATTAACAGTCTCTCATTTTTTCAATATGAGATCATCACAAGTAAAAGGAGAATTTTCTAACAGTCACRTATCATTTATAACTCAGTATGTATCCTGAGACAATCTCCTGAGAAGAAACAGATTATAGTTCATAGATATATTTTTTTTTATCAAAGCCTGTTCAGTGTTTATATATTAGAAAGGGAAATTTAAACCTATTGATCAGTGAGGGTTAATGCTAGGAGACACAAATTTGAAAAGCTGGTTCAATTCTCAATCCCTATTTTAGTAAAGCTAACTGCTTTCCTAGGCTGTGAGTTCATCAGCTGTCGCCAGTTCAGTGGCAGGAGCTCTGTCAATGTGCTCAGTGGGAAGCCACTGACATGCTGAAAAGAACTCTGTGGTGATGGCAGAAAGTTGCTTCCTGCTGCAAGTGAGGACCTGAACCCAGTGCCATGGGCGACGTTTGCCATGTACAGTCAGCTGTGAAGAGAGATGTGGGAATATCATCGTAAATATGACTGACCACAAAGGATTCCCCAAAATTTTGTGGATTTATGTGTGGTAGGTACCGTTTGTTTGGTACTAGAAAAATAGCTACAAAAAAATAAAGCAGGTATCAAGGGACAGTACAGAGTAAAATGCTAATCACCCTTCAAACCCTGCAGCATGAAGACTGACTCACGAGACTATTAATGAAGGTCTAGTAGCAGTAGGCTGGGCTTGTGGTTTGGACAGATGGTACAAGAGTACCCAAATAATGAAGTGTAAAGGCTGTTGTCCAAGAAATCACTRTAAGTAACTTTAAATGTACATTTGACTATGTGCAATTTGTCAGCCAATACATGGATTCCTAGTCACAAGCACAGCACAGACCTTAAGGAAGATATAAGTCCCTTTGATCAGTTTGCTCCAGGCAGAAAAAACACATAAGCAGAAGGATAACACCAGGAGCAGGGTAACACGTGCTCAGTGTGTGTGAGGTCTCAACAGCCACCTACACTCCCACTCAATACAATTCTCTCAGAGCTGTGTCATCCTCACCTGTAAGAGACTAACACGAACATATGCAACAAGCTAAAAACAGCCTGTGCTGGCAAAGATCACTGGTAAAACAACCAGTGATAAGATCCAAATGTACTACGGGTAACAGATATTTCAAAGGAAAAAAAAATGCATTAGAATGACCACGAATAAGTGTTGATGAGATCAGTATGGTTCCTTGGTCCTAGAGTCTAGGTGAATGACTTGGCATTTGGAAAATATTAAAAAGTGTTTTATTGGAATGCGAATGGCATACTACACAATCCTATTGCTCTTTGTAACCATTCTGTCCCCATCTTTATTGACTACTCCATCAGTCTGTGTCATCCTCAGATTTTATCAGCAGCAATTTTATATTTATGTCCAGATCACCAACAGAAAAATTGAATATTCCTGGACACAGCAACTGTTTTATAAAACCCTCACTCCCATCAGCCAGCATGCCATGCTTCTTTTGACTCATTAAGTGAAAATTTTGCGTTGTAATATGTCAAACATATTATTTCTCTGCAGTCAGTGTTAAGAACTATATTTGTAATCACATAAAAAATGAAAGCTATTYTGTTTAGCAGCCCCTACCTTCTTGAAAGGTACATTGACTGATGTTAATTTTATTTCTAACTGGCAACAGAATCTCATAATGCCCCGTGCACTACTGTGCCAGGTATTGATATCAGGTTGATTGGCTTATAATAATCTTAACCATTCCTCCCAGCCCTCTCAAGTATYGGCAAGGCCTTAGGATATTTGCAATCTTCTGGAATAGTCCCAGCACCTCCAGCTTCATTAAAAGCATTCATTACATCAGACATTTCTTAATCCAGCTGTCTTAAGACTCTTAGGTATATGTTATCCTAATACATGGTGTATAAGAGCCTCCTTGATTACTTCTCCTTGCAAGTAATCGTCCTTATGTAGGTCCATATGCTGCTGCTTTTGAAATACAAAGTGGAAATCATTACTTAATGTCTTTGACTCCCTAGCCTCATTATAACACCTTTAGTCATCTCTGCCTGGTAATGTGAGAATTCCTACTGTTCCCAAACAGAGAGAACTCTTGTTGTCTCTACCTCCCTTGGCCAAACAGGAGCATTTATGTGATGTGTTTCGCTGTCTTCCTTTCCAGCAATGCCATTTTCTGCTGCCCTACTCCCCTCTCTGAACTTGGAGGAGCTTGGCAGGACCAGTCCTTCTGGCTCTGTGGAAAATGAATCCCTCACAGGAGTTCGGGGCAGCACCAAAYTGGTAGAGTTATGGATGAGGATCAAGAAGGTCTCCCAATAGYTGCCTCATGTTTCAGAGATTTTCTATAATCCTCAAATCACCTAAAGGTTAATAGGGCCAAAAGATCTGCCTGCAACTAGAGGAAAACTGTGTGAGGAGAAAAATTTGTTCCYATCCTCAGAGTGTTAAGATTCTTGTATAGGGCTTCTCTCCTTCAGCACACAAAGAGATGAATGGAAGTCACTCCTCTAAACTACTACTTTGTCTTTTCCCTCACCTGAACATTTCTTTCCAGATTACCTGCCTATCTTGTCTTCACTGCCACATGTACACCCGAACTAAAAGCTTTGTACTCAGAATAAATATCAGCAATGAGGAAAAGCTTGTTATAGCGATATAACATATTCATGGCACATACTCTGCATTCTAATAACTGAAGTCATATTGAGAAATCCTCTTAAACCAAAGAAACACCACAAGGAGTAATGAAAATGTTCAACAAAACTCTCTGAAGCAAACAGGGAAGTATAAAGATTGTTTGACCTTTTTATACTGTAAATATATCTAGAGTGCCTAAGGAATGGTTGCATCCTACAGTTTCCTGAACAAATACCTCATACCCCTAATAACACCATTTTCCTGCATGTCCCTCTGTACCAGCCCTATGGCTCTTCTTAGCATCAAGAAAGGAAAGCTGGGATTACCCAGAACATAATTTCCCAGTCTTTTTCAGTAGAACTGTGTCCACTGAGTAGACTGAGTTGTCAATGGCAGCTTTCAATTCTGTTTCTGAGTCTGCCTTGCCCCCCAGCTGCCTGCAGAGAACAAGCTGCTGTACAGCCAAACCTGTGGTCTGTGCTGAGCTGGAATGTGGATCAATAGGGTTAGGCAGCAATGGGATTGGGATTGGATCAGCCTGTTCTGCCCAACATCGCTTCACTGTCTACAGTAGTCTGTAAAAAAATGCATGTCCCACTGGACAAACCACATATCACTGGAAGAAGCATGGCTAAGGCCTGACAATTTTAGACAACTCACATTCTTGGATGTGACATAAGCTAGAGGGAAGAATTGTGATGGCTGCCTGGGGCAATGGCATCCAACACTTTTCCTCAGTATCTCTTTGACCAACATGGGAAGCAGCCTTCATAGGCTTTGCAGTTTATGCCATGAGGACGGGGTTACAGGAAGAAGGTTCTTCATTGTGCAAGACTGAGGACAAGCCCATACTCTTTCCAAAGCACTTCATATTCCATCCAGATTGCAGCAATGGGCACAGGGCATACTCCTGTCTGCTTCACGCAAAAGTGCATTGGACAAAGATCAAGCTAACTCTACTCCAAATAGCTCCCAAACTGGATGAGGAAAATCTGTGAAGCTGATTTGCTCTCCAGTAGAACTAATTTGCTTAGCACTGAAAGATCTGTAGGATGTCTAGGAACTAAGCTGCTTTCTGCAGAAAGCAGCACTGTGCCATGAAGACTCACCAGCTGGTTAAGATGTGTCACTGCACAGCCCACTGTCATATTTCTGAAACGCCCCAGTTTCTACTGTGATAGATCTGTGAAAATCTAGTCCCAGGTATAAGAACTGATGTGTTTGGAAAATCAAGCCTGAGGCTCTTGAAACTTGCCTTTCTCATGTTGCTCCAGGTACTACTGATCTCTTCCTTTAAAGATCTGGTAGTGCTGAGGGGTGCTGTGGTCAACACTGTAATAGAAACCAATATTTGCACTCTGCAGATCTATCTCTGGTCATTGCAAAAGATTTTTCTGAAAAGGTTCAGAATGTATCAGCCATTCTTCTCTGAAAGCAGCATTAAGAACAAGAAGAAAATAGTAACAGGGGATTTGCCATAGTACCCACAAAAAGGAAAACTGTTTCAGTAGTATTTTGCAATTCTCTGACCATCTCCAAGGAAAACCATGAATTACTTAGATTTCCAAAATGCTTTAGAGCAAACACTGCAAAAAGAGTGACCACAGAAATTAAGATACCATAGAGTAAGATGTAAACTATATTTTGTATGAAACTCTAGTGAAAAGAAGCAAAGATTTGAAAGGCCTATTTTGACTTGGACAAATATCATATGTGGCTCCAACATATTTTATTTTATTTATTAATGATCTGGAAAGGGATTGAACTTAAATTGTGACAGACAACAGCTCCAGCTAGAGCGGAGCTGAAAGGAGTTGCCAAAAGAAAGACAAACATTGTCTGCAAACATAACTCTCCACTGCAAGCTCATTCATTCAGACCCTGCTTGGAGGTCTTGAGCTAAGTATCCAACTATATGCACATCAGAGCTGAGATTATGATGGGGATAGAGACAAAGTCTAATGTTCCAGCTGAAGTAGTGCTGGAAAGGAGCTGCGAAGGGAAAGTTGGTCTGAAAAAGTTACTCTTCTGTGAGACTGCACATCTGAGTCATACCTAGGAGTCCTGGGAAAAGGGATGGCTAGTGAGGGCAATTAGGTTTAGGAGAAAGCTTAGCATTCCAGTTGGAATGGGGTTGGAAAGCAGCTACCACGAGGAAAATTGTCTGCAAAAATAAGTCTTCTCTGAGWCCTTGCTCATCTGGGCCATGTCTTGCACTAAATGTCAGGCAACGCACAAGAGTGGGGTTAATTGTTAAGGTTTTGGTTGTGAAAACTTAGCACTGCAGTTGAGGGGAGCTGGAGAGGAGTTGCCAGAAAAAGAACTGTACCTCAAAATTTATTTCCTCTTAKAGCTTTTTCACCTTAGATGAACCTTGGGATCTTCAAAAAAGCTCAGCCAAGGAATCTGGGTAGAGCATATTCTGAGTGGAGATAGAAAGGGGTTATGAAACTGATGCTTAGGCTGCTGAAAGAATTAATCACTGAGACCTTTCTAATAATGGGATAAAATAACATGTCTTCAGATACAGTTTTAGAGTAGACTCAGTTTATTCCTACTCTTTAGTTCTTAAYGTCAGTAAAAATGGCATGGAAAAAAAAAGGGGGTGGGGAAGTGGAAATCACTACAGATAAAAAGAAATACTTTTTTCAAACAGGTATTTAGACCTATTTGACCATGGCTATAAATGACGAAGGACACAGAAAGATTCAAGATGAAAATATATTTGTCTATAGATAATGCTACTTTCAGGGAGTTATGGGAGTTAATGAAAACAAGAATATTTAGAGTATATTAAATATCATACTCCAAGGCTTAATCTAATCTTTAGCTACAGAGTTCAGGATGATACCTAATGGGGCTGGAGAGCAAGGTTGAAGGAACTGATTATCCCACATCTGCCTGCTGTGAGGTTCTTTCTTCTGCCTCTGAATCATGCAGTGCTACCCACAGTCAGAGATAGGATGCTGGACTAAAAGTCACCCTGGAAGAGCTTGTTTGTACTCCCTCTGCTCTGTCTTGGCTGCAAGCTATGTGAAGGTTTTATGTCCATAATCCACATCTCTCCTTGAGGAACACGGAGGATCTCTGAAATGCTAAACAAGCCAGGAAAGCAGCTTACCTGAAGCCATAAGTAAATCCAGCAGTTGCACCTATGGCATGCATTTTGGCTTCCTCCTATTCTAAATGGCTCAAGGTTTGGATGTCTGTGTTTTCACTCCTGTATCTGAAAGATAAAAGAATTAACAGGACTCCTTTAATCTTTGTGTTCTCCTAGATATGTGTATCAGACAAATTTTGTAGGTTATGGAAATATTTATTTTGAATTAAAATTAAAGCGGCACCACACCAAAGCTGCACTATCATATCCTAGTGTAGGACACAGCTGAGTTGCAACATCTCCATATCTTGACTGCCATAACATCACTCCTTTTGCTCAGACCTGGATAAATGAAACAAAGATGTTCTCTTGGCTGTAAAAAACATTTTTTATCGGTTGCAACATAGAATACATGGGGTCTGAAATGTTTACCTAAATCTGTGCTTTATTTTCACAATCCCACTGGGAAATTGCATTGGCTTTCAAAATGCAAAGAACTAGAATCGTAACCTAGGGCATTACAGAGTCAATGTGCCCAGTTATTGACAGAGGAGCACAATAATTATATACCTGTGAAAACTTTTTCTAGTGCATTCAAGAATATCTCAGCTGGCTTCACCTAGGCTGTCTCCAGCCCCAGTTTCCTCTGATTTAACTGGAGGAAGGTTATTTCATTCTATTTAAGATAAAGAAGAAAACAGAAAAAGTGCTAGTTTCGAACTCAATTAAGAGGCAGACATGCACCGCCACTATTAGCAGGGTTGGTGCTGGAAAATGTCTCTCTCTTCTCTGAAGAAGATGTAGTCTCCAGAAGCAATCAAGGCCAGAATACACTCTAAATCTCAGAGGCAGAGATGGATGAAGAAATGTTTAAGAAAAGACCATATTTCTCAGGTATAGGGCTCCTCTACCTGGACAGATATAGTGAAAGGCGGGGAGCAGAGGGTGCATCTTTCCTGTCTCAGCAGCTCTGGGCCTCTCTGTTTCCTCCTCCTCCCTGTAAAGTCCTCTCAGGACAAAAGAGTCCAGAAAAAGTCTAACCCCAGCACCAGCCAAATCACTTGCCTAGCTACATCTGAACAGGGCCAATATTTGCCTTCAGCAAACCTCTCACTCAGCCCAATCAGTACTTAGGGAAATGCAGTTTCGTTAACCCTTTCTTAAAGGGACTCCATTCAAGTCCACTGTACTGAGAAATACTCATGTTGCCTTAGATCCTATTGCAGGATATCTCTGTGCCTCAGTTTCTCCTCCTGTTTATTTTTTGCCGTCTCCCCTCCTCTGCCACCTTCAACAAACTCTTTGTATACAAGCACTAACCTCCAGCCAATTTTTTATTTCAAAACTGGATTGCTGTGTTAACTCCCCATGCCCATTTGTCTAAAGCTTATCTCAGTGCTCTCTGACTGAGAGGATATAGCACAGCCATAATAGGCCAGGAAAACAGACAAGGGAAGAGAATATAAATGGATCTATATACTTAATAGCTGGAAGAAAGGAAAGTGTGACCCATAATAATCAGAAGCAAAACAATGGCAATAGGCTTCAGCTGGTTGGTACCTCAGAGGTTTTTCAGGGGAAGGAGGAAGGAGTTGAGGCCATTTAGCAAGAAATTATGCTTGAAAATGCTACTTTCAACATGTGGAGTTTCATAGTTTTATATACTTTGGAAGCAATTAGACAGTAGCTGAGGAAAAAAATAGAATTTAGTTTTCACCTTTATGAGAGCAAAAACTCCAAACAAGAAAGAGCCAGGAGTTCCAGATCAAACCCTTCTCTGTGTAAATCACTGAGATTTCTCTTTAATTTCACCAAGATGATCTCAGTTGTTGGTTCTTGCAACTTTCCCACACATCTTTCAAACAAGGTCTTAAAGTCATAGGCCCTGGAGTCAAGAGATGATATAAAAGTCTCTGTTTCTATTAAAAACAAAATTTAAGTCTGACCTGTGTGACTGTGAAGAGAACATTGAACACAAATAAGGCTCAGAAATCACAAAAAAACTCTTTTCTCTTTTTTTCACCCATAATTTTGAGATAAACTCACAAGTTGGGCATATCAACTTGTCTTCTCAGTTGCTAGAGTAAGCAATACTACAAACGCAAAGCTGCTGTAAATATCAAGATCCTTCAAAGCAGTTAGTCGCATCCTCCAGCTCTTCCTGGGGAAGAAGATGGAAGAGACACATGCCCAATAGGGAGGTGGCTGTGTGCCAYGTGTGGCCTAGCCTCATGCTGGGAAGCAGACTTGCTCTGCTGAGACTTCTCAGCCAGACCGAAGTAGCATCTCTGCGAGTCCTCAAGCCTGAGGACAGCTGGGAGTGGTGCATGGACAGCTTCAACCAACCGGGGTCCTATCTGCTGACCTCCTTTCCAATACTGGGGCTGGACTCTGCACTCCTGCCCCAGCAGCCTCTTGAGCTCTGGACTGGATTGGGCTTCTTTTAACAAATCAGCCTCCATTTTAACATTAATTGATTGGAGATGCTTTTAAGTATTCCTTCTGGGTGCATTAATTTTTTACAGATTGAATTTGGTTTGATGAAAAAGGAAACCTGAGACTATTCCTGGCATCTCTTGTATACTCCGAATAACTGCTCTAATACATTTGGAGATATGCAGAACAGCATGGGTGGTAAGGGGGTAAGCTGAGCAAGGGGGAAGGGGAAACTTCGGTGATTACCTATCCATTTCCAAAAAGACATCAGTAAGTGATTGCTTACTTTTGTCATCTTCTATATTAAACATTTTTCCCAGCAATGCAGGTATTTTGATCAGGCTGTGACTGCTGACATTAACAGATATTAAATACATTCAGGAGAAATATGATCAAATGCTTGAAGTGTCTAGCAAATGTGCTGTTAGCCACCCTCCCAGGGAGGTTTATTGCAAGCTATTGTGTTTTGCTGAGCAAGAGAAAGGTTGGAATATTAGACAACGAATCCAAAGGCAATTTTATCAGCAGTGTTATGCAGCTCTGAAACAGGTTGCTAAAGGATTGCAAGCTTTTCTATTACAGCCATCAAATTACTTGCTATTGTTAAACATTGAAATACCCTTTTATATTTTAAACTTTTTTGGTAGGCTCCCGTGAAAGATTGCCATAACCAGGAGCAAAACCTCATTCTTACAGTGTGGCAAGGCTCTATGCAAGGCTTGTCTTTCACTGTGTGCAAACAGGCAAAGGCTTCATGCTCTCCACTCACACAGAAAGAAGATACACTCAACTAAACTCCTCCTCTTGAGCTCTGCTCAACTCAGCACATTTAACCCATGGATGAGGTTCAGTGAATCCTTTCTTAGTGAAATAGATGGATCATCCAATAGGCCTTTTCCATCTCTTCCTTCAAGAAATTTACTCTCTGTTCAGTTCTAGAAGGGATGGGCCAGCAAAACCCATAATCACAGCTAAACYGCTTATGGATTACAGGAAATAACAGACAGGAGGACAAGCAGCAGTGCAAAAAGGAATTTAGATAACAGAATGTCAGAAAAAAGACCGTGAAAAGATCCTCCCTGAAATTCTCTCTCTATCCTACAGCTATTTCAACTCCTTGAACTTGAATTCACTCCTTCTTTCTGGCRCATCAAGGAGGCTGTCTCTGACTGAGTGAATTCCTCGTTTGGCTTGGAAATGTAAACTCTCCCTCTCAGAGGTATTTTTATCCTTAARGCATCAGGACCGTTCCACAGGCTTATAAAAACAAACCAACCAAAAGTGAAAGGGCACTTTTTGGTAAAAGGCCAAGTTCTTCTGAGGGAAAATGGCTGTAGCTATCAGAAGAGTTTCCATTTATTAATCATAATTAATCTGCATAGGTTAATAACATACATAGTATTTTTCTACCCTAGAAGCATCATCAGTCCTTTAAAACTGTTCAGAGCACAGGAACTAGTTCAACCCAAATGCAGCACCCTTCACACAATACAGCACCTCAACATGCAGCCAACAGCAGCTTTCAGTTCAGTTCAGCCAGGCATCCGATACTTTCCATTAAAGAATCAAATGCCATGTTTCTGGGACACATCCACACCTCACCTGAGGTAGCCTATGCCAGGAATAATCTGAAGTTTAGGGCTCTACTGTGACCCAGTGTTCCACACCCAGAGCAGCCTTGTAGGCGATTCCAGTTCAGCCTGAACTCCTGCTAGACACAAATCTGACCACCTTTTCTTGCCCTGCTAGGAAGGACCCGGGCCATCTCATCTGCCCAATTWTGTGACGCTGGCCCAGAGTGAAAGAGATATCTGTGGGCAGCAGGATTACGTATAAACTCTGGTTTCTCCAGGTAKGTTGATCTGCTAGCACCTGTATGGTACCATACTTCCTTTCTCCCTCTTTGGGGGGGTCTGCGGAGCCCGGGACAAACTCCGGGTCATTGAAATGTAAGACTCCGGGTCATTAGGACATTTTGAATTCATTGGATAAAGGTGTTTGGGGCTCACGGGGATTGGTTGGAGGTTGCTCGGGGAGCTCCTGGTTCCCACGTGAGCACCTCGTGGAGAGGGTGTGGGGGTGCTTTGTGAGCCCCTCATGAGAGAGGGCAAGGTTTGTTTGTACAACGGTATATAAGCCGTGATGTGGCTTCGAGAAAGGTCTTTGTTTCACCACCTCAGAGACCCCTGCTCCTTAATACACCCACACCTCTTCTTCACCACCTGGGGCTGAAGAGTTGGACCACTCCAGAACTACGCTGAGACAGTGATTCAGTAGGCCAGACAGTCAGTGAATTTGGCTTTGGTCCAAGCTTTCAGAATATTCATCAATCAGTCATGTGGTCAAAAAYAGGGAATTATATCCTTCCACTCAAGCACTGGGTACTAACCAGTGCCCACTGGTGGTCTCATTTAGCCAACTAAAGCCTAGCCCCCGCCACATTCATCAGAGTATCACAGTTATTTTAAGTTCAAACCTTCTGTCTTTTTCCACTCTTCTTTTTCTGTTGCTGAAATGGTTTTATGACAGATCTTGATAGAATTGAATTGTCTGCCATATGTTGTTTCCTTTCCTGGCTGTTATCTCCATATGTCAAACGTACTTGGATCTGATGATCTCCATACAAATGATAACAAAACAGACAGACAAGGAGAGGCCAGACTGCAGGAGAAACAGAACTGCAATCAAAGAACTGAAATACCAGAACACAGCCTTTCTACAGGAGCCCGTTCAGTGCACATGCTGTCACTCAAAACAGTGCCTAGTTACTCCTTCCAGGCACTCACACACATTAGTTGCTGTCCGGCTGCTAGCAAATGATATAAATGGGAGGAATCCCCCAGGGCCACACCACCCTGGCTAGGACACATGGAGCCTAGCAAAACACCTTGTGCGTCAGGGTTATCTTGCCTCCAGCATCACCATTGACAGGATTTTTATGCCTTGTTTTTACTGGTTATCTGGGTGAATTATCACAAGTGCCTAACCGACTCTAGCCTACAAGAGATTTGGTCTCCTACATCACTTAGACATTTAAGACAATTTGATTTATTCTCCCTTATAGGGAGAATCTCTATATATAGAGAGAATCTTTTTCTTTTCTCTTTTCTTTTTCCTCTTCTCTTTCATTTTCTGCTTCCAACATTCACACTTTTCTCTGCAACTCTGAGGCTTCTCCCACACTCCACGAGATCCAGCAAGGAGGAATTAGAAAGAAGAAGACCGTAAATATCTGGGAAACCAGAGTCATGTTGTGTAGCCATTGCAACCGTATCACTGGAAAGAAACCACCTTTCAGACTAAAAGTAATTGGCAGCCAAATCACCTTATTCTGATTCCTTCCTACACAAGAGCGAGGTGTGGCTCCTTTGGCCCCAGCTGAATCCTCTAGGAATCAAATATGTTCTTATGGGTTGAGGTAAATCAGTGCAACTCCTGAGAAGGAAAGTAAGCAAAATAAAAGCTCAACAACACATTGTAGATATGATGGTTTCTGGCTTCTTCAAATTCTCCTTCTCTGATTCCTTCCTTCTTCTCTCCTTTGGCAAAGAAAAGCATTATTCTTCTTTTGTGTGCCTTCCCTTCATGGTCCTTGCCCTGTTAAACAGCTAAAGAAACGAAGCAGAGTCAGATTTGAGATCTTCGCAAGGTTAAAGAAGACACCTTTCAGTTTAACAAATGATGGTGTCCATCTGTTCAGCATCCCTCTCATGTGTCTGTAACAGATACAGGCAGAATTGATTAGCTTTACTTCAAAGCTACTAATTAAAGGCCTCCTCTGATGTAAAGCTACCACTAAAATTTCCACTTGGCTTATGTTTTTCTGTGGATCCTACCTTATTCTAACATTTTTTTTTCTCAGGATACAGAAGCTAATATTTAAGGGGACAAATATTTTAATCCATCTAGTTCAAACACAACCTCATAGGAAGGCCGACTTCAAAAGTAAATCAGTAGATCATTTGCTCAGGACCTTGTGAAGAAGAGTTTTGAAAAGCACCAAGGATGGACATCTCACTACTTCTTTGGACACTTGTTCCAATGTTTGACTACTCAATTTGCAGGYAAACATAATAGTCTGAGAGAAAGCTTTGTGACTTCCATCTATCTTGAGTTATCCTCTCATGGAAGAACTTGCAAAGCAGACCTGGATGTGGTCAGCATGTGACAGGGGGTCAGCTTCCCCATTCTCCTCTCTTCTCTCCTCCCAAGAAGTCCCTCCAGCCCACAAGCACAGCTGGTGACCTGGTATTTCAGGCTCTTGTTCAGCCACAAAACCCTTCATGGATGCTAAAGCCTAGGGAAATCTAAGTTAGTGTGTACAGCCTTTTGGTGCTGGAACAGAAAGGGCTGTAGCATGATTGCCGATGGAAAATTCACAGATGCGAGTCTGGATGCTTCCCAGAGCATCCCTCATCAGGGGAAWGGCCACACCACACCTCAAAAACAAGGGGATTTAGGCATTGCCTTGTCATCCAGGACCTTGATGCTGACAATGTTTCTAGTAACCTTACAGTTAACACACATGTTTTGCTAGAACACGCAGCTGAAGTAGATTCCCTATCATCTCCCCATCATCTTTTTGGACCTTATTGAGTGGTCCAGCCCTACCAAAGAGAGCTGCCACCTCTGACAGAGAGACAGAAATGAACAGCACAGGTTAGACAACAACAGCTTGTGTTAAGCCTTCTTCAGTGGTAAGGTTGGTATTTGTTAAAAATGCAGCCTAATTGCTGAGCCTCTGCTGGAAGAGATTTCATGGAATAAATAGTCATGCAGTGATGATGATGATTGAACAGGTAGACCCAGATGCAGCATGAAAGCCTTCAAGAGACTCCTCTTTCAGGAAGGCAGGTAACCAACTTGCGTGAGTTTAGCTAAGCAGATCATGGGTTCCCTGAAATACCCAGGCTTAGCCTTTCCCTTCATAAAACCTGTGTCCCTTTTGCTGGTTCTTGTTGACTCTGGTAGTCCCTCAAAGGATGCTGCCCCTGCAATGCATATTCTATACTGCCAGAAAGGAGAAAGGGCACAGATTGCAGCAGACCCTTGAGCGCATGTGGACAGCTGAGATTTTTTTAAAAAAGTATTACCTATAAAGTTTATTTTTTTAAACTAATAATGCTCGAGACAACAAAAAGCTTCCRGTTTCTCCAGTGAATTCAAATTTTAGCTTTTGGCTCAGGCTATTACTATATTAGATTGGCTGGGTTGTCATCATTTCAGGTAATGGTTGTTAYTTAAAATGTATTTTTCTTTTTTTTTAATTAGTTTGATTTTTGTTTTGAGCTAACTGAAACAATGAGTTGAGCCACACATAGCGGTTAGACAAAATAGCTGTCTGGCACACACTGGAGCTTTTTCTTTACCCAAGTAATTCTAGCACCAACCAAGATGAAGATTTGAATATACTTAGCAGTAAAGTTCACAGTCTTTTAAATTCAAATCTTCTGGGTCACTTGCTCATTAGCAACGAAAGTGCTCAGCTCAAAAGTGCAATATAAATAAATAAAAGCTAATGTAAGTAATTCAATTTCARTTCAAGAAAAATGAACCCGAAAGAAGAGAGTTTTACTTGTTAAAATCACTCAGCTTTCCAGGATTCCAGTCTTCTGAATGTGCTTTAACAACTGCTGTTACAGAAACAAGCAGTTCAGCAAGAGATACTGGGATGCAGGAAAGCTTGAAGACCACGTCGTGAAGAAACTGGGGAAATTATAGCCATTTTAGCACCAGAACTGGGGGAAAAAAAAGAACAATTTTCAGACCTCCACAGCTCCAGTTACCAGAAGTCTGTCTGTAAGGTTCAACACAGTGGATACTCCTAGTTTTGTCTCTGGTACATCTCTGACCATTAAGTACTAGTGTTATTGCCCTTGGGGATCACTTAATGTCTCCATCTATTTTAATTTCGTCTCATTTTGCACTGGTTCTTTAGAAATACAATTGCATGCATTGCTCTGTTTCAGTCAATACCACCTACACAGCTTGCAGTCAGTACACAAACTCCTTAAAGATAATGTACTGAAATGAAAAGAAAGTATTTTGCTGCTTCATATGCTTGAATAGGAAGATATTGAAAGGATCACTACCAACACCAGGCAAGCTCATAATTTAATTTTGTATTTTAATAGTCTGATTCTATTTTGTTGTCAAACTCTTTCAGTTCAATTCAGTACCATTTTTTTCTTCCTCAGAATAAGGAACATTACTTCTACTCAGATGGTGTCCTTTAATCAACATAGGATCTAGMATTACAGACATCGTATATATAGAACTCACAGCAAGCTTAGCCAAATTGATGCTCACAAACAAGCCCACAAGCTCCAAAAAATCAAGCCTATTTGTGAAAATAAGAGAAATCCTAAAGCCTTCTTAATTAGTGCATTCACTTTTGGTGCCACCTAAAGACTGAAGCACGTAAGTCTCCCGGTTTAAAATTAGTTCTGTGAGATGGAGARAAATCATAGTAGTGCACACAGCAGAACCAGGGAGGGTGACAGAGAAGAACAAATGGCAAAAGCAACACAAGAGTAATGGTAAGGAYTAACAATAAGAGGTTGAAAGGACTAAATTGTTCAGAGTGAGTGAGCCTGTGTGGGCATGTGTTGCAGGGCTCACAGGGCTAGAAACACAAGGGTGAAGAGACAACTTTAAGTACGGTCAAGCAAGCTATTTAAAACAAATAACTCTGAGAGAAGTTTATCTGTTTGTCTACTTACTCATTTACAATTCTGTTTTCATAGAATCACAGAATGGTTAAGGTTGGAAGAGACCTCTAGAGATCATCAAGTCCAACCTCCCCCCACTCAAGCAGAGACGTTTAGAGCACATGGCACAGGGTGGCAGCCAGGCGGGTTTGGAAGATCTCAACAGAAGGAGATTCCACAGTCTCTCTGGGCAGCCTGTTCCAGGGCTCTGTTACCCTCACAGGAAAGAAGTTCTTCCTCACATGGACATGGAACCTCCTGTGTTTCAACTTATGCCTGTTACCCCTCGTCCTATCACTGGCCACCACCAAGAAGAGTTTGGCCCCCTCCTCCCYACATTCAGTCCTCTGGTATTTAAACATATTGATCAGATCTCCTCTCAGTCTTCTCYAGGCTAAACAGGCCCAGCTCACTTAGTCTTTCCTCATACGATAAATGTTCCAGTCCCTTAACCACCTTTGTCGCTCTACGCTGGACCTTCTCTAGGAGCAAAACGTCCCTCSTGTACTGGGGAGCCCAGAACTGTACCCAGTACTCCAGGTGTACTCTCACCAGGGCTGAGTAGAGGGGCAGGATCCCTTCCCTCAGCCCACTGGAAATGCTCCTCCTGATGCATCCAGGATCCCATTTGCCTTCTTGGCCATGAGGGCACATCGTTGACTCATGGTTAACTTGCTCTCTGTCAGGGCTCCCAGATCCCTGTCCGTGCAACTGGTTTCCAGCAGGTCAGCCCCTAATCCGTATTGGTGCCTGGGGTTATTCCTTCCCAAGTRCAGAGTCCTGCACTTGTCCTTGTTGAACCTCATGMGGTTCCTTTCTGCCCAACTCTCCAATCTAGCCAGRTCCCTCTGGATGCCAGCACAGCCCTCTGCAGTGTCGGCTGCTCCACCCAGTTTAGTGTCATCAGCGAACTTGCTCAGGTTTTTATCTGATTTGATTTTTTTTTTCTGAAATTAACTATCATATGAAACTGCAACAGGAAACCTGATTAACACAAATGATATAGAGTTAGTTTACAAGGTATTTCTTACGGAAATTTTGTACCCAAAATGTTATCGGCTTTGCTTAGATTTCTAGATGACTTAATATGCTTGCCTGTCCCTAACAGATGTCCCTCATTAACTGCTAATACTGGGTTTGAAAGGCAAACTGCTACAAATTCAAAACTCAAAATTTGTAGCAAACTGCTACAAATTCAAAATTCACTTTCTGAAAAAAATCACATACCAACCAAAATTCATGGTTAAATGTATGTATGCAAGTAAAATTCTTCTTTCTCCCAAACTCYTGTCTGCACCTGTGATCCTTGGGAGTCCATTTTCTAGCTTGCTTTGGGAGAACATGAGAGGAACAGAGACAACAGAGACACATAACGAGGGACAGCTCACACATGTCACAGCAAAGACTAGACAAATCAGAATGAAAGATACACTTAAGAGTTTCAGTTTGAGCTTATAGTGAGTGACATCTCTTAAAATGGGAAWCATTTCAGAGGGTTGTTTGGATAGTCTGAAGAGACAACCTAAGCAAAGACAGTCTCAGTAAATTCAATTCAAGTTACAAATACTGATAGCAAACGGATGAAAGGAATGATAGTAATGACTGGAAGTATCTTGAGTTTAGGTGATACATCTCTCTTGTACAAGTGAAGAATGGTCAGACCATATCCCACTAGCRCAATCAATCTCTAAATGTCACAATATTTAGGATAACAATAAAAACATGTAGCAAACATCAAGCAARAACTCGAGACAGAATTTCTTAACAGTGAGGGTGACAGAGCCCTGGMACAGGCTGCCCAGAGAGGTGGTGGAGTCTCCTTCTCTGGAGATCTTCAAAACCCGCCTGGACACCACCCTGTGCCACATGCTCTAGGRGACCCTGCGTGTGCAGGGGGGTTGGACTAGATGACCTCTACAGGTCCCTTCCAACCTTAAGCATTCTATGATTCTATGATTCTAAGTGGCCACAGGTATCCTGAAGCTGAATTTTGTAAATTGACACCTGAATAGGACAAGATAGCTGCCTATACGTATTTGAGGATTGTATATGGCACAGATGATGATGCCTAAATACATTAATATGCTGTGCTAAGGCAAAAACTGATGAGAGAATCCAGGTGTAACACAGTTTGGACTCATCTATCTTATACATTCCAGTTACAAGCAAATTCTTTGGCTCAGCTGCTTTGATGGGCTGAAAAAGCAAAGCCCTGGGATCTCGCAGATGATACATAAATGAGATTATCAGGAAAAAAAGAGATGGTAATAATGAGATCTGCCAAGTCAGAGGATATAAATTCAAGGGTGGGGGTGTGAACCTCATTTTTTGGGCGATACAGACATCAGTTTGATAGGTAATCTGCACAGAGGTAGCTAGAGGGATGCTGAGTTGCTCTTTTCCATGTATAGTTAATATTTTGTTTCTAGAAGTTGCTGTGACTTAACAACAAAAGAGAGTTTTGTTTTCTCCTAGATGAAGCTATCTACCACTTCAAGCTCATTTTCTATGGTGTCATTCCTAACTACTACTKAACTGGGGGAAATGTTCCCCATTCCTATCAGTGTTTCCTCCTTACACAAACCTTTCCATGTTGAATATCTTGTTTTGGTGCCTATTGCTCCCTTTTCTATGATAAGCCGCCATCCATCGCTGCTGCTGTAACTGGCCAGGTTATGTCTCTCAACATGGCAGCAAATCAATCCATGGAGGCATCAAGGACAACAGACGAACATTTAAATTAATTGAGATTTCCCTCCTTGTTTAAAAACAACTCAGGGAAAACATAAACCTTGTCATATCTGAAGGACGGMTTAATACTACCCTCCTAAATGAGAGATGACTGAGTCTTAATCCCACTGAGTGAAACTTGACTAGTTCCTATTAAAAGTTTATTATTATCTCTGATAGCTTTCCCAGTTCCAAATCCTTTGTGCATCATTTACATGGGATTTTTAAGTGGCAAAGCAAAACCCATTCRGAGAGACATTTTCCCATTTTAATAACATTTTCACACACATCAGTTAAGTCAGTCACTGCTGCACAATCAGTCTCCCTTCTCTGCAGTGATCAAAATTAAATGCTGGTTGATCTCCAGGGAGGCCACGGACTGAGCCACGCATGGCAGCTCCTTCTGGAAGACTGCAATATTCTCAGTGAATCCCATCACCACTTAATTAAGAGGTTTAGCAGTAATTTGATGTTGAGCTTTTACAGATATCACAGGATCCCAGTTCAGCAATTTGAGCTGGGGGAGTTTCTCAGCACCTGGAGACCTGTSCTCAAGCAGCCTCACTACAGCCTCCTCGCGTCTCCATGCAAAGTTAGAGCCAGTACCTTCCTCCTCACCGGATCAGGTGAAGAAGTGGCCCTAGAGCTGATACCCTGAGCTCAGGGCTACAGACTGGGAGCTCTTTCAGATCAGAAGCCTGAGAAAGAAGTGAAACTCGGTCTTTGCTGCTGTGTGGACAAGCTCAGTTAGAAAGCTTTTGAGAAGTAATAGAATATAACTATTTTGTTAACATGGATTTCCGCTTGCTGAGAAAAGAGCAGGGGAAGTTGCAGTTTACCTTTAGTAGCCTTCTCCATTTATGTCAGTTCTGCAGCGAGAGGATTATGTTCAGTTTTAGCCATCTTGTTTCCACACAMGAGGCAGAAGACTTGAGGAAATGTGCTACCCTGCTTCAGCATTTGRTACTGTAACATTCTCTGGCTAGGACTACTGCAGTATCGGTGGTAGCCCTGCTTTGCACCTTGCACCGGCATTCAGGCCTCAACAAAGAACATATAAAATGCTGCTTTTTGGACTTGGCAGTGTGACGTGAGTGCTTGGCACAAATAGCTTTCAGTGTTAAGCATAAGGCAACACAAAATACGATCCCATTCACTTAAAAAAAAAATTTAAAAGTATATTTTGCACTTAACTAATAATAAAATTTGCTAGGTCTGAGGAGTTTTTTATTTTACTGTTCCCAACAGCCCCTCTTTTAAAATGGGAAGAATGGTAGCTGAGGGCAACATAGCTTACAGGGTTAATCTCAGCATAAAGATTTGAATGAAGAGATGAAAGAAGTCTAAAAAGAATGAAAATCCCTGGACACAGAACTAGGATCCTTTTGGGAATTGTTCCCATGGGGCCACTTAGCAACAGGCCCCCATCCAAACATAGCACCCTCGAGAGTGGGAGAAATACTTTGTTCTTTGTATTTTGCCCTCTCTGTTGAAAATACTGTTTTCAGCTTATTCCTCGGGGAGCCAGTGTCTCATCAGGAGGAAATAAAGCTGGACASTCTGAAAGTGATTGTGTCTCGTGTGTTGCAAGGGCATACATTTCCCTTATCCCCAGAAGAAAATTGCCTCATTCTATATTCAGAATGAAATGTACTGAAATTATAAGCAGTGGAATAATTGCGTTCAACATGACACACTAGATCTGACCTTAATAAGACTGCCTGGTGGCCTTAATGTTTACAGGACTGGATCTTTCCATTTGTAGGCCTACGGATCATTTCTATGGTTTCTCTCCAGTAAAAATAAGTTATGTGCTTGTTGTTTCACGTCCATGTGCTCTCTGTGACCCTGGGGTCTAAAGCARTAACTCATTTAGTTTTGTCTTGTCTGAGAGTTGACTTGGCCAGTGTCACAGACATAGAAACAAAGAAAGTAAACATTTGCTTAGAGAGAGGGATGGACACAGCCGTGGAGTTATTTTTAACCTTTAGTTGTCTGATATTGACTTAGGACACAAGCTGCTGCTGGATGAGGGTGGGAGAAGCCATAGACCTCTCCAGGATATATCCTTGGGAGCCTGCAGCTGTGGGTTTTAATCCCTTTCTTCCTCGGGGGTCACTTAATCAAAACGTAGGAGAGACGAAAATCAACACCYAAGCTTTCTGCCGAGTAACAGCTGCAGCCAGGTAGAAATGTGTGGATATAACTGAGAACTATCAAACTATGTGCAAATTCTGCTCTCCAGAGAGGTGCAAACCTGATAGCTTGGATGAGAGTTTGCCTCCTTCCCCTTGCAGAGGAACTATTAAGGTTTCTGCAACTGAACACCCAACATCAGGAAATGAGGACACCCAAAGAGGAAAGCTGAATTCACTCCAGTGCAGAATGCTCAGCAGGGAATTGCTAAGAAATAATAATAATGTTGTTCTGGTGCAAGCYCAGGGCAGCTGTTTCTGAGACGTCCATATTCCAAAGGAACGAAAGCAAAAAAAGTTTGTGCCTTAGCCAGCCTTGAGCAAACCCTGCCTGCACTTTCTGACACATGTCTTGGGAAGGGATGTCAGGGCACCCGATAGCCCATGAATCAGGTACAAAAGCAACACATACCAGCRCGCAGGGCCAAGCCCCAGCAGCTGGTACAAAGAGCCCCTCACCATCCAGTGAGCTATGTGAACGGCAAGCAAAAACAGAGTGTGTAGAAGTCCAAACCTGCATTGTACCTTTGTGCTCCAGAGCGTCCCTGGCTCACCTGGCAGAAGTTGCCGCTCAGTGCCTATTATGCGCCTCAGGACACCAGGCTGGGCAGCAGACATCACCTCCTGGTAGCATGTCCCTCAGCATTGTGGGTCGGAGCCTCACGCACCCTCTCTTGTAGAAAGCCTCTGTCAGGAATTTCCAAAGCCTCAGTGTATCCTTTGTCTCTGGGGAAGATCCATAATCTGCAGTCAGAAAGGGCCTTCTACWTGGCAGGGACTGATCACTGCCCTGCTGCTTCTTGGTGACAGGGGTTTTGCTCCATATGTTATTTTGCATGGCCTTGGCGTTTATGGTCTGTAGCCTTCCATACACCCTGCTCTTTGCAGTGTCACCACAGAAATGTCTGTATAAATGTGAATTTCAATAGCCATTATATTCCCAGCAGCAGCAATCTCTGTTTGGTACCTCAGACCTTGTTAATCTGTAGTAGTTATGAGGCTACTTATCTCCTGCTCTTTTCAAACAGCCCAGCAGTGGATACAAAGTGAAATGGCATGAGCTATTCTTCTCTGGAGTCTGAGCCTTTTTTTTTTTTTTCCCTCTCTTTTCCTTTCTTTTTTTTCTGTACTTTTCAGCATTACCAAATGTCATATTTAAAACTGACGGCAAAGTTTGCAAGAGAGGTAAGAGATGACTATCTCTCAAGTTTCTGCTAAAGTAAGATTCTGGGCCTAGAAAAAGGTACCAATGGCCTTGAGTGCTTAGCTCTCTGTTAGCTAATTAATGGACCATGACTGTAAAGCTTTGAGAGAGCCCATCCTTGGGCTCATTTTTAACTCTGCTATCTATTTGCTGGTGAATCCTCAGCTCCAGCTTACAGGTGCTGAGTTACAAAAGGATATTTTTGGAGCCAGAGCTTGGAGCCACAGCATGGACATTGCTATAAGACAGAGCAGTTGTAAGACTGAGAACATYGCTATGAGACAGGGAGCTGAGCGATAGAAAGCTGCTTTTCCAGAGGGACTTCTAATAAGGACAATGAGAGCTAAAAATGTGCAAAGGAAATAAATTATGAAAGAAAATTATCATCTGGATTGGATTTGGGCTGCTGCCTCTAAAGTTCATCTGGTAGAAAATCTGTGAACTGATACATTTAACCTCTACCACACTTAAGATCCAAACTTGAAGCCAATTCAGTAGCCCAAACTGGGTAACAGCTCTCCTTGAGAGTCAACCATCATCCCTTTTTACCCTCCAGTGTGGAAAGCTACTAAGTAATAGACGACATCGCCCAGCTCCAAGAGACCCTGCTGCAGGGTCTGTTGTTTCTGGGCCAAAAAAGGCCACAGAAAGGCACTAATGGCCAAGTTCCACAATAAGTTGGACACTCATCTAGAATAGCTAAGAGAAGACCTGTCCCCAATGCTAACTGGGGCCTTGCAGCTGTGGGGCAGGGTCTACATAGGTCCTGCAGGTCAATGTCCAAGCAGAATTGACTGCAAAGGAAAGAGCATAGAAGCAGAGCTGGGTATTGCAAATAGAGAGCAATTGCACGACACAGAATATTCCAGATGCAAGGAAATAAAGATGACACTTCAGGCGCTTAGCGAAGAGCCCCAAAATTAAGGGGTTCTTCTGCTGAAATGATAACAATATCATTTTACTTTTTCCATATTGCAACTAGGATACCTTTTCAGCTGCTGTGGAAAAAGGAASACAGCACATGACAAGATGACCAACACAAATGTGGACCTTTGCAACTTTTTGCTTGGAGCTGCAGGAACACACAGCAGCTCACCTTCAAGTTTCTGCTTCTCCATCTGGGAAACAGATATTAGTTCTTCCTTCACCCAATARTTTTTCCTAATTGTCATGAAGGAAAATGGATTGCAGCACCCCTAGCTGAAGAAATCAACCACCTATACAGCTGTGCCTGGAAATCTCCTGTATTTAGTTACTTGAAAGAGCTGATTTCMTGGGGCAGAGGTAAAAAAAGGGGGCAAGGAAACCCAGTTTATTGTACAATATATTTGTTGCATAAACATAARGTAAACATACACCTGTACACAAACTTATTCATACAGCTTCACTTTTTCTTTTTTTTTTGTTAAAGCTGTCCTTCACCGTTACCACTTCTGCAGCTTAGTCAATGATGCAAAAGTGGCATGGCTAGAACACGCAGAGTARCAGGGATGTTTGCATTATATTATCATTTGGACCCTCATAAAATATGTTTAGGTAACAAAACTGTGAAAATGGCAGCTAGTGCTTTGCCATTCAGAAGCTTTAGAGGGCAAATGTTCATAGGGAAAGACTCTGCTGAGTCCTACAGATAATGAACAATGGGATAGCACTGGATTTTCTCTTTCCTGTTGCCCAGGCTCCAAGAAAATTCAGAAAAAAAGGACAGTGTCAAACTCCTTCAAATGTACCTTAATTTCTACTGAATTTTTGCAGGCAGAGCCAAAACAATAATCAAGGCAAGACAAAATAAAAGCAAAGAGCAAAGCCTAGCAGCCAAAGATAGACTGTGCTCTTCTTGCTATTAATCACCTTGACTTTGTGCTATTGTTGCTAGTCAAATCCGATCCAAACATTGCAGATGGCAACAACTTGAAGATTTCTAAGAAAAGAGGCCAAGTATTTGGGGCGGGGGGAAGCTATCTGAAAAGCCATGGACCAGAATTATTAGTAAAGGCATGAAACTGACAAAATCTGACTCTCTCTCACTCTCTCTCTCTCATTTACCCCTGCTTCACTATACCACAGAACTAAACTTTTAGCATCATCTGCTTATGGAAGGGCAAAGCTTCAGACACCCTTCCCACTCTTTGCTARTATCATTGTCATTACAGGGAAAACCACTAGAGTAGTTTAGGAGGCTTCTGTTTTCTTAACTGAGTTCTCCTTTTTGGCCAGAATGAAAGGAATATCCTGCCAGTATCTTTCCTTGTGTACCCATACACATGGCCCACTGCAGCTTGGCCATTGCATTTTTTCTTTTCTGCCTCATAAGAGCAGATATTTCAGGAGGAAGACAGTTAAGTAAATGAATGTCCAAGGTCTTAAAAACAGGATTCATGCATATATTGTGGCCAGAAAACAATGAGTATTTTTCTCCAAGCTTCATCTCGAAAGGACCAAAAACTCATTTGGCTTAACAAGATTTTCCCCATACTTGTCATTGTAAATACAGCCTATGCAAACCAGAAATGAAAAATATTTTCTTGGTGGGTCACACAAAAGCAAGAAAAGCTTTTATAGAAAACAGGAGATGCAATGAATGAGCTGAGATCTACATTAAAGCTTAGCTTCAAATACAGAAAAATCCGAGGTCATCTTTTCAACRTGTTTCCTTGATGTCTGCTGGCAGTTCAAGTACATAAACACAATTTCCTGGTACACGTAGGGGTGTATATGTACCTGCTGAATATTTATGTGAACTCTGGCATGTGTGTTTATACATATATTCAGAACTTATTTCCTATTCATTTAGTAATATCAGTAAATCCATTTTCCAGTATTTGCCTAAGCAAAGTAATAACCCAGTTGTACATACAGCATTCTGCAGCCAGGACACTTGGGGCACTGCAGAACAACAATAGAAGCAATTCAGAGCATAATAAAAACAAGGAATTAAAATCATCTTGTAATTCAAACAAATAAGACATGCTGAATTCCTGCGAGGTAGAGCAAAGGAGTTGTCAGAAAGGAATGAATGTGTGGCTATAATGATTTTGTTTTGAAGCACACCTTTAAAGCATATTTTAGCTAGTTTAATATTGAAGTGATGTTAGGGTGAGTTTCTTAAGCTGGAGACATTTCTGAAAATACTTGTTCCAAAGGCTGATATCACGTACTAGTGGGGATTGAGTAAGTGGCCTGCTAGCTCATGTAGGCATGACATGAAGATACTTGAGACCCTAAAGAGTGTTGCTGTAAGAAACAGTTACCTCCCTGCTTGTGCCAAAGCAGACTGTGGTTCATGGCAGATGCAACATTGTATACTCCATTTTGGTTACATTTAGCCCTTAATTTCCCATAGATTATCCCAGAGAAACCCAGGACAGCTCCCTGSGAATGCCAGCTTTCCAGCTTGCCTGCTATAGTGGAGGGAGTTGCCAGCAAATGCAGGCCAATGTGTTAATCATGCGCTGGGGCTCTGAGCACAGCACTGAGACAGAGCTAGAAAGACAGCAGGATCCTTGAAGGCAAGATCATCAGGATTTGCTGGAAGCRTCCTCCAAGGTTAGTGCTACATAAAGGAAGCTGCACCTGGTGAGAAGCATCTAAGCTCCATGGCTGCTGAAAGCCAAATAAACCTATGTTTATTTGCTGAATAGCAAGCAGAGCTCTAACCYGGCTTCCCACTGAATGTTGCCAGGTGCCTTCCCCATGTAAGTCAGGGAGATGCTGCCTTTGAATGTCTAGCATCCACCTCAGTGGGATGTGATTGCTGGAGCTTGGTTTTCTCTGAATCAAATGAAAGACCGAGGCAAATTCTCACACGGTGGAGGGGGGTTTGGTGTAGCAAGCAGGAGCTTGAACACTGCCCTCTGCCTTTTCAGCTCTATGCAACACGCATTTTTCAGCTCCCCAACAGGCTCAAGCACTGCCTGTAGCAGCAGGGCAGGACAAACGCCAGGGCTCCCCATGAAGGAGCCAAGACCAGAGAACTTAGTGAGAAGGAGGTATCCAATTAAGCACCGAGAATAGGGCAGTTCTGTCTGGGCTGCTCTGTGACACAGCAGGCACCTGTGGATTGTGGTGTCTGTCCTGCCAGGGTCCCAGGGCCTTCCCAGAAAAGCACCCTACAGCAACCTCTCAGGCGGTCTCGACAACAGCGTGTCAGAATCCCGCAGTGTGTGACAGCTCATGGCAAAAATAAGCCCAGTATTTGAATAAAATCCCACTGACATGATCATAATCATGAATTTGGCATGCTAATTCAATCACGAGTGCAACAGTCCCATTTTCCCTCTAATTTAAAAAACATCTGATGGTCTTGGGTCAAACCTGTCCATCTTTAAATGAATATAAYCAGGTTGGGAAGGATCTTTCAGTGCATGAATAGAATGATTTCTATTATCAGAATAGCATGGAATACAAAATATTTATCAGTATTTGTACAGTTCTAGATGATGACTCAATGCTTGGGTAAAAGTCTGCTTGGAGTATCCACTCAAGAAAAGGAGATGAAAGTAGCTATGCTGCCCTCTTTCCACTCCCTCCAGGAGCTATTCCGTGGTGATGGCCAGCAAACTAGTCTGGCTGATAGTGACTATAGTGGCTTTTTTTCTCATCCACAGCTCTGTCCTCACAAGGTTAAATGCTTGAAATGATATAATACATCAAAAGAGGTGAAATATCAGGATAAATCAGGCCAATAGGTGTAATTAACTCCCAAGGGAGGACTGAAATCCACCTATCCAGAATCCCTTAAGTGCTGCTTTTCTCTCCGAAGGCCTTCTATTATGCTGTCTCATGTATTATTAGTGACATTAGACCTTTATCTACGGCTTCTTTCCTAGTTAGAGTCTCTGCACATCACATGTTGACACTGTCCTTTCATAAATGATGACATTTTTGAYATCACCCTATGTGCAAAAAGAAGCAGAAGCAGTAAAGTAGCCAGCTATTCCAGCATGAAAACACACAGATCCAACAAGTCAGTGATGTGAGAGTTCAGCAAACAAGTAATGTCTCCTGTAGGTTTCTGCTGCAAATGGAAGGGAAAATGGGGTGTGTAGAACAGTCTCCAGCAGTGCATGGCACCTGGTGAGAGTGATAGAGGGTGCTTAGTAACTTCCAAAACTTATTTCATTCTCTTTGGGCTTGCTTGCATTTTGGGCGGCATTTGAATTAAACCACCTCCTGGGGATTTTTAGGCTTGAAAAACACCTCTCTTCTGTGAAACACTTACCTGGGACACGCAGACATGAAGAAAGTTAGAATATGTCCAGCCTGACAGCAAAAATGCAGGCCTGGTAAGGTCTGCTCTTCTGGAGAGAAGGAGGAAGATATTGATTGCTTAGGTCTCACAGTGGACACTTCAGCCTCCCTATTCTTTATTTCCCTCACTTTCATGGTGATATCTATAAACAAACCTAAGGACAACGCTCAGCAATAACAAAAATAGCACAAAATATCAGATAGAAACTAATAGAGGAAAATTCTCCTAGAACTGGTCCAGGAGTCCAAAGCTGTGTTGGAAGTCACTGCAGAACCTTGCTGCTTCATCGCTCAAGTCTGTTGGTGTCCGTTTGTGAGTGTATTTTTCCTCGATGTCAGCATTATATCCCTATGTCAGTGGTATATCTAAATGAACAAAAAAAGCATTAAGAGCTTCCCTATTTTATGAGGTTGTAACTCACTTTTGACTTGGCCTTTCCTCAGACTCCTTCTGATAAAGAACTGAATTAAGATTAAGTAACGATTATGTAAATAGGAAATACCTAAAGATTATGAAATGATTCTGTTAGAACTTGGTTCAGTCTCCATTATCYTCCACTTACATAAAAACAGATGAAAAGACAGGTACAAATGTGTCCAAAGCTGGATGAAGTAAAATTGATGTAGACTACAGATGTCACAGCAAAGAAGATCTCTGAGGGGGTCAGGAAAAAAAAAATTGTTGACATATCCACTCAACATTCATTCAAGTGTCCTCAGGGAACTTTTCTGAGGCACAAAGCAGAACAAAGCTCAAGTGAGTAGTGTTCTTCTGGACCTAGAAGGTTTAGGTCAAAAGAGACAACTCTCATATCATGAAAAACTGGCCTAGTGATGCAGCATGTTATAATGACACCTTCTAAAACAAGTATTTTGTAGTATTGTGGTTTAATGATGCTTATCTCTCATAATTGTACTAGTGAGGCAGTATTAAGGTAACACTTCTATAGCTACCATAGTAGCATGGCTATAGCTATAAAAGCACACTCACACAGACAGAATTCTGTACATTTATAGCAGAATAAACTATTTCTGTGCATTCCACGGTGGTCTGCAGATGTGTGTCATTATATGCTCATTTCATTTGGAAAGAGGAAGCTACAGGCCACTAGAGTTGACATCACTCACTTCTTCCCTCCTGCACTATCGTTCTGACAATGCCTGAGATGCCTCCCCTCATGCTACTGAGGCACACTGATAAACTCAATTATTGCRGCATCTTTCATTTCTGTGGCATCTTTCCTATCAAAGGAAATAGTAAGGGATCCAATTTAGGGGTTTAGGTAGAACTCTACTGCACATAAGTTTGTTAATGAAAGATCTTTCCAAAAAACAGCTCTTGCAGTCCTGCTCTGCCTGCCACTGCTGTGAAGTCYCCCCTGGAGCCTACATACCTCAGCCTGAGGCTCGGCACCTGCAGCTGACTGGACCCGCAAAGGGAGGRCACTTTGCTGAACAGGACTGGTGTCCTGGACTGGGATGGAGAGGTGACACATTACTCCTCAAACTGACCCTCTGAGGTGGCTGGGTCTCAACAATTCATCACTGAAGATAAAAAGGTGATTCAAAACATCAAGCCAAACTCAAGGATCTCTTCACTCAACAACATTGCAAAACTGCTTTAYGACAGCAGTCAGGCCAACAACATCCCCAGCTGACCAGTACCAAACACCTCCAAGTGATACTGTGCCACAGCCTGCCAGGGAAAGACCAGTCCAACTGCTTGAGGAACACTAGGTGTAAAGATCTATTTATAAGGGGGATCATAAATCTCAAAACAATGGATAGATGGCCTGACCTATCRAATACGAAATTGGAAGAAGCATATCCATAGAGCTGGTACAGGAAAGAATTCTAGCCTTGGAAGGAGACAGGCAAAAGCTGTGCATTTTCATCATGTTGCATTCTCAGACTACGCTGTGTTTATCTAAGAGGAAAACCAAAATCATCCATGCAGGACCTATCTCTCCTCTGCCTCCATTTTTGGCAATAATTGTCATGACAGTGAAAGCAGAACAGTTCTGAAGTGAATTTGATCCCTAACTCTGGAAATAAGAAGATTTGAACCATTAGTAAATCTTCTCACCTCACAACCTAGACAAATAGGATCAAATTGCTATCTCATGTAATCTAATTGAATTCCAYGGACTTACAACCAGAGACAAATTTAACCAATAAAAACAAGAGCATCAATGTTTTATTCTGACATTTGTGACATCATAAAGTTAATATAGCTGAGCAGCAGAGGGGAGATTTTCTCAGTGCATTAGTCTAATTTAAGTCTCATTTAGAATAGAAAGTAATTAAATACATTCCATGAAATTGGAGACAGCAGAATAAAATGCTGAAGTCTGTCGCTTCATTCTTGGGACAGAGATGTTCTTTGTTGCTTCCTGCTGTTCCTCTTTCACTTTGCAAGCAGGAGTTCCCATTTATGTTAAGCTATCAGCTGCCAACCTAAAGCCCGCTAGAAGATGCATGTMATTTCCAAGAGGATCTTAATAAACAATGCCAGTGGAGAGGCATTTCACACTCGGCATTTCATATGTCACAGCAAGAAATAACTTCAAATTATTGAATCACTGAACCATAACCATTTAACACATATTTGTGGAAAGAGGCGAGCACTGGGAAGATAATATTTCTAGAAGACAAAAGTTAGGAGAACTCACTGGCTTCAGTAGGAAACAGCACAGTTCAGGGAGCTCAGGGAGGACACTCATCTCACCATTGACTTGCTACACCAATTTCACCAGGCCAAATGACAGCACTTCCTTGTAACGCACAGCACAGCACTATTAATGGTGCCCCACAGCTCTGCGGTGCCCCCACCAAGCCCTCCTTTAACAGGGAGCTGGAGTCACAGTCACACAGGGCTGAGTATCTGCAGTGAGGCGTTTGTATTCTGCAGAAAAGTTAAGAGAACATTTGTTAATCTCGACAGGATGCTGTCCCTACAGCAGTGTCAGGAAGACACTCTTCCTCCATTTCACTAAGCTTTGGGAAGCTGTTGCAGATGTGTCAACTTAAGAATAAGGCCAAAGAGCATGTACAAATCAAGCAGGACACTCAAGCATTGCCCAGGGCCCTCTGCAATATATCGCTCTGCCCTGTGTTTGGCTATGGTCTTTTCTCCCATTATTCAAGCCTCTAGTACTTTCCTCCACTTCTTGGATAAAATGGACCATGAGATGAAATGAATGGTGAAAATGGAGAAATAGGCTGCCTGAACCAGAAGTAGAAATCAGAAACTGTCCTGCAACTCTTGCTCGGCTGGAGGCAAACAAGCTGTRCACCTAAGCAATGTGCATGGGGCGAGGTATGCACATGGGCACTGTGTCTCAGGCAAGRCAAACTGGGAGGCTCCTTCTAAAGCAGAAGCTCCAAGAAATCTTCCCCATAGCCCTGAACTGCTGCAGCTTTCCCCACAGCCCAGCACTGCTGCAGCTCTCTCCATAGCCCAGCACTGCTGCAGTTTTCCCTGCAGCCTGGCACTGCTGCAGCTTTCCCCATAGCCTGGCGCTGCTGCAGCTTTCCCCATAGCCCAGCACTGCTGCAGCTTTCCCCATAGCCYGGCACTGTTACAGCTTTYCCCRCAGCCTGGCACTGCTGCAGTTCTCTCCATAGCCATGCACTACTGCAGCTTTCCCCACAGCTTGGCACTGAAGCCTGCCCCAGCTCAGGCGTAGAAGTGAAGCAGTTGCCCTAGCTCAGGAACCTGCACTGCAGCCTCAGGCAGCTGCTCTAAACTTTTCAAGCACCAGCTCTGGTACTCAGTACTACAGATGAGGGGAGGGAGAGGAGCAGAGMATGAGCCCTTCTTGAGCTGCATGAGTTCTCTGCACTTGGGTTTGTTTGCACATGGAGACCAGCAGTGCCAAGCAGACTGTCAGTGCGCCTAAGAGTATTGCTTGAACAGCATATAATATAGCTCTAATAGCATATTGCTATTATTAATTGCTCTAATAGCATATGATAGCACATATATGGTTATAGCTAAAACCAGCAAGTTGGTCCTGTCTGACAAAGATTTCTCTTTACTTATGAAGAAGCTCTTCTGGTTGAGAAGAAGGGAGTCCACTCTGATGTTCAGGCACTCCAGGAATGCTTGGACAGCAAAGATGTCATGACTTTTCTTTGTTCTAAGAAACTCCCCCAGCTCATGAAGCTTTTTTATGGACCCTTGGGTAAGATTTGTTCCATGCTACTCTGAGCAATGTGGAATAAATATGAAGTATTTATTTGGAAAGCTGACAAGATGACAAAGCAGGAAGCTACTGAGCAATATAGATGCTTCTGAAAAATGTGAACCTACTGAATTTTTCTTCCCCATTATCAAGCCCTACCCCTGAGCTTGACTGACAGGTAGAAATGAGGAATACAGAGTCTTTCAACATGCTCAGGTCAGGAAAACAGCAGCAAATCATGCCTATGAGAAGAGGATGATTTTGTGTTCCTTTAAAGCTAGGTGCTGAACATGTTGAAGTGCAACATTATGTAGTGTTGCAAGATTTCAGTGATTTTATTGAGAGGGCATTTTGTTATGTTCATTAGATTTGTCAAAAAGATATTTTAGGGTGTTCAAGAGATAATATATAAATTTATGAAACTTTAACACTTTTGTCAAAAATAACCTTTACTGAAAATCAAATATTGCAAGCAGTAAGAAGTCCCATCAGACAAATCCAGGCAGAATTTTCCTTTGAASAAGTCACAGACCCACCCACAGAACAATCTGTGAAATGCTGTCAATAAAACCTGTACCATAAAAGAGTCATAGCTGTTGAGACAACAGGAATAGCTGCTGGGTGCATGCAGAAAGGCTGCAAAGCCCGCAGGTGGGCATAGATGTGGCAAACCTGTATGAAGTTCTCACCTGAACAAAAAATTGAAAGTTCCAGCGAATTTGCTGGAAATTTTCTGTCCTTCCCCTATTCCCAAGAAAAAAAATGCCTTGCATTTCTGCTCAGAGAACCCCCCCTCTTTTCTTTTTTTTACCTTGGTTCATCCTCTGCAATACCATCAAGAGCATGTGCATGAAATCCTTGAACTCTTGCCTTTCCCCTCTGATTTAGGGGTCTACTCTGGCCCTCTGCAATTGATACTCACCCCCTCCTTGGGGAAGGTTGATGTGACAGCATCAAAAGCTGAGGAAAACAGTCAGCRTAGTGTCAGCTGTCATCTCTGTAGCAGTCATGACAATATTTCCAAAATCGTAAGTCTGGAATGYCATTCACAAGTCTCTTCCTAGGGTCAGGGAAAGGCTTGTTGAAAATGCCTGTCAAAATGTTTCCCACCTTGCTTCCCATTTGCAAAGAAATCCTAAATAGCTGCAAGGGCAGAAGGGGTAGAAGTGTTTAGGAGATTAGGAAGGAGAAATTGGTGGAGGAAAAAGCTGGGAGTGAGAGYGACTGTAACCCTTCACCTATCTCCTGCTTGTATACCAGGAAGGCTGCCCTCATGTTGGAGAAGTTCACSCTGGTGTGAGGCCTCAAAGGACAGGGAAGGGGCCACCTGAAAGGCAGAGGACAGGTTAGGGTAAGTGRGGACATCATTCAGCAGCGCTGTCCTTTTGTGGGTGCAGCAGGACTGGAAGGCAAGTAGTGCCTGATGAGTGGCCTTCCTGGAGCCTCTGTGGCTTACAGTGCTCAGGAGAAGCTGCAGTTCTGCTTGYCTTTCTGCTTTATCTCACCAGGAAGAACAAGCAAAGCCCACAACCAAAGAAAGTCTTGCAAAAACTGACCTGGACCCAAGCTCTAACAGTGCTAAAAGTGTGACTGTGGCCAGTCTTCCTTTTTTTGCACAACTTGCTCTGAGAAACACACTATTAAAATGGCAGAGAAATATGAGAAAATGATAGTGCCTATCAAAGAGCAAAAAGTGCTTTGTTTGTTCTCCATACTCTCCCTAGCTAGAATATCAGGAGATTCGGATGCCTCATTTGAGTATTTATTAGCAAGTGCTGCAGTGTCATCGGTTTGACTGGGGTGGAGGTGTGTGCTGCAGTGCTTGACTTGGATGGTATGAGAAAGCAAAAGGCAGGGAAAATAGGGATTGCAATATATAGTAATATAATAGTAATAGTAATAGGGATTACTATGCAATTTTCAGGGGAATAATSACCACCAAGTTAAAATTCCCTGGTGTGGAGGTTGTTTTGAACAAATACAGCATCAAAACAGGAGTTACAAGCCAAACGAACTGAGAAAATAGCATCAACCACTGGGCATGCAGAACACATTCTCATTACAACTCCAAGATATAATCTTGGATATACAATAAAATCTGATTATAATGACATATTACATTCTAATCAGATTATATTGTATATCCAAGCTTGTATCATATATATATATGATTCTTTCTTTCTATCTATCTATCTATCTATCTATCTATCTATCTATCTATCTACCTATCTATCTATCAATATCTTGTATATATGTTATAATCTGATACAAAGTCTGCCACCACCTCACTGAGAAGCCCATCACAACAGCCATATAGCAAGTTTATCCTCTCTTTATGAAGCATCTCTTAATCTGGATTTGTCCTGGCTTCTGTCCAGGAAAAAGAACATGGGCTTCTAGGAAATTTCCCTCTCTATAGCACTGGCCATGTTAGAATTAGTCTCTTCACCAMCAGAACAGACCACAACATGCACACCAACATCTGTACCAAACATCAAACCAAAGACTTGGAGAAAGAATTGGTACTCAGAGCATTTCCAGAGACTTTRATTATGGAGTTGTGGGKTTTTTTGCTTGTTTGTTTTTACTCAGTTTTGCCAGAGCTTCTTTCCTTCACTGTTACAATGGGCTATATCCCAAAAGGATATCTCTCCAGTCACTCACTCCAGTATTTGCTAATACATCTTCAAATCACAGTAGCCAAGAGCAGGGCAAGTGTGAACAGCCTGTTCAGACACGCCTCCCTGTAACCTCTGGATGACTCCTCATGTTTGCAGGACAAGATGCAGCACATGAGGTTTCAGGGTATATATGCACATGATGCTTTTGGGTATACTTAACATTAACTGAATTCTAACATTAACTGAATTCTATTAGCTTGACCCTTGGTTGACTGAGGGCCTGTAAAGAAATCAGCCCTGACATGAAGTAGTATTTTATGGACATCAGCTAGAGGCCAGACAGAAAGGTTCAAAGTATAGATGTGTCCACACAAACCTTAATACACTGCAGCTCATCCAAGAATTTTAATGTAAGCCATTTTCAAAGTGAATTATCCAGTCTATGAAAAATGAACAGCTGGCTTGCTGGTTCCCTGGGTGAATTCAAAGAGCTTTAGGTTTATTTCTTTTGCTTTTTTTTCCTTAAAAAAAAAAAAAAGGAGGGGGGGATAATACAAAAACACAAACAGAATAAACCAGCCACTAGCTAGCATTTGGCATGTGGTTGTGAGTAATAGAGGAAAGCATCTGAACAGCACATACCTGAGAGCYACAAAACAAGGTATGTGGGAGAGAAGAACAGAACAAATGTTAAAGCTTCTATTCTCTTAAGAGTTTGTTTAACCCACAAATTGCTTGTTTGCTTAAAGCACAATAAAAGATTGCCTGAAGTACTGAAATYGTGCCATGGTGCTTGGATGATATTCTCAGAATTCCTTCTCTAGCACTTTTGGCTGGGAACATTTGGACTCAATGTAGGCTTGGCATAATCCCAGTGCCTTCTACTAATATGCACCATAGTCATGATTTTGCTTTCTCTTGCTGAGCCCAAGTATCTGCCCTTAGCAGGTTTACAGGAGGGTAGAAGCATGTTGTGTACTTTCTAGACGACTAGACTTTCTAGCTTTAAAGGGTAAATAGAAAAGATGATGTGACTGCAGCTTCATTAATTTCACTCCAGTCTGGATGATTTGGAATGCTTTCTAGGCATAGTTTCGAAATAGAGGAGTAATAAAGCTGCAATGTTTTCTAATCTRTCAACACTGACACTGATATTTTCCACGTCACTTCAAACTTCCACTTCAAACACCAGGATTCATAGTCAATATGATAGGCCTTCCAGAGGAGGCTGTCCAAGCACTTTAAAGCCTTGGAAATGAGATGTCCTTAATACCTGAATATTGTTATCAGTTTAGAAGAACTTCTCATCTTCTGGTAACATCACCTTGGCCATGGTCTCCAGAACATCAGTTATTTCCCATCCACTGATGTTCAGCGCATTGTTTGCCATGGAAAAAACTCCACTACCCTAGGTTTTAGGACCTTCAGAGAAAAGAAAGGCTCAAAGGCGGTTGATCAGCCTTCTCCAGGGCAGCTTCTGTACCTCTTGACGGGATAGGAGCAACTGTAGGTCCTGTTTCCTCCTCCTTATGCTGCCCCAGGTACTTCCGCATCCTTATGCCAAAGCTCTTGAATCCTCAGTACCACAAAGCCACTGATGCTCCTGCAGGTTATGCAGACCAAGTATGTGAGAGACTGGGCAGGCTCCTTAGCTATTTGCTGGGCTGGCATCTTGAAGCACTGCAACTTGTAACAGATGGCAGTGTTCAAAACACCTGGATTCCCCTAAGTCAGAGATCTGAATCCCAGCAGAGCCAATTCAGCTAGTTATTCCCAGTTGTTTAATTGCATTCTCCCAAACTTCCTTTCTCAAATGGTCTAGGTAAAACTTTCCAACTCTGAGACAGCACCTTGTTAGTATGTCTGCAAAAAGTTATGTAGCACTCTTGCTGAAAGCTGGGCTTCCCCAGTGCTCTTGGGTAACATTTCCACAAGGAATGATACAAGCATCTAATTGGCAGTGAGGCTAGACRTCATGGGAAATGAATTTCTGGAGGAGATATCCAACGGACAAATATTTCACCCTGTATATATCAATATTTACAAATTCTAGGACCAAAACTGGAGTCTCTTACTGAATAACTGGAAGAACTCACACATATTTTGATAATGGTAAGTAAGCACTTTGGGGTTGGACTATAATTATAATGTGCTTTGGGATTAAAGGAGCTCTATCAGTGTGAGATTATTATTAATAACAATATCATTGTAAGTCTCAAAATAGTGAACTAGGTACAGACATAGGGCATTGTGCATGCTTGTTAAACCATAAATAAACCACTACAGGAAGCTGTGTTATTCTTACTTTTTATTAGAATGAAGTAGAGAAGCAGTATGAACAAATATGATTAAAAAGACCCTCTGGATTAAATGTACTTCTGATTGCTCTTACAAGACAGACTAAATTTTGTGCTGCTTTCTAGAGGTTGATTTTTACTCTATAATCTTCATCTACACTCATCATTACTTCAAGCCTATTACATTTTTAACAGGATACAAATACAGTACCATTAATGTAATTTTATTTACATTTCAGAATCATTCAGATGGAATCAATTGAACAGAAGTTGATTGAAGCTGTCCTGCAGGACTGACTTTAAGCACATTCGATAAGAGTACTTATTATAAATAACAGCAGTGTTTAGAATACARAAGATACCCTCTTGGACTAGAGGATTTGCAAAAGTCATTAGGAGATGAGGGAAAAAATGTACTGCCAAGAGCAGAGCTCTGCTGAACACTTTTGGTCTGAAGACTAATTTTTCCTGCAGGCATCTTCAGAAAAGACCTCTCCTGCAGAGTATGATGAACTTTCACAAAAATTTCTGTCTGTCACCTATAGAAAGCAGTTACAGARTCTTTGATAAACTGGATTTTTCACTAGAACAGCAGAATCAGGACTAGGGTAAAATGTTTGAGTGAACCTCGGTATAGAGGTTCAATTTGTTTTGCAGTGGTCCTTAGAAGTCCCAGTCAATAACAAGGGAGCTGCTGTGTCTACACTTTGCATGATGAAAAGACACTGCCCACTTTCCAGATGTGGGTATCAGAAAAGCAAGGGGTGTGTCTAAACAGAGGGGAAGACAGAAGGGATGAATGGACTTTTCTTTGTCAGTATGACTGAAAGYGGCCAAACCACTGTCAAGCTTTCCATAGCCAGTGTAGTGATGGAGGGTTTTCAGCAAACATTTGGAAAAGATGAGAGGGTTTCTGTGCTCCTTGCAAAGATTCTTCTACAAAAAAGCAAAGAAGAAAACACAGAAGTGTTTCTATAAAAATGTTAAGTGAGAAATAGAGACTGACAGAATGATGAGGAGAGAAATGACACTGTCATAGCAAAGAAGAGCTGCTTGGCAGGGTGGGAAGGGCCTTGACAGCAAGGATAAATAGTTGGTAAAAAAGAGAGGAATGCAGCTGAGAGGAGCAAAGAATGTCTAAAATCCTCAAGTTGGTGGATTAGAAGGAGGATCTTTGCAGCAGTATTTTGCAGGAATGTGCACAGGCTAAAATTACATTTGGCAAGACCAAGGAGAAGGATGTTTCAGTAATCAAAATGCAAGATGAGTTTTAGCTGGGTCAAATAAAGCTCTTGGATGCTTTTAAGTGGATAGGCCAGGCTACTACTGTAATCTTTCYTATCTTGCCTGGAAGTGAAAGGCAGAGTTTTGAAGCATTTTTCCGTCTGATTGTAATTGCTTCATTTTACCTTGAATGTATTTTGCTCTGATTTTGACCATTCTTTAGCATATTGAAATCATCTCTTTCACACATGAGATGAGAAGGGAAATATTGAGGGCTAGGGATTTTTTGCRATTTTACCATCTCTCTGTCAAATCGCAGGTAATCCTGCAGGAGAGACTGAAAAGTATCACTGTTGGTAAGCACCACGGTTTTAAGTAAGTGAGATTTGTAGATTATTTGGTAGTGCCTAATAGAGAGACATTGCTGGTAAATTCATGTACCTATCAAAATTAAAAAGAGACTGTTTCACACTGATGGGGATTCTTGTGATCTGTCACAGAGAGATACCTGATTATGAAGAAAAAGAATTGCCATGCCAAAATAAATGGTCCATATAGTTTAATAATCCCTCTGTGATAGTGCCTGGTGAAATGCTTCAGATAAAATACAGGAAGCCTAGCAGGAGACAAGTTGCCAACAGGGGAAGTTTCTTTTTAAATCTAATCAGTTAGCAATCGGCTTAGGCCATGAAGCCGAAGGGTTTATATCCCTTCATAAGAAAGAAAATATGTATTCTATTTAATGAGAACATCCACAATTACAATATCCATATAAATGTGATTTTTTAATCTGTTTTTTTTTTCTTTTTTAGAATCCTAAGACTAAGCTCTTAGGCTTAGTGTTATCTCATGGGAATGAGTTAATTATGCATCACAAAAAAAGTATTTTCTTTCAACAGCTTTAAACTCGATGTCTTTCATTTCCACTGAAGATCCTTCTGTCCCTGTATTCTGGGAGAGTGAATAGGAGTGCCCATTTTTCCATCTTTCTACCACCCACATTTGCTACATCTCATTTGGGAACCGCTGTTATTCACATCCTCTCTGATGTGCAACCTTCAGCGTTTTCACACATTTCCCATTCACATACCCTGTGCATGTGCTTCAGTCAGTTTTGCTACTTGCACTTGATGGCCTGGGTCAGTATCCTTGCTGAAACAGGGAACCACAGCAGAGTGATAAACTCGTGCCACTGACTTATACAATGACATTACCACGATTCCAGAGTGTTTGTCCCATGTTCTCAGTTGATRGACACTACACGCTTATTTGATTGCATGGCTACACCCTGGGTAAGGGAATCCCCTGAGCTTTCCTCAGCAGCACCTCATTTCCCTTCCCAAGCTGTTACTGCTCAAGCAAAACTCAGCAACACAAGGCAGCAGTTTAAATGACCTCTTCAAGATGTGTCGACTTGCACCTGCCAGTGCTAGAATTCATGCTCCACCACTGCTCCCTTGGGTTGGTCTCAGCAGTTCCTCAGTGTCCTCTAGATTTRAGAAGACTCCATGGCCATGTCAGATCAACATCCCTTTCCCAAACAGTKAAGTAGTGGCCATAGCAGGGAATATGAAAGTGCCTGGCTGCTAATCTTTATCTCAGTTTTGTTTCCAGCCCTTCCACAGGCATTTGATCTCTCTTCCTCTCTCTTTTTTTTCTCACATCTTTAACGGTGTCTTTGTAGGGAGGCTTGATATATGTTTTTAAAAGCCAARATAAAACTTGACAAWTTATTCACATCCTATAACCCTGCTGTGACGCTACAGTCATAATAGTAAAGTTTAATTCTTACTAGAGTATAAAGAACCAGTATAGAGTAGAATATAGAAATCATGAAAGATTTCTGTATTCTGAATTCGGCACAGCCATTCTTATGGCTCTCACTCAAGCTTCTTGAMATAGATTTTTTTTTCAGAACTTATATAGGAAGCCAAACAACCTTTTCATTGAAACCAGAAGTAAACTAATCACCAGCCAAGGATGAGTTCCCTCTTTGCAGCTACACCATTACAGCAGCATTTCTTGAGCGTGTCTTTATTTTTCTGGTTTTAATCTGCAGTGTGCTGACAGCCCCAGAAAGATCCTTCTTAATGGACTTTAATAGCAACGAAGCACTAAACTTATATAGCACCTGCCACACGAAGACATCCCAGTAGACTTTCCACATAATAGAGTTTAAAGCTTCTGTTTTCACAAGCCAAAGGCAAGGCTCAAGAGGACAAAATTAAGTTTGGGTTTTAAAATATTGACAAGCTTGGCATTATTAATTTCAAGAAGAGAATTCATCATTGCTGGAATGCATTGCAGGGGAGAAACCAGGGGAGGATTAGCAGAGACAGCACTGATCAGCCTGTAAACATGCAACTGGGTGGGATCTTTTCAAACCCCAGGAACAAAGGCTAGTGTTCAAAATGCAACAATTGCATGTTWACAAATGACTTACTGCACTGTAATTAAACTACACCACGCAGAAAAGCAGCGGGAAKTCTGAAGAAGGGCTCACTGTAAGTAACTTCTAGCCTTTGTGCACTGCCTTCTACACAATGGTCTCAAAGCATCCTACAATTACTAATGGGTTAAGCCTGCCCGGCAGCAAAAGCATTAGAGGCACTGCAAACCAAGGCACAGAAAGATCAAATGATTTGTGCAAAGGAATTCAAAGTATTACTGAACGAAGAAACCCAGGAGTTCTGGCTCYCAGTTCCCTCAGCTACCCATTAGACAACAAAGCTTACTGAAACTCTGAGAGGCGGGTATCACGTGCCTTCCCTTTTACTTTGGTCCTAATTCTATGAATGGTCATATGTGTGCTATTAARGGCTATTATAATATAAATAGCTTTAGCTTTAAACTGGTGTAAAGCTGGAATAATTTCCTTTCAGTCAATAGAATCCCAAGCTATTAATGCCAAAGAAGCAGGAAAAGAATCAAAACCTCATGTTTTCTGAGCCACCTTTCTGCAATACATAAAACAATCTTGGAACATCCTGCATGCCATTTGAATTGAGAATACAAGGAGATGCTGAAATGTTAGAATATTTATGAACACAGTTTAACAACACATCCTGGTACAAGATTTTCCYCTTGTCAATAGAAGAAGTATACTTTTTAACTATCCCCATGAGCTGATGAAAGCTGCTTCTGAACTATGACTGCAAAGTTCAAGACTAGTCACATTTTGCAATAGGAAATCAGGTACACACTTTCTAAACATTACAAGCAATATATACCTTTTTCTTCCATACTTTAAATGATCAAATGACAACAGTTATCTTCTTACCACATTTAATAAATTTRTGCAATCACTGCATCATGCTACAAGTTCCCCTTTTCAGCTTCTATATATTTTTTAATAACGGCAGTAAATGATTTTGATTCACGCAGCATATGGAAATGCAATTACAGATATTATGCACTTGAAACCAAAGCATTTTTATTTTTCTATGATAAAATTGATCTTCTTGCTTTCAAACCATTCACAGAAATTTTGTTGCCAGGCAAAAGGTAGCATGTAAAATGTGTTGTTGGAAAAAAAAGAACGACTGAACAGCAAGCAAGCAAAAGTACTTTTCTCCCCAAAACAAAATTTAAAACAAAATTCAACTAGTTTAAAAAACTGGTCTGAAGATTCTAATTATTCCAGTATATGAATTTCACTCTTCCCCTAGCTCATTCTCTTTTGTTTCCTAAGATGCCCATTTACAACCTTTTCTTGAACAGGTCTTGAAGAGGTGAGGAGAGACTAAGCTCTGACTGAGCTCTTTTTCACTAAAGATACATCACTGTTCTGCAGGTTTTTTTCCCCACCATTTTTATGTGTGACTTCCTTGCACACATCATCTACTCTGGAACCAAAACRCTGAACTGCTTTCTCTAAGTTCTGCTAGGATTGTCTGGTGTCAGGAGAATCCAATGGGGTAAAACAGACAATAGTTATTAAAGATCTGGTTCTGTTATCCTCACTTAAGAGGATGTAGGAACACTCTCAGTGTTTGCTATTGGAAAAAAAAAAAAAAAAAGTACATCTTTGGATGAAGCARACCCAGACTAGGAAGTATTAGCATTAATTCCTTCCAGCATTCAGAAAGGAAAAAGATGAGAAGCATGTGCTGTTCTAAATGCCTGGGCMCTAGAGGGGCCCAGCATAAAAGCTGAATCACACCACACAGCAGAGCTCCTCTTGCTTCACACAGCAGCCTGCAGGAACTGGAACACACACAACAACCAAAGCCACCTGCTCTCTTCTCTGCCATCACATCCAAAGCAGGTGCAGTCACCCAGAACAGCTGACACTGATAATTGGTAAAGGCATAAGACAAGGCTTGGGCACTCAAGAGGATGAGACAGCAAAAGGAACAAAGGGAAGTTGCAGATGATTGTTATGCATAATGGGTGGTTCTTCCTAAGAGATGCTGCCATCTAGGCAGGCAATTTGGGTAGGGGRCCCGAGAAGCAGCTTTACACTTTGCAGCTTAAAAGAGAACAAATGTTCACAGGTTGYCTTGGGAGAGCTAAGCCTTTCTTGCCAGGCCTAACTCAGAGATGGCATCATATACCATGGAAGRGGAAGAGAGGTGACTAAGTGGGAGTCTAAGAAGTCTAAGTGGGTGTTCTGTCCTGCTGTTTTAGTGTATTCATACATGGAGAGGATTATGCACATGTTTCTTTGGGGAATCCAGGACTGCTGGGTACTGTCAAAAGATAAAAGAAAAGGGCAATTCTGCCYTGAGAAATTTACCAGTCAGGAAAAGGGAACACAAAAAGACACAAATACATAACATGGGAGTCATCAGCAAACCACTTGTTTAAGCAGTATCTAGCAACATATCTCTGGAAATAGAYTATATGGGATAAGACAGCTGTAACAGATCTTGCATTAAATAAYTATGGAATAACCTACAACTAAATGTTGACAATTTATCTTCCTCCATCCTTGTACCACCTCACCTAAGGCTGTAGTCATCATGTGTTTAAATTTTATTTTCATTTTTATGGAAAAGAAGGCCATAGACATCTTGCAGGGAGTATACATTACAGCCTAGTTTTTGGTGTAGGCTGGACCTAAATCAGACACTTTGCAATCTGGACACAGATGAAACCTGGATAGCAATGTTTAATTTTAGTATTTTTTCCATGTCTTCTCAGAATCTCTTACGCCTGTATTTTCCAGCCTCTCTATTGGTTTTCCTTTTCCTTCAGCATACTAAGAAGCCACCTGCTAGCTTCTAGCAAAGCTTAAACTCAAAATATCACACAACATGCTCTATTTCTTTGCTGTTTAGCTCACTTCAACCGTCTAGAACGATGGTGTGTAAATGGGCTTCTCGCTAGGGTGAGATTTTCTGTGCTCTCCAGGAAGAAAATGGCTTGGGGACATGCACTGACACATGCATGAAAATAGTGGTGGGAGATGGGCAAAGGAAGAGCTTCGGCTGATGAGAGTCCTGCACAGTGTCCTGGGCTGATGGGTGTTCTTACCTGCTTAACTAGGCAGAGCATTCCTCCAGCAAGATGGACCCCACAGGACCCCAGATGGACCCCACAGGTCTTCCACAGCAAGGAGGTTAATCAGGCTCAGGGTCAAGGGTTTATACASGGTCAAAGAAGAACAGACTATGTTGGAAGATACTGGCAATAAGAGGACCAAGAAAGCAGGATCAGACCTTGGGACAGATTATGCAATTAAGTGGAGCTGGAGATATTTGTATTTTAAAGATCTCCTAGGGAATGCACTGAGAAAAAAAGCAGCAGCAGAGCTAGATATGTAGCTGCATAAATAGTTCTAACTGGTTTTGTTAGCATGGAGAAAGAAATGGAAAACTGTGCTCTGAAAYGGTTTCTTCAGTGTACAGCTAGACAGATGTGCTAATACTAGTAGAGCATCGTTGTCCACATAGTCATAACATACCAGGGCTATACCAAGCATAATTTTTAACAGGAATGCCAGAGGCTATTTCTTCACAGTTTGCTGTGTGAGAATGATGCCGAAAGCTGGAGGAAAGGTAACTTAAAAATCATCTTCTGGTGTCTCAATTCACAACCATCTGGATGTTCACACCAGTTTTCCTTATTTTTCACTGAATGCTCCAGATTTTATACAAGGGAGAGACCTGCTGCATGCTGTGATATTCCTAAAGAGCATAAATTTCCAACAGCTGCCAGCCAACACTCTCTATTCATATGCTGATCAGTCAACAGGTGCTGAAATCTCTCCTCTGMATAAGTAGATGCCTTTCTATCAAAATGCCAGAAAGTTTATCCCCTCTCTTCCTTATGGATTTTCAGGAAAATTGCATCCTGTAGGGTTCCCCTAGACTGAAGCAGCATTAAAATAGTAGAAAAAAAAAAACACCACAAGAATTAGAATCTTTTAATTAYATGAAAATGGTAATACACACTACATCTGACTCCCTCCCTCCCTTTCTCTCTTCCTTCATTTTTTCTCAACTTGTTTAATGAARATATTTGAAACCATGACAATAGTATCTCTCTGGCTGCTGTGAGGAACCATGTCAATAATGTCTTTTGAACACACTAAGCAATTAAATGAAGGGATGCCAGATGGGCAGAAATCCTTACTTTTAGTCATGTTTTACTGCAGGATACAAAATGAAACTTTCATTTTTTGGACAAAAAAAAAATGTTTTGGTAGGACTTCCTACCTCAGAGTGGCTAAGGCAGCCACTCTGATCTGTCAGTGAGAGAGATGTTATGCAGGAAGAGAAGTGTAAAAAAAAATCAGAGACAATATTGTGCAACAAAAGCCCAGTGACTTTGCACATGTGCCTCAGCACAGGGAAGGCAGAAAGAGGGAAAACCTCAGTAGGGGASTGGAGGTTGAAGGTTCACAGTACCTCAGACAAGAACAGACATCAAGGGCCAGAACAAACAGCAGCAGTTAAGTGGTTCATGATTTAAATGGACATCAAGTGGAGGAAGAAAAAAAGAAAGAAGAAAAAAAAGCAGCCACTCCGCTTGTAACAGCACCATCTCTCACTGTAGCACCCAAGCAATCTCCACAACCTATAAAGCTTTAGATGATAGTGGATGATGCTGGTGGTAAATTCCCTTCAAATGGGTAGATATCCCAAATTATTCCTCCAGCACCCTCTGCCACCAACAGACATGGTACCTTGCAACCCCAATAAAACACCCCTTGGTGTCACTGAACCYGCCACACCATACTGACTCTTTGGATTACTGTTGGTTCCACATACTGCCTACTGGCAGCTGTAACAACTTTCCATATTATATTTGTTAGTTTAATAGTCGCTATTTCTTCATAAATTTAGAAGATTGTACATTAGATCTGCACATATATGCTGAAGAAGAAGGAAKTCACCTCCAAAGCTTGCAATGAAATATCAGATTCTTATGACTACAAAGAGCAAGCGCAGCAGCTTCTTCTGTAATTGACAGCCATACTCAGCATGGCATCCCTTCATAACAGCATTGTGTTTGCCTCTCTCTGAGGACACAGGTCTCCCCTTTGTCCTTTGGATCCAGCCCCAGTATGAACGAAGGCTTTTGCAGGCCATTTGCACATGCCTGAAGAACAGCAAGGTTTAAAACATCTTCCTCCCTGGAGAAGTCTCCTCATCCTGCACATCATACAGAGGTACTACAGCAGAGTAAACATGGGCTGCATCTAGCAGGGTTTGCAGGCAGCAGGACTATGTTTCAGTGYACCAGATGTGTGCTCTAGCACCAACTCAACTTATATAAAAACTCTTCTTCCAGGTTTCAGAATTGATTTTCAGAACAAGATGGTGCAATCTGTTTTTTCCTGAAGAAGGGATTTTCATCTTGCAATATATGGAGCAYATGGCCTCTTGCTGGACTTCTATAACCCCTCCTTTTCTTTTTTTTTTTTTTCCTCGAGCAGCGAGGGGTCAGGTGAAACACTCTTGAGTGCAAAAGARGCCATCTCATTCTGTACCTGTGGGAAAAAACAGCACGTCCAGAAAGGGCTGGGGTAAAAGGCAGAGGGTCACAGTGTGTTGCCTTTCTTCAGGGTGCAAATAAAGAAGGTGATGTGCCCATGGCAGAAATCAGTGCAGCAAAGTCAGCTCACAGATCAATTTTCTGTAAGTTGGCTTCAAAAGCAGATAGAAAATTCTGGACAGGGTTTTTCAAGCTTTTCTTTGAAACTGGAAAAACTTTCTTCAATGGAGAACTGATTAGAAATAGACCTATACTGGCATAGTCTTAATCCAGCTTTGACTAAAAACAATGGAACAAGAAAACAAACCAGTCTATCCTAGATCTGTAACATGATGTTAAAGAGGACACATCATATTTATACAACTCTTCTGGCCAAACATAGGGCCAGACTTCCATTCCACTCCCATTATCATTTGTCCTATGAATCCACATAGGAATTTGTTGTCCATATATGTCACAATGATGAAGTCTAAGAAGGGTTTGGGAATATGAAGGAATAACTGCACATCGAGGCACTGAGGTTAAGAAGTTGCAATGAGTCAGTTTTGTAGAATCACAGAATCATAGAATTGTTAAGGTTGGAAGAGGCCTTTAGAGATCATCCAGTCCAGTGCAGCTGCAGCTCTGATGGTTGCCCGCTGCTGCCCCRTGTGGGTGAAGGTCAGCAGTTCAGAAGCACTACCCCATCTGACCCTTTCCACTTGTATCCTGCCTCCCCCTCCACACTCTGGGCACAGKAGAAAGCCTTGCTGCTCCCTGGCAAACCAGGTGGGATGCTGACCATCCTGACATAAATTGCAAATTTGGGGGTGAAATATAATAATGAAAGAGCAAAAGACATAAGCAGGCACAGTTTTAATGGTAGTGGGCAGCAGATTTTAGCACCCCTGTGAGCATTGGTCAGCACAGCATATGCTCCTGTGCGAAGTGCCAGTTGTGGCTGTGTGACTGCAGAGCATCCCACCAGCCAGGCTGCAAGTCAGAGCAGAGTCCATCCAGGCAGCAGCTGGGTAAASGTTTCTCTGGGAAGTTGTTCCAAAAGGCAAGTGGACTGAGCACAAATGTTGCCGCTCAATTGTCTGGCATAAATGAAAGCTGCAAGTGTGGACACAGCAGGGGAAATTTTGCCATGGGTACAACTGTTGACACTTTAAACTTGTTTTATAACAGCGTCAGACAAATTTGAAACAGCTGCTCTGTATGCTCTTCATTTCCAGCGGCAATGTCTTTTTTTTTTTTTTTTTTTAAACTTGCTATAAAAGAAATTGGTGCTGCTGCTGTTTACAGAATTACCCAGGCTGCACTTACGACTTCTTCTGACTTTTGATCTTGCTGTAATCACATGGATACCATAAATGGCAAGATCAGAATTTTCTCAGCTGATGTGTCACAGCCCTGAAAAAGCTAAAGTTTGAACACATTATGGAGGGGACCAGGGGGGTCAGAAACAGAGAACTGCAGGCTCATTTCATATCTTCATAAGACATTATGTCCCTGAACTACAGAACACTTTCTCATGCAACTAAGCAATTAAATCTCACTGACACTCTACAACTTATGAGGGAATTACTGCTCATCTCAGTCATGCTCAGAAATACCAGGTCAGAAGTCAGAAAATGAAAAATCCATTGAGCRGCCTGAAAATATGTTTAGCTGCATATTCCCTGATCTGAGCTGGAAACATGTTCCCTGATCGGACAACTTTAAAGAAGCTGAAGAAAGAGCAAAATAACTTATATTCAAACAGAATGCTAGAAGCAAGCATCTTTCAATCTAACGAAGAATGCATTGGTTTACATTCACACAAGATAAGAGTTTTATTATGCTTGTTGTATATCTGTGCTACAGTAGGACCCAGAAGACCTAGAGACAGACAAGGACCCTTTACATTATGAAATGCTCAAGAGAAGACAGATAAAGAAAAATGAAATAAATATAAGCTACCTTCTTCCTTTTCATGTAACAATATTCTTTTCTGAATAGAAGGACATTTGTAGTGCTTTATGTATTTTTCACTATTTAATTCATAAACCAAGTGGTTGTACCAAAGATGACTTGGAGTCCATTGTTGGTTCATGCAACCTGAACAATGGGCAGGAGGAGGCAGGTCTTGGAGGTTACTCAGGGAACGTGAAGATAAGAGCTTTGAAAGTGAGCACAGACTGCACATGTTACTACACTGGAAGTTCAGCAACACAAATGCTATTACTAGATCCACGGGTGACTTTTTTCCATGACTGTAGGCAGCTTGTTTCATTGTCTGTTGCTTTCCTCTCAGTAAAATTGCTGTGACAATGCTTACTTTTTTTTTTTTTTTTAAATGTTTGGTGATCATCTGCTAAGAAGAGCTTTCAAAGGCAAAGAATCATCTTTGCTGAGTCCGCTATCCAYTGCCAGGAAATACTGAGCACAATGTGATCATCATTACACATTCATAAGCCTCTTAGTTTAGAATAATAATAAAAGTCTTGGTTTATTTAGAACATCTGCAGGTTTATTTTTCTATGAAYGATTTCAGTATTAGTCACTGTCACATCTGTGTTAGGTCACTATTCACATCTTTTTCGGAATAGGCATCGCTCTTTCCTTTATTAAATCATGCCTGATTTTTTTTTTAATATTTTACTTGCCTTTTTAATATTGGCCTAGATTTTTTTTTTAGTTGCACTCTATTTTTTCCTCAAGTTGCCCTGAATCAAGTAATTGGCAGAAAGAGAAAGTAGTACATGTGTGAAATAAAAAGATTAATAATAATAGTTGCTTCTGTGTTAGTCATTTCTTTGCGAACAGCAAATAGGTGTGTTAAGAGTAACAACAGGAATTTCTCATCTCTAAAAATAGTGTACAACAAAGATTTTGTTTCCAGGCTGATCATGAGATATCAGTATTATTGTTTCCAGAAATAGGGAAACTGAGGCATGAGAAGATTTACAATAACCAGAGAGAGAATGTTGAAGACATGACKCCAAAGTCTGGGCTGTAACTATTTACATTTTTTCTTTTCAGTTCAAACATATATTTGTGTTTTAGAAAAGCATGAAGAGCACCTAATTCCACATGACTCTTAAATTAAGGTAGTTTATGGCTGGTTCTGTTGGTTTGCTTCATCAGCCCATTCAAYACCATAAGCCCAGATGAACTTTGTTTGCCACCTTTAATCTAGAGATTTTCTCCAGGCAGCAAAGTGGAGGCAGATTCATTTAGAGCCAAGCCAGAGGCTAAAGTAAGAGCACTCCTGTCTTTGCATTGCTTTCACTGACACCTAACTTAGACTAAATAAATAAAAAAGTCCGGTGGCATTCAGACAGATCACACCCTGTTGTGTGATGTGTGTGCATGGAGTCAGGCTATGCTATTCACACACAGAAAATGAGGTGAGCTGCACACAGAAAGCCTTGGTCCTGGCTCAACCAGGGGAGYACTTTCCAGTCTTGGGCTGGTTTCCCTTTTCTTTCCCCTTTTTCCCTTTTTCTTTTTTTTTTGGGGTGGGTGGGGAGGTGCGCAGTTGTGTGTGTGTCACATCTATGATGTTGACTTGTGCACATTAACTTCTTCATGGTCTACAGTTTGCACCTCCCAGGCTCCAGCAAATCATCACAATCGCTCACCTTTAYAGTTAGCTGTAACTACAGCTCAGACATAACCTCTTTATTGCCCTTTCCCACATACTTATTTTATTTTTCATCCTCRACAGAAGGCTTAACACGAATGATCTTCCAAAATAAATGATTTCACCAAAAAAAAAAAAAAAGGAAAGAAATGAAACACAGTGATTATTTCAATCATTTCAAGAGTCTCTCCAACAGATTGGCACCACATGAGTCACTTTTATCATTTTATGCTAATTTAGATCTCAAGACGAGAARGAAGATGTGCAATACTTGCGACATTCTCCACCTGCTCCACTTTACAGTTGTGCACACGTATCTCAATCAGGCAATCATGTTTATACCAAAATAGACCACCCCAAAATGTTCTGATTATATGCGGGTCTGACCTTGGTGAGTATCTTTGAAAAGGGGAGCACTCAAGAAATGCTGGTCTTTAATTGCTGCTTCCAGATCAGGTARAGTTTTGCTTTCTGATCATGAGTGGCCTGTAACTTAATCAAAACCCGCAATACAAGCCCCTTGAAAACCACGGCAAATACCTTAAAGAGAAGTAAAAAACAGGCATTACTGGGAAGGTATTTTTCTCATTTTACTTAATTGTGTTTTTCTCTTAGAAACACCTCCTTTACTCCTTTTGCTAAACATTGTGTCATGTTGGTAAATATCTTCCATTCTTGTTTTTAATTTCAAATATGTACATATGGTTATGAAGTCATCCACAGACCACACTGTAACCATTAACATTAAAAAAAAAAAAATCTGTATTTCAGTTCTTTCAGACTGTATCTTCGTTGGTCTACTCTGTATTCTAACACATCTGCACAAAGTGCCCAGGGCAGAGCTGCTCATTCTAGCTGTAGGGTCACTAGAGTCTCATTAAGAAGAATTATCACCATCTGTATCTATTTCATGCATTTGAATATATAGCAGTAAGATTACATCAGCTGCTTTTGTTGTCATTTAATTAAATGTTGTCTGCTAGCCTTCCTCTAGTATCACTGCTATTCAAGTTACTATCCTACCACTAAGTAGGCTTTTCCTACCTAATGCTTGCTTATAATATGTATTTGCTTGCCGAGGCTGAATCATGTTATATCTGGACCGTTTGACGACTGTCCATATATGAATATTCTCAACTACATCCCACTAACACCCTGCATACGTTTCATGAGTGCTGTTTATCCATTTGTCTATGCAGGTCATGCTTTGGTTTACAAAGCATGCAGGGCTTCAACTCTTTGGATGAAAAATGCTAGAGAAAAAGCCACTTAATAACGGAATTGCTCAGGGAGCTGGAGCTGTGGCTCAATAGGCGATCTGTTGGAGGAAGAGCCCACACACTGTGCACAGGCTGGATGCACTGTTTGCAATTGCGGGCATTTTGCATCAGCTGGACGGGCTTTCTTCCTGCTAGAGCTCTAAAACATCTCAAACGAGCACTTCTCCTTGCTGCAATGTCACRCTACAATAACATTTTTCTGGTAGTTGTAAAATGACTGTTATGGCTAGCAGAAACACGACAACCCAAAAAGCTTAGGGTCCACAGATCTAAAGCAGTATGTTAAAAGTTCAGGAAACAGTATTGTAGGTATGCCAAAATTAAATCTTGTGTTGTTTAAACAGTGTTGTTTAAACAGAGTTGGAAATATCACAGTGATCCAAAAACATTACAAAAGTCATACTTCAGAAAATTTCAAACATACGGTATTGGAGAATGAAAGCACATATGTTCMCTCTAATATGTACTATAGTAAGTATACTATAATCCTAAAGCTTTATTTTTTTTTTAACCTCCAGCTTATTCCTCTATGAGGCACTGGTACCAGTTAGAGTTTAGATTGTTCAGATGTCTTTACCATTATCATGGTTAATTTGCATATACTTCTATTAAAAACCTTAAACACTTGTTTCTATGTTTAATTTTGGAGGAAATTACCACAACTTTATAAGCTTTAAAAAAAATTCTCAGTTCCTCCCAAAGCAGAATTTTGGCATTAAATCCAATGTCATTTTACAAAACGAAGGTTTATTTGAAATGGCACAAAAGAGTACTCAGCAAGAAGCATTCTCTGTGACACTCATAACACCTTGAGGTTAAATGCACAGTAACTCCTTTTAGTAGCTAGTAAGGGCAAACTAACCAATTCTTAAAACAGTTAAACGAAAAGTAGGGGGCGGAGAAAATAAAAAATAACACTAATAAAAAAATAGAGGCTCTGCTGCTCATTTGCAGGGAGTTTGCAGCCTCTTGTAGTGCTGGCAGCCAGAACATGAACGCGAATTTCAGTTTACAGGTGACTTACTGCTCCTGCAGGCCCGCGCGGATGAARCTGGGCGCGTCCCCGGCCCTGCTCCCAGTGCCGGCCCATCGCGAGGCACCGGCCACGCACCGGCCTCAGCSCCAGGGCGGGGGTGCGCCGCCCCTCCCCCGCGCCGGGGCTCTAACGGTCGCRGCGCGAGCGCGGGGCTGGGGGAGCAAAGAGCTGCTGACGTCACAAGGGCCCCAACGGTCGCGCCGAGCAGCCGTTAACGGCCAGCGCGCGAGGTGACGSCGTTCCACCGTGACTCCCCTTTGTTTCAACACATCAAGAAGCTTTTACCACACGGGTATATATTCCATCACAATCAGTTTAATGTAAGGTTCTCCAAGAAGTTCAGTGGCGAAGTTAARAGCTTGTTGGCAGCATTAAACCTTCATGAAGACCAAGGCACTGAGCTTGGTAAGGATGTATGTGATTTTCAGAGTGAAACACTCCTCCCGGCTCGGTGCAAAGAAAAACTCGACGAAGTACAAAATGGGCACAAGGAYATGAAGAACATGCCGAAATTGCACCTCCATTATTGGCACACCAACTTTACTTTTTCCCACGCAGCACTCTCCAGTCCGAGGTCACAGCGCAGTTTCTGGCACAGAGATSGCTATTATTTCCCCTTCACAAAGTGAAAGTACAGCAAGTTTAAGACYGTACAAGGCCACGCCAAAAGCGCAGCCCTGTTACTCCACTACGGAGTCCAGCTGCTGGAAGTTTCTCTCCCTGCTCAGGAGCCGAGGGGCCCAGGGCTGCAGCCATGGCCACCTCTGAAGCGCCTGCGGGACACTCCTCTCGCCACAGCTCACTCAGCTCGGCAGGTCCCTCTCTCCCCCCGGGGGTGAATCACGAAGACCGCGGCAGCCTCCCTTACACTGGCTTCAGGCAGCCCAGTTTCCTCACGCGGTGACCGCTGCTTACCGCAGGCAAAAGAAAAACTCAACATACTTAAAGTCCTGCTCCACTTTATTTCACACAGATAAAACACCAAAGCAGACGAGCACTTACAAACCAACGAGAAACGAGAAGACAGAGCCTCTCCCTCAGGGCCCTCCCTCCCAGTCCGTAGCGGGTATAGGAGGCACGGAASCCAGCAGAGCCCGGCAGGGCAACGCCGGCCACGAGGGGCCCCACCAGGTGAGCSCTTCACGGGAGAGCCCTGCCCGCGCACCGGGACGGCAGCTCCCCTCTCCGCGGGGCAGCTGCCGCCACGGAGCCGGCCCACGGCTCCGGCACCCCCACCGCGGGGACGGGGGGCGCGGAGCTGACCCGTCCCCTAAGGTAGGGCCCCCGGGGACGCGCTCCAGCACCAACCCACTTCCGCGTTGACGGTCCTCCACGCATGCGCGATCTGCGCCGGGTAACCCTCTCCCCGTCTTCCCGGGCGGCACCATCATGCGCGTAACGTATAGGGGGAGACCAAAGAGAACGGCAACTCCAGGCTGCTCCGCAGGCCGCGCTCTCCCTACACCCCCTCATAAAGAAGCGCCGACCCCTTCTCAAATCTGTCGGTGCCTCTTGAAATCGCTTCTCTCCTAGACCCCRCCCCCGGTCTCTCCCCGCTCCCCCCCAGAGCCGCGCTGTGGCGCGCGCCACTCCCAGCTGATCCTGCGGCTCGGCGAGACCATCGCGCTCAGCACAGGGGGAGGCCAGGCGCGGGAGGGGGCGCGCATTGTTGAGTAGGGGGCCGCGAGGCGGGGGAGCAGGCGCGCGTGTTCCGCCTCAGCCTCAGGCGCGTCACAAGGGGCGACAGGTGGTAGCGGCCGCCGCGGGGGGGTCGCAGGCCTCGCCTCCTCGCCGCGGCGCCGGCCTGCAGGGTGCGGCCACCCCCCTCTCGCCCTTTCCCCCCCGCCGCCGCGCCAGTGGTTGCGCCCGGCTCCAGCTGACCGGCCTGGAATCCCGGCTCGGCGYCCCGCTTACCCCCCCCGCCCCACGCGCCGCGCCCCCGTCCCGGCCCCGCCGCTGCTGCTGCCCCGGCCCCGTCCTGGCCCCGGCCCCGCCATGGGAGACGCCGGCAGCGAGCGCAGCAAGGCGCCCAGCCTCCCGCCGCGCTGCCCCTGCGGCTTCTGGGGGTAAGCGAGGCCCGCGGGCGGGCAGGGGGCTGGGCAGGAGCCGGCGCGGCCCGCGGGGGAAGGGAAGGGTGCGGGCGGCCAGGCCGGGCCTGGCGGCCGGGTAGCCCCGAGCTCGGGCCTGTCACGGAAGCTGGGCTGGCGGTGCGGTTGGCCCTGCGTGGCGGGCGGGGGGAGGAGGGTGGGTGTCCTGGACTTCGCGGGGTCGCCGCATTCCCGGGGGACAGTGGTGACTCCTGCTCAGGAGGCACCCGGTGGCTGGGAGGACGGCTGCCTTGCCCCCAGGTGCCCCCTTCCCTTCGTTCCCTCGGGCCCAGCCTGGCCGTGGGCGGCGGCCCGCGGCCCCCTGCCGCACGGCACCTCGCGGCCCTGCGGTCCCGGCCCTCGGGTCAGGCCAGGTCCTCCTCCCGGCCCCGCACGCAAATTTYCCGGAGCAGCCGCTCTTAGAGTGGTCCTGGTCCCTGCCCGTGGCTCTGAGGGGAGAAACGCCGGGCCCGGGTGCTGTATGGGAGCCTGGGGCCTAGTGTGCCACCGTGCCCAGCCTTGGCACGGGGCTGGGGGGAGGTGGTCCCAAGCAGGTACTGCCACTGCAGCGCAGCTCTGCACACTCAGCGACACCATAGGTAGATGTGCACATCCTCTCTCACCATCGGCTCTTCTCTGCTTTGCAAAGTCAGGGAGGCTCCTGGCAGGTACAGCCTGTGTTAGCTGCAGGCTGGGGCTCGTTTCAGGGCGAAGGAAGTAGGGTTATTCCTCCTTGCCAAAAGCCGGAGGAAAAAAAAAAAAAGTCTGCTCTGCTCATGTTACGCTATTTTCATCTCTAGGGTCACGTCTTCTGAAGAAATTCTTTTTAATCAGATATATCATGGCAGATGGTGCACTATAGCAGACACACGTGTTGGTACAGACACCTTAGCTGTCCATCACAGCAGCGCTGGTCCCCAACCCCTGCAGCTGCGTGTGCTGTGTGAGGGCCCACTGAGGCGCATGCCTGTGATGGTGCCTTCTTGGGGTCATGTCATGCAGCTAAAGGCACTCTGCYGGGCTGGGCACTGCATGGGGAGAGATATAGTGAGGGTGACAAGTGATGTCACTGTGCAGTATTTGGCATTGGCCTCTGCTTGGAGTTTGGCAGTGTTTTGAATGAAATTCTGCCTGTGAGCAGTGACAGAAGCCTGAACGGCAACAAATGCCACGGCCCTGTGGGGAATGATCTTACAAGGCATCTTGCTAAATACACTGTAATGCCCTTGGATTATTTATTTATTTTATTTCTGGGCCCGGTGTTTTCTGTAATGTGATGTAAAACGAGTTGCTACTCTAATGTAGTATACTGACCTCTGTAACGTGATACTGATGTGAAGGGAGAGTCAGAACATCTTAAATGAACTTCAGGCTGAAATTTGTAGCTAGTTAAATGTGTTCTAATGAGAAGAAAATCTGGTGTTTCATGTTTGAGGATCTGCTTAATGGTGACAGAAGATTATCAAATAAACCCATTGCCTTTAAATTTGCCTTTAAAAAAAAATTGCCTTCCATAAACAGGTACCAGAATGTTACTTCCATGCTCCTATTTTTTTTTTTTCCTGAGATGTCATCTCTGTAGGAGTATTTCTTCTAAGATTGACAGGCAATTTGCAAAAAGAGCTAGTTTCTTTTTCTTCATCCACACAGTGGATAAGATAATCTATTTTTTTTATCTGGTAGTAGGCAATACACAATGGCACTATTTTTTCTCCAGTGAAATTATAGGTATAACAATGGTTTATTTATATATGTATTTGTTGGTCCTGAAGAAACCTAAATGTCTTGTTTATCCTTATTTACTTAGGCCTTACTAGTACTTCAAAAGATCTGCCAGTAAAGCTGTGGATAGGTCCTTCTGGTGAAGCTGCAGTGGCAGTTCTGGTGTTACAGCTCTGTAACGGCTTTCTGAAGAGTAAGCCATGCTAGCAAAGAGGCTTACATGCATATGGAGCTGGAATTCTGCTGCCCTAGGTAACGTCAGGGTCACATCAGCAACGTGTCTGTGACTTCTATGCCACTTTCATGCATTTTTGTGTCACATTTTGGAGTGACAGGGTCATATTTGCCATTTATGTGCAAGACATTTAGGGCTGTGAAAAGTCCCAAAGCCTGTAGTTCAGCGTAGTGATTTGTACAAAATTTCTCACCCAGAAGAACTGTGTTGCTCAGAGTTCAGCTGTTCCCATCAGTGCAACAAGCGGTGACTGCAAAYCCTTTCAGGGTTGCTCTTGAGTCAGAACTATGTAGGTAACAGAACTACTCTGTGTGAATGGATCATGGAGTAGGGTCCAAGTTTGTCAAGTATTTTTTTTTTCCCCATTGGTTTATGTAATGTTTAACACTTTCATTTATAGTAAGGGAAATATGTTAAGAGAAATAATCAATAAGCACAGGAGATATTAAGGAAAATAGTGAAAGAAGAATTAAAAGTGAGGTGACCTATGGCTTTTAGGACTAAAACTGACCTATAGGTGAACCATGGTAGAAGTAGCTCCTGAAGTGCACACTGGAAAAGCTGATCTGCAAAGAGATTAGCAAAGAGGACTGTATGTACTGTTGTATTGATGTTTGGAGGGTTCTTTTAAAGTGCTTGTTTTTATGTTGTAAATTCAGAGCCTGAAAGCTGCAAGAATCTCTAGTGACTGGAAAACTACTAAACTCTTGATGTTTCAAGATCTAAGAGACTGGAAAATGAACAACTAAAAGAAGGGGCTTTTTTTTAGCAGGACTCTTCAGAACTTCTGAAACATCTGTTTAAGGTCAACAACTAATGTTTTCTTATTTTTTGTGGCTTACAAAAGCCATTCTGATAACTTCTCAGGCCATCAAGAAAAAGCTTCTTTTAAGAGTGTCCAGTGTGTCATTTTTTTATCAAATGAAACCTCAGTGGAACACTGAGATGATTTTTGTCATTATAAAATCGTTTCACACAGGCAATAATCTAAACTGGGAATCCTTATCTCTGTTATTTTTTTTAATAAAAACATTCAGCTCTACAGTAACAAACACATGAAAATATTAGTATATGTATGTATTCCAGTTAATCCATTTTGCTTATTAGAGATGAGACATAATCCTTTAATAAACTTGATGTTGGCAATTACCCACTGGCTTTTAAAGGACTCCACAAAGGTTTCATTTGCGTATAGCTCATCAAAGGGCTGAGCCTTTTACTATTAAACAGTTAWATGCATAGGTGAGAGTTGCAAGCTAAAATATCACTTGGTTAATAGAATCATATSTACCAGGAAGGGAGAAGTCACAGAGGACAATACTTTTACAATTCTATTTGTGCTCCAGTGAATGCTGCTTGTTTTTCTTACGATGCAGTATGATACAAGGCCATTGCACTCAGTATCTTAGAACCAGAGAAGGAAATATGTTAATGGACATAAAACAAATGAATTCCATTCTTGAAATGGTGGCAGCCAGCAGGAAGTTGATTGAAAACACAGTATGATTAGTTTCATCTCATCTTATTTCTGGCAACTGTAAGGTACTGTAGTCAGCCAGAGCTGATGGCAATGCTGTTTGAGAACACGCCAGCAGGGGTTTTGCAGGATGTTGCCATTTATCCTGCCTTTCTTTGACACTGCATACATCATATATGTGATGAGACATTGTGCCTTCAGCATTCTGTGCTGGCCTAATCCAGAGTTTATTTGTGAGTCTGGATTTTCCAGTTACTTTTATATCATCAGGGCTCTGCCAATCTGGCTCATTTTCTCAATTTTGCTTACTAAAAATAAGTGTTTGATCAAGTGGTGAATTATATAACATAAGTATGATTGGTTTGTGACTATATATCTCTCAAACTTGCTTTTTGCTTCTAAACAAATACTGACTAAATAAATATATATAGTTTATGTATATTGTTAAGAGCCTACTCTGGCTAGTCCTTTACTTTTTTTGATGATTGTAACTGTTCATTCTGTGTGAACTCTGTGACTGTCCTTTTAAAAAATGCTTTCTAATCTCATAGTTTTTGTAGATCATCATTCTTACTGAATGAATAATGCCTTTATAAAACCTAATTTTGCTTTAACCAGTGTTGAAATACCACATTGATGTTCCTAAATAAGACTTGAGTAAACAACAGAAATATGTACCTTTCTCTCTGAGGATTATTTTTCACAGTCTGGTATGATGCAATAACTCTGTGGGGCTTTCACTTACTGAATCTTTGGAGCAGATGCTGGAATAAGCTATGAAAGTGTCATAATAGGAGTATAATAAAAAGATGAATATACAGAATGAAGAGTGATAAACTGTGAGGTTCCCGTGTTTACTGTTAATCATAGTGAAACTAAAAAAAAAAAAAAAAAAAAAGCGCTCAGCTAAAGCCAAAGGATAGAAAATTTTAAGTTTTAGTTTTCTATACACTACAATTTTAACTATAGTCACAAGATACCATGTTTTGGATCAGAGCTAAAGTTTGTATTTGCTGCAAAAATCTACCTTTAGGAATAGAGTTTATTGGCATTCGAAGTAAAAGCAGATGAACTGGATTTAGTATTTTAACAATAATAAGCTCTTTTTTTAAGGAATGTGAAAATATGGCTTTCTTTTGGACTACTTAATAGAATAGACAAAACAAAAAAGGAAATTTTGTTATTTAACAGAGAACAGCTGTTTCAGATCAGACTAAAGGTGCATCCAGCCTTGCCTCTGATTTTGGTGATAAATAATGCTGAGGGAATATCGATAAGGCTAGAAAAAGCAGGAGGATATGCTTTGCTACAAGGAAAGGACTTATTCTAGATATCTGTCTGTCCTCTGTTTTATGCCTTGGCAGCTCTTGATTTTTTTTTTTTCCCCGTGAAAGTCCATAATGATTATTTGCTTATTTAAATTGATCTATTATCAAAACTTTCATGACATCTTGCAGCAAGTAGTTACATAATTTAACCATTTTGCTCACAAAAAAAWTTTTTTTTTTCTTTTGCTTTAATGTTGCTTGAATAAATTCAAGCATATGGTATATGAAGGTGTTTCCCTTGAGAAAATCCAAACCCAGGAATGTTTGGTTGGTTAGAAATATCTGTTCAGTTCTCTAGTAAAGCCAGAATTTGGGAAAATGAATGATTACTTAAACTTCAGATTTATTCAGATCTTCATATAAAACTGTTGTGGAAAAACATTTTCTAATTATAGGTGGATGTAATGCTAATTATAGACAGATATGTCCCATACCTTTTAATCTAGCTGTAATTTCCTCATTGATCAGAATGAAAGTCAGCTTTATAGCTGCTGCTCCTACAAGTGGAACTAGCAAGGGTGAAGTAGGTAGCATGTGTGGAATACTCAGGGAAGCTCTGGGCAGTTAAGAGCATGAAAGTCAGGGCATCTAGACCACCTGCCATTTTGCTTGCATCTACATCATATTGTCAGCATCATCTTAGCTTGCTTTTTTAAACTGAGGCTAGTTAAAGGAGGTACTGTGATTTAGTTAGTGCTACAGCATTCAACACAAATTAGTATGAGGTTCAGTTACTGCCTGGTAGATTTTTTGTGTGTGTGTTTTGCTTTCTGCTTTATTTTAAGAAGGACCCAAAGTCTGTTCTGTTCGAGAGTTACAGTATTAGTGCCAGTTTTAACACACTACTGCTACTGCTTTTGTTGCATAAACTTTAACCATTCCAAAATCAAACTTGCACAAATATATTAATGTCATTCCTGCATGCTGGGCTCAGCTGTAACATTGCTTTGAAATAACGGAAGCATAATAATTCAGTACTTCCTTTAAGGAATTGAAATTGCAGGGATGCAAAGAAAACCTTCCAAAAGTGATCCTTGAAGGGTAGGTTCATTGGGGCTGCTTGGTTTTGACACGAGTATCTTCCTTGACATGCTATGCCTTTTTTTTTTTTTATTGAGTTTTTAAATGATTTTGAATTAGAAACATGTGGTTATTTAAAAGAAAAAAAACCTTCTTGGGGGAGTAGGCAGAAATGATGGATGTGATATAATTTTCAGCAAACTAGTGATGATTTAATTTAAACTTTAAAATTTCAGTATGTTCCTTTTTATCTCCTCAAATATGAACTCTGTTGGAATGCCTTGGGATCTTCAGAGTGTTAACACAAATCTTTGGTGGATTTTTTAGGGAATTATTTAATCTTGACTGTGCCACTAAAGAAAACCGTTATTGGGATGTTGGAGGAAAAGCATCATATTCAGTGCAGGCAGGTAAATTAAATGGATCTCTTCTCTCCCCTAGCTGAATCCCTTCCAACTTCTTTTGCTAAAATGGCACTTTGGAAGGATCCTTTCCTGTCAGTTCAGAGTAGGCCATGCTCACTAGCAAGGAGTCTCTTTTTTACTTCTGAAAGAAATAATGGAAAATTGGACAATAGCTGCAATGTGAATTTGATTTATAAGGGAGGTTAGGTCTGTGGATTTGCTGGTAGTATCTGAGAAAGCCACACCTCTGCCAGCACTGAGAAGGCCAGGGAAGGAGATACTGGTGAAGACACTACATGCTGCTGATGCAGAATAAAATTATAGTTGGTGACTTCAGATTGCAGAGATGACATTAAAGTACAATAGAAGTAGGGTGTTAATTTTAAATTCATGGAAAAATGCCCAACCGTTATCCTCTAAATTGAGGTCTTGAAGTAACACCATAATTTTAGATGATAGAGATATATTGTTTTTGACTCAGTGGGAATTTTATATACTTCAGGAATACAGGGCTTAAACTTAAAGTCCTTAAAAACTTTTTTTTTTTTTTAAAAATTTGGAACTCATGAGAAGCCATTTAGTGCAAATATTTCTTTCCCCCTATTCAGGAAAATTATTTCAGATGGAGAGACTGAGCATTTCTACAATTGGAAGCCCAGCTGTGTGTTCAATTTCTCTATTGATAGCATTCGAACAGCAGCATTGTGGAAACTGCACTATTTGTGCAAAGAACCATTTTTTTTCCCTTTTTTTCTATTTAAARTTGGGGTCTTCCAGTTACCTACACTGGGGTCACTGCCCTGAAATATTAGACCAAGAATCGTAGGTATCCTGCTCACTTCCTGCAGTTTAATCTGGCCACCATGTGCACACTCTGAACTGGAACAATGTAGATCAATGTGAGGAAGATAAACTTCAGTTTCCTCAGATTGTAGTATTTGTATTATGAGTGTTTCAGAGAATATTTTTTTTAAATACTTTAACTAGCGTTACATCTCTTTATATATTGTGTTTAGTTTTAGATTTACAATGATCACTTGATGTGAAATGAGGGGAGGAAAAGTAACTAACAAAACATTTTGGATCAAAATATGAACTGTTTTTCCTAAAAATAATTTTTGCAAGCCATAAGACAGGCTGAGAGAAAAAGAGGTTGTTTGATAAGTACTGTCTTACTCTTTGGTCTATGTAATATCTGATGCTGGATCAGCTATTTAATTAGAGGACTTGTTTTAGTAATGTGTATGCGTATTTTATGCTTGTTTGAGTGAAAAAGTCAAGTTTAATCCCTCAACTCTCAAGAACAGGAGAGAGGAAGGGGGCGCAATACTAGATGAGAAGTGCTTAAAAAAGTCAGACTGCTTTCCTGATAACCTCTTAATTGTAAAATTTGAAAAAAGCAAATGCAGGAGCACGTCCTCATTGACATAATTGCTAAAACACAGCTGACCATCGCAATATGGCCGTGTGACTGAGATCAGCCTTGTCGCTATAACAGCAGTGTTTTCATCTCTAATTACACACAGTTAGCAGCCCTGTCTCAGAGGAAGTTACATATATAGCCTTAAAGTAGGTGACGTGCTGTCATTTAGCAAGAATCTCTCACTATTGGAAACTGTGTTGTCTCTCCAAATGTTGATTAGATGCTATTTTGGAACAAGGTRTTATCAATATTAAGGAGTCTAGGTTGCAGGCAAATCGATTATTTGTCTGTGAAACTTTTTTTGTAACAAGGATTCAATATTGCTCAATGCAAATCATTTTTAGGTGGAGAAAGATGGTGAATCTTAACTCATGTATTGCCAACAGAGATTTAAAAGAACAGGCATTAGCATCATATGCAATGATGCATGTTTGTTGTTTAATGCCCTAGTGTGTGTGTTTATTTTTTATAAACTCCTCTAGTGACCAAAGGGACGCTAATGGCTTCTAAAATTGCCCATGTGCTAATAAATATTTGTTGCTCAGTGTGGACACATTTCTAGTGTTCTCTTGAATTGTTAATATATTAATCAATTTTACGTTTAATAATTTCTATTTTTAGAGTCCACTTCTGTCTGTATGCTGCTCTGAAGGGGTAACAGCTCTTCTAATCTCTATACTTCTGTTGTAAAGTTTCTCTCCAAGTTTCATCTTGTAAACTCCAGCACTTCTTTGAAGAAGCTGAAATCTTGCTTCCCCCCCGCCCCCACTCTTTATTTTTACCTAACTCTGTGGTGAAGAGTCAGTTGTACTATAATTGATACAGGGTTTTTAGGATTAATCCGTATATGTTCAGTAACTTCCTTGGATTCTAGCTCATCATTTGTGTGCTTTGAAAAGAAAGCAATTAACAATAGTATTTGAACACTTCAAATCTCTTTTCTTGGCATCAGGACTTTATGATTAATACTTCCTGTTAAAGTAATTGAAATTAAACTTGCCTTGGAATTAATAATTAACTTAATACAGAGTATGTTGACTTCTCATTTGGTTTAAGGAAGTGGGCTAACTCTGCTACTCAAAACTGCTGGTCTGTTGAATGCATGAAGGGTTTTTAACACCTTTGCATACCATAAAAGAAGCATGTTATCTTCTCCAGAATTAATTATTAGAAATTAGAAATAGACCTCTTGATTGTCACTATATTTTTTTTTTCTTTTAATTTGCATGTTGTTTGTTATTAAAGTAGTTGTTGTTTTAATGGACATTAGTCCTGTTGCAGTTTTGACTTGCTTTTTGGGAATTGCAATTCCAAATACATTGAACCTCTACTGCCAAATTGGTTTTGTTGTGTCTTGAATTTATCACAAGCCATTAGAAACTATAAACCTGTTTTAGTTTAAAATTAAAGGATAGTTTAAAATTATTGTTTTGGTCCCTCTTGAGTCTCTTTTTTGGTACTTAAATTTGGAAAGGGAGCACAGGTGGGTTTTTTGGTTTGTCTCATACATGTTCTCCTTCCTTATTGCAGTATATATCACTGTTCATTTCATCCCACAGTGCTTTGGAAGTCTTGAATTAAAGACTTAGTGGAAGGAGTATTTACATTTTCTCAACACTGTCCTACGTGTGCGTGTGTGAATCTTTCAGATCTTGTTCTGGAGCAACACTGACCTCTCAACACCTTGTTACCAAGGGTATTCAGGTGGAAGGAAGTGTTTGTAGTGGGTGGAGGCAGTCCTGTCAATCGGAAGAGCTGCTTTGCAATTACAAGTGGGGAACCACCTGTGTTATGTATCAGCCGGTCTCGGGTGGTTTTGCAGCACTCTTATGATGCAGATAGGACGCCGTTATTATCCATTATCCCAGGCTGCAGTGTCATCTTTCACTATTAGTGTTCCCATGTGACTAACTCAGGCAAGACCAGAAATCTGTCTGCTGAATAATTAACACTTCCTGTCCTGCTCAGATGACTTGTAAAGGCGGATTAAAACGGTATAAGAAAAACATAGAGAAATGTGTCACTCATAGCAAACCAGTGTGTGACATCATTGTTTTTAAATAAACTAGACTACTTGACATTTCATTGCTTTTCTGGCCATACGAGACCTCTAGAATTACAGGTTAGAGCTCAGTTGCTTGAGTTGACATGAGCTCAGAAATGCATGTCAAGTCCAGAAATTAAAAGAAATTACCAGTTGCTTTCGAAACTGCTGTAATTGGAAACCAAAACTAAACAGAATTAGGYGAAGGTTTAAAGAAACTTAAACCTTCAGCTTTCAGACAACATACTTAAACCTACTACAATTTTCAGTGGGGTTTTGTTTATTTGTATTTCTTCATTTCAGGTTCCCAGCACACTGCTAGACTTTAGATGCTACTTAGAGTTGGTGCTTTAGCTGCTTTCTTATTAGCATTCTTCCTGCCATTATTATTTCATTTTGCAGAATTATTAGTGTATTTCTGCCTTCTGTTAACAGCAGGCTATTTGCAAGCGTTAATACAAAATTGTTTTTAAGTAGTCCTTATGTTGCAACTGAAAGTAGTTAGAAATCTTGAAAATGTGTGAGATTGAGATAGAGAATCTCAATTTCTTTGTAACTTTTGATAAAGAATCATCGTTAGAAAAACTGAAATTGCTTCTGCTAAAGCTGTCATTATGTAAATGGATAATGTGTAGTTGATGACTTACTGTGCATCTGAAGAATGCTTATGCATAGTTATCAACTTTCAGGATGAAAATAGATGTAAAAGAATTGCATTCTGCTTGAACACAATTTTGACTATTTTAGTAGCATTTCTGCAGATATGGTAGTAATAAAAATCAGGGAAATTGTTYTGTTTTGGGTAAGGCCACTCAACCAATAAATAATTTAATAAATTAGCAGGCTCTTTGCATTGTTGTTAAGGTTTGTTATGAAGTAAAATTGTGAYACAAACAGTAGAAGTCTAAAGGTTTGGATTTTTTGGGTGTATGTGGAGGCAGTCAGAAAAGGGGTTATGGGAAAGAGTGTAGATGGTGCTCATCTTAGCATTAATAACAATGCTTTCTTTTGCTTATCTTTCTCATCATCCTCTATACATGAGAGATGCTGTAGGTAAATGCTGTATTTTTATTAGATAAATGAATACCTCATTTTGCAAGTGTAGACTAAGTTTTGGATATACAAGCTTGCCTTCAATGCAGGTGGAAAATGTCTTTTTCTGTATATTTAGTTGATCTGTTAAAAGCTATTACCTCTGTCTTCAAAATCATTTTTGCCTATATCCTTAGTCCATCATGGCTACAACAACACTGCTTCCAGAACATGGAAGTTCTATGTCTTCCAGCAGACCATCAGACAGCTGACCTTACTTAATATTTCTATATATTTGCTTTATGTATATGTAAGTATTGTTCAGAAAACATTTATTTTCCTTGCATCAGGAGTCTTTATAGACTTCTAGATCAGTTTATACTATCTAAAGATTGTTAAAATGTCTTGAATTCACTTTGATTGTAATTGTGGTGGCTTAATACAAACATTACAGAAAAAAGCATAGTTGGTATTTTCCCTTCTCATCAAAGAATGGAAAACAGCACTATGTAAATTGACTTGAGTAATATGATGGTCAGGGAGCTAAAAGGTGCAGATTATGTGCCTGACAGTCTACAGTTTGTAAGGGCATGCTGTAAAAGTATGTGTGTAAAAGTATTGGGAAGKAAGGAGCAAGAAAACAATGTGTGTGATATGGTGTTCCTAGGTTATGTATCTGTTATTCCTTAGTTTTGAGGTTGGAGACACCTTAATTTTCTTGCCACTTATTTTCCCAAATTGTTGTGGCACTTTGGTGAAGTGAGACTGGATTCTCTGGTCTCATTTCAGAAATGCCTTTCTAAGGGTAAAGAATACAGCAGAAGACATACAAATGTGTGACTGAAAAGTTCAAATAAATAAACAGAACAAAACCAAATCAAGCAGAGTCATGGAAACATTGCGCTTACTCCCTGACACGCATACATACCCTGGAGACTAGAGGTGATGAAGGGTTATGGGCTGATACTACTGCTTGCTTGCTTAAATCAATCAAACAAACAAAGCCCTTTTAACCGCTGTTTTTGTTTAGAATTTAACATTAATTTGCACAGTTAATGAAGCAGTAAAGCTCAGTTTATAGCTCCGGCCTGTTGCAGAGGATAGGTTAGGTGGTTAAAATTTGCTTGTTCTCCTCGTGTGCTGACAAGATTATGTGGAGCTGGGTCAGTGTTCAGGTTGAGGTAGTATCGTGCAATGCGTTTTTGCTACCCACTGCTTGTGATCACCATGTTTTGTAACACTTACTTTGATTAAGATTTATCTTCACAGATGTACAAAAAGGTGATCTCACTTGCAGGCCTTTACTGTGTGCTTTGTGTGCAAACAAATGAAGTATCCTAGTTTCTCTTTGTYTGAATTAAATAAATTTAGAGAGGCAGTTTTATCCTTTTGGTCTCGATTAGCAAAGCAAAATAATTGAGGATGGCAATATTCCTGCTTGGTCTTGTGTTTCCTCCATGTTATTCCAAAATAGGAAAAAGATGAGAATAACATAAGGGTTTCTTTGAGTGCTATGTTATCTTTGTTTTTATTCATCTAAATAAAACTAGCAGTCTACTTTAAATATTTACAAAATACTAAAAGCTATTTTGTGAAAATGACAAATGTGAAGACTTCAGTTTGTGTTTGTTGCTTTAATCTCTATCATGAAAACTAAATTAGATTGCCAAAATGCCAGTCTGTGTAAAGGTTTCCTCCTCCACTTACAGGATAAAGGATATGGGATGAAGAMTTGGTGGTGCTTCTTTGTGTGTTTTTTTTCCTCCACTGCATGTTTAAAAACCTAAACTTTAAACTGGAGCATACAGGCCATACTCCCTCCACACCAGCCATTGAAATGTGATTGCCTGGGAAGAAGCAAGTGAGCTATGTGAAATAGGAGAAGGACAYAATGCATCAAGTAGGGATCTCATCAGGTCTTTGCTTGTGACTCCCTCTCTGGAAATCTCATCATCATCGTTGTCATCTGTCGAGYGGTACATGGAGCAGCTCATTTCTGAAGGCTCACCTGCTGGAATGTAGCAGCAAATGAAGTTAGATGACCAGGAGTAACTCAGTGCAGAAGAGCGAGCTCTTTTTCAGCAGGTCCATGCTGCCCTCTGCAGTAGTTTCAGTCTTAGGGGGTCTTCAGCAGGAACAGTTGCCAAGTAACGGTTTCTTCCAGGGAGCTTTCTAGGCACAATGTGAGAAAGACCATCACAGATGTGCATGATATAGGATTAATCAAAAGGGTGGTGTAATTTTGCAGGAGGTGGAGAGGAGAGAGTAAAAACATATTTGCTTTTTGATTTTTCTGTTAMTTTCCTTGTTACCTTTACTAATTCTTTACAACTGGAAAAGAAATGGTAGGAATCTAGATTTATTCATTTATTTTGCATAAATGCTGCATTTTCAGGTGACCTTTTTCTCTTAGTGGTCTCTGTCCTCTAACTATCAAACTTTAGATCTATGGTACTTGGATAAAGGCTTTGGTTATAAATTTATAAGGGAAATGTCAACTTGATAGGTAGAAAATTTGATCCATTTTATGAAATATGCATACACCACATACTTCTCCATAAACTTGTTAAGACTCTTGAGGAAAAAATATATCTGCTTATGTGCAATTGTATTATGACAAAGAAAAATACATAAAATATTATGTGAAATAACTGTATTTATCTTGGACTTTAAGAAATAGATATCGTATTGTGGATAATATTTAAGATCTTGGAAACATCTTGATTATTTTCTTCAAGCAGGCTAGTGACCTTTGCATAGTCAAAGAGTAAGCTAGTGCTTGTCTTGGATGAACTGTAGAAATTAACAGGTTTCACATGACTAAAAGTAGACTCATGTAGCTAAAGCAAATAAAATTTTGGAGTTTAAATTTGTGGCTCACTGATTAACTGGAAAGATAGGTTATGTCAGAATTGTTTTCACACAGGTTTTACTGTTGTTGATAGCACATCTGTTTACTAATCTAAACACTGAACTAAAAACTAGCATGCATCTTGTTTGCCTTGTACATTTTTCATTAGTAAGGTGCTGAGAAGAGATTAGATTAGAAAATTTTACTTATGTTTGGTCAGATTATTGCTTGTTCTATTGCATATTGACAATACTAAGATTTTTTTAAATGGGGAATGTTTTTTGTGAACAAGATTTTTACTTGTTTCTTTCAGCTTTGTGTGATTTATTATTACTTGTAAGTGCTAGCTGTATATACACCATGCTCGCAGAGCTGCCGCAAAGAGATCAAATTAGAAGATAAATCCATTTTTCATTAAAACTTCCATTTTGCTAAAACAAAATTTGGAACAACAATCATATGAAAATATTTRTGTCTATTTTACAGGAAGGAAAAAGTCTCTCAGCCCGCAAAAAAAAAATTGATAGCGTTGACATTATGTGGAATTGTCAGCTGTTAATAATTCTGAATGTTCTGTGCCAGAATTGTTGAAAATCTGAAATAGAATCACTCCTTGCAGTGATGAGGTAAAAGCAAAGAAATGTGATACCAAACAGACCAGTAAATACATCAGCTTAATAGAGGTGTAAATGAGTTCAGCCACAAGAGTTTAGTTACAAGTTGAGGAAAACACACAGAAGATTGAAAAAAAAAATGTTATCTTATTACCTTCCATTCATAAATCTGTCTCCAAAGTTGTATATATGGGCAATGCTGAATGCTGTGTATTGGATATGCTGCTTGACAACTACAGGAAATTAATTTTGAATTGTGCTTGTTTGGAGCACAGGGAACAGTTACTTGTATGATGCCCTTTGCAGAGAAGGATTACTTGTATGACTGTACTTTGCAGATAGCCATTTAGACTGAATTTCATCCAAAAGGCAGAACTGTGTTTTGTTGTAGAGTGTAGGTACAGTTAAACCTCAGCTCAGGAGTGGTCAAAAGYGAGAAAAGAGTTGAACCACATGTAATCCCTCATGTGTCACTAAGGAGAATGAAGGTGATACTGAAATGCGTGAGAGTAGAAGATATTCCGAAGAAAAGTAGCTAAGTTATATTTTTGTATCTTAGATGGTGAAAATGAAAAAAAAAAAAAGTTGCATTGATAGAGATCAATTGGTGAATCTTCAGCCTGGGAAGCATGGTAGTCTGAACTTCTTTTGACTATGGATAAATGGGTGTGTCTTACTACATGAGATGCGTTAGCCTTTTTGTACACTGCTGGGTATTGGAAAGTTTAAGAATAAGTTGAGACCACCTGAATTTGGATTAAGTAGCATAGTCTGTAATGTATTTTATTTTGGGAAAATTTATTTAGGCTTTTTATTGAAAAAACATGAGCAGGTTGAAAGCAAAAGGAGCTCTGTCTTTCATGGCTATCAAGACAAACACAGCTCTTGTAATGTGATGTCCTTCCCTGAAAGGCTGAATAGAATAAAGCCTTTAAAGCATCTAGCTCATGGTGTGTGTGAGTTCATTGACATGCAGATGCCTTGGAAATACTGTATTGCCCCCCACACTCATGCAGTATAATCATGCAGAGCTTACAGGCTGCTAGGACTCGGTCCAGGCATAGAAATGTTGTCCACATCTTTGAGGGGCTGTTACTTGTGGATTGAGCTTTTGATAACCTTAGGCATGTTGGCTTCACCTGGTTGCATTCTAAATTCTGTATTTCTCTTTTTTTTTTTTTTCTTTCTTTAAGCATGGATATGTTTGATAATGCGCCAGCTTTTAACATCTTTGAAACAAGTTGTATGTTGAAATAAATAATATAGTTTTACATTTAAATATTTTAAGCAACCAGCAGGATAACAGAAACATGAACAGCTGTGTATTTAATTGGTCGTTGGCTTTCAATGTTGTAGTAAAATTACATAGCATTCAAATGAAGGAATTGTAGAAAAGGATGAATAACTGTGCATGGTTTACAGACAGGAAAATGAGTCGTAAATATATGGTTGCTTATTGGTATTGTAATTATCAATGTAAAATTTTTCTCTGGCTATAGATACAGACATTGTAGACGTACAAGCTRCTGTGTCTCTAACCTCTGGTTGCTTTTCTGGATGTTTAATTACTGACAGAATTAATCTCATTTGTGTTTGAAAGGATTCTTACCCCCCTCCCCGGGTAAGGTGCATCACTTGAGCAATTTATTATTGTACCTGCTGACAAGCTGTTTCAGGAGAAATAAGCTCTCAGAGTTATGTTAGCTAGTTGTTGGGCAGACTCTTGCATAGTGGTAGACATAATTTTTGTGTCACAGGACCTTACTCCAGACAGTTTTGAGTTGGAGATTACTTACTTCAGGCATTTATTAGACTTACCAAAAAAAAATGTATTTTTGAAAAGAAGTAGACTTGTTTATTATTAGAAAACTTGCAAAGTTCACATATCCATAGTATATGTAGTTATCTGACTTAACAGGATAAGTATGTATCTTTAGTATTTAGTATAGATAAGTATGTTACTTTAATCTTTTTATTATTATTTGTCAAAAGACAACATTTTTCTTTTAGCTGATTGAACTGAGCCTTGTCTGATTAGGAATTCGGATGTTATAAATACAGTTTCCATAGCTGACTGTCCAACACTGATGATATTCAGTTACATAAATACAGAAGCTAATATTGCAAATGATAAGTCAGTGATACTAATTTAGGATATTTTAACAKGGTAACTGTAAAGGTTACCTGGTGGAAGAAAAAAGATGAAAGGCAATAAGCGAACAAGCAAACGTGAAAGGATTCTTCATGGTGTATAAATAGATTGAATAATGTAGAGAGAAAAGTTACTTTATTTTTTGCCTTTAGTGCTTTTCTTTGTCACAATAGGAAATGTCAGTAGGATTTTTGGTATCCTTTTAAATCAACTTTTAGCCTAATGATAAGCACATTTATTTTCGATTACTAACTTCACTGCCACACTGCATTACCTCCTTCAAACACTCATCCTCTGACACTTTAATATTCATGAAACTGCGTTAAGCTGTAGAAACTGTAGAGACCAGTTTTAGAGTATAACATGATTTAGTGTGTATCTGGGTGTCAGTTTGGCCAGAAATACMGAAATAAGAGATTATGACCTTATAAACCTGGAGGACACCATAAGTTGTTCCCTGTGCGCTTTGCTGGCTGGAGTGCAGCAAATCTTTTGCACGGTCGCCTCTTCTGTAGAGCTCTAGGTGTCGACCATGTTTCTGAGATTACACTGAAACTGAGGAGCCTGGCAGTGGGATCTTTAAGGACAGAAACTAGCATGTGCTCTGTCAAGATGTAAACTGAGTTTGCTCAACACATCAGAGCATCAGGTTTATTGTATTAAACCCATATAGGCTTGGACAGTCACCTCGTCTGCTTCCAAGGCAGTAAGAATGTGAACTTGTGTCCAAAGCCTATCAGACACCTTGGCARCAACAGGATTTTTCCTGTGAAGAGAATTGAGTCTGTTGCTCAAAGCAGGGAACAGATGGGATTAATGAACCTACAGAGGGCTGCAGGAGGTGGGAGTGGGATGGGATGGGACTTAGATCATGACAGTGGAGGCAAAAAGATGTTTATAAAACAATTTAAGGTCAGATGTCCTGAATTGGTACGTTTTCAGGTTCCCACACTTCTGTGTTAAATTACAGGAGAGGTGGAAGGGCGAGGGAGCAGGGCAGTAATTCTGAGTAGTATGAAAGTTTAACATTTTGTGCGGTGAACTCATTCAGATTGTTTGCAGTTTTACTACAGTCTTTATCTTAATAAATGATACACACACAAAAACTTTTAATTTCAGTGAGATATGGATATGCATACTGTATAAGAAATAGGTCTTTAACAAAACTTAGGCTCTAAAATTTCGAAGTGTGAGGTTTGGTATAGTATGGTTTCAAAAGCCTGGAAAACAAATTAATAATGCAGGACAAAAAGGACAGTATTATTCTATCTRTAAATTCTGCTGTTATAATTACTCRTAGCATTGATGGAATGTAAAAGTTTGGTACAACATAACTTTTATAGGGAAGACYGGTATTCTTTTACAGGTGTTCTGCTTTTTCCTAACCTTTGACTTGTTTGAGGCATTTCTATAACATTATACAACTTTTTTTTTTATATTGCATATTATAAGTATGCAGAAAATACAGCTGAAGTTGCTGACCTTCAACTGCAGAATGGTAAAATAAGAATTTTCTAAAACTTTTGGACCTGATATGTAAAGGGCACTGCATTGCACATCAGGGAGTCTTCGCTGAAGACCAGAATATTCTTCTAGTTATTCCCAATCGCAATGTGCCTTTTTAGCCAGATAATACTTTTGTCCCAACCTCAAATTGATAGATATTTAAAATAAATGTTCACCTTTAGAAAATAGAAAGCAGTACAAGAAAAGATGGATGTGACTGGCTATCTCATTGGCAGCTGAGAAGAAACTTTTTTTTTATATATGTATTTTTTTTTTCCTTGATGATTACAAAGGCTATAGGACTTGCTTGTATGCTCTGAGAGGAAATACCTGGACCTGTTGCAGAGACAAGCACTTGTCATGTGAATGAGTTGTAATAAATGCAATAAAGAAAATGAATGTTACTGCAAAATATTCCAGGTTCTGTTAGCAGCAAGTGCAGAAAAGAGTATTGCCTTTGCTCCCCCGGAACCGTGAGCCAGCGCTGGTTGCATTGCTGTGGAGAGACAGAATATGAGGTGTAAAGAAGGCATATGGAAGCTAAAATTGTGTTTATAGCCTGAAGTTTTAGGAAAACCATGGCCAGTGCAATGCTACTAGTGATTCAGGTTTAATAGCAAAAGTAGTGGAAGGCTGTGGATGGAATGGGAGGATTTGGGGCTCTTCAATTTATTTTTTGTTTTTGTTTTTCTTTTCCAGTAAGCAAGGGCATATTGTGTCAGGGGAAGAACTGTTTTGTTAATCTGGAAGCATTTTATTTACTAGGTCAGAGTAAAGAACCAAGTGGTTAATAAGTGCGTTTAGCAAGTTGGGAAGGGAAGGTGACTGTCAAGCAGTACTTTATGTGTTATTTTGTACTCTGTTTTTACTAAAACCCAGACCTGACTGCACRAGTTTGACAGTTGGAGTATGTTCTCTCTTGTACCGTTTTTACTAGGCTTAATGTTCCCAGACAGCAGGATTCAAGGCTCTAAATTAACTCAAAAACTTACATAAGTGACTTGAAAGGTGCAAGTGGCATCTTTGCTAAACTTTTAAAGAAGCAAAATTTGATAATTGTTCTGATAATTGTAGTTGTCTGATGGTGCACAACTTAAATTTTGAGGAAAAGATAATCCTGAAGTCTGCAATTTCAACCAGCTGGGAAATCTGAAGTCTTCACTTACCCTTTTAAAAGATGACTTAAAAATCTTTTTATTTTACTTCCTTCTTTAACCTCATCAAAGACACCTAAAGACTTTGAAATTATTTTATCAGTAGAGCTGTTCAGTCTGTCAGACCTCTTTGCTTCTGTTGGATTTAATAAAATCTCAGGTGCTGAAGTGGGAGCCCTTRGAAACCTTTCCTGATTGCGTTCTTTACTGGAGCGTTGCTGAAATACTGTGCAAATACCTCTCTCATCCTATATAATTGGATTGAATATTCATTCTCTGTTGGACTTCCTGAATTTTGTTTGTACTGTTGCCTTCCAGTGTGTCCATTCTCCCCCTCACAAAACTGGTGATATTGCACTGGAAAGAGAAGAAAGAAAAAACATCTCAGAAGTCTTGCAAAGTAGTGTAAAAGGAGGCAAGCAAATGCATTTCTCTGTTGATTAATTACTCACATTTTCTTTTATTTTCTGGGAAAATGTTCTGGGTTATTTGCTTAATAGATACTGACTTCTGTAATAAGGTGAGTTATAAGATTGATCCTATCTTTCCTAGTATAGAATTCACCATTTTCCCCCTTTTTGAGTGTACAAAGCCACCACATCAATAAATGCATTTGTTTGCTGCATATTACTAACATAATATTAGCTGTACATTGCATTTTTTTGCTAGTAGTTTTTGTTCAGTGTAATGGAAGCCCCAAGTGAAATTCACTGCAGCTCTGTAACACAGATGAGACTGGACTGTGATTTACCTTGGATGTTGCTGAGCTGTGAGGTGGTCTTTTGAACATGGTGCAAGACTTAATGTGACTGGTCCATTGGTCCTGAGGTGCAAGGAGCTGGCTCTGTAACACATCTCCTTTCTGCAGTAAATCCTCACCAGTGCTGCTACTAGTTCAGCAGGTTCCCTGTTAACAGCAGCAGGAACCCTTGTATGTTGATAGATTGAATTATAAAATGCTTCACAGATGTTAGATTACTTAGAGAATTACAAATGTTCAGTGCAAGCCAGCAGAGAAGGCCAGTGTGCAGGTTTTTAAAACATCAGAAAAAGGCAGCATAGTAACTTCTGCCTTGTTTTGGTACTTCTCTGTAATATCTAATCATCTTGGTCTTGGGTACAGCCTGCAGGTGGTTCTGTGGTRTCTATGAAAGTGCAAGGTCTCGGAAGTTTTTATTGAATAAACAGTCAATTTAATTTTCTGACATTAGCTCTATGTTTTTGCGGATTTGGGGCAGAAACAAATATAATGTAACTCAATAATGGAAAAAAAAATTAATTGACAAAATTTGGTAAATGTAGAAAGATGTTATTTGCCTCTATAAAAAAAAGAAAAAGAGAAGCAATTTGGTTGCTATTAAACAAGATACAAGTGTTAGGATTCAAAACAGTGTTGTCGCCTTTGGACTGCTCAATGGGTAGCCCTCTGTGTAGCAGACTTTCCTGTTGGAGTCCTTCTGTCAAGAGCTTATTTTTAAGAGTTTCCATATTCTCTGGCAAAGAAAGTGTGTAAACTTGTTGATGTGCTGGGTTTATTCGTTGAGCTAGATACATGTTATTTTAGATACATGTTATTTTAGATGAACATGTGATTAAAGAACCTGGCATATGCTGCACTAAGCAATGTGGAGGATACTCTTCATCAAATTTTTGAAGCAGACTGACCAATCCTTAGCTGTTCTGTGTTTGAACTGATAGTACTGTGGCAATTACAGAAGGCCACGTAGCCAGACCATATGCTAGCTGTAGCTAAAGAGAAGATTAAAGATAGTGATTTAGTATCTGCTCTTAGATCAGAGGTAGGCAGGTTTTAAATAGCGAATCTCAACTTGCGTTTCCTGACACCATGAAGCATTAAATTATCTCAAAGATCTTTTCCTGTTTCAGACCACATAAATGTGGAGCGTGGTGACTGAACATGACAGTGATCTTGTGCTTGAATACGTAGTTGTTTGGCCCAGATAATGTACCTGAAGCCTATTTCTGCTCAGAATGGAAACARGTTTGAAAGAGTACATCCAGAAAAAATACCAAGTGGCTGCAGCTGCTCTTGCCTGGGCATAGGAGTCATGATTTTGGGAGAAGCATCACTGAAGCAGCCTGGCTGCTGCGCTCCATCACATCAAGGGCTCATTAAGTGTCCCATGTCTGGTGCTTGGAAAGGGAATGGAGTTGGCTAGTAAGCCCAGGAGCAAGCTCAGRTATTGGGAACCAAATCGATAATTTTGAGGTGGTTGAAGTTTTGAGATGTAAGAATGCCCTTTGCATGCTTAATATTTAAGCCACTTTAGGGGGAAGTCTATCTTTGCTCTCTTTTGAGTCCTTCTGTTTCATTTTTGATTTTTTTGACCTAGCTATAYGGAATTGTTTCCTTCCATTCTGGCATTTGGGAAGGTTTAATTCCTAACATRTTGTAGCAAATGAAAGGTCTGAAGGCGGAGGCGTAGTTTCGTGACCAGTCTCTCCTGTGATTTGAAAGTAACCTTACATAAAACATTTCTCTTAAAACTTGAAGATGCCGCTTCCATATAACCTATCAAGGTGGCTGTAGGTAATGACCTGCCCTATGTCATCTCTGACTGAACTAATGATCCTTGGCGAATGGCTTATTTTGTCTTTTTCTTTACTTGTTTTATACCTTTACACTTCAGGGGGAGGGGAAAGGGAAGGGAACAAAAACTGCTTCTCTGTTCAGATTAGTATCTTGATTTTTAGAATGTTTTCTCTTTGTCGCTAGCTACCTAACTCTGGCTTGTAGCTTCTATTTTTGAGAGCCTGTTTGCCTTTTGTTTTTAAGTGGTGTTGCTGAAGTCTTGCATTTGTGCTGTTTTCTTRCATGAACCTTTTGTTGTAAGTTTTACCTGGCTAATATTGTTTTTCAGAAGCTTTGCAAGTTGAAAAAATGCATAACATTATCATCTTCAGGGAATTGCTTATAAGCAGGCTGAGGCTGGCTGGGAGTGCTGTGTTCATTGGAGTACTGCTGGTCACTGGCTTTGCAGTGCAGACCCTAAGTTTCATATGAGAGAAGTGCCTGATGCCCTCTTTACTGAAATTATTCGAAATGTTCTTCTGGGCCAAGACTTTGTGTACAGTCTCAGCCCAAATATTATTTTTTAATATCACTGCAATGAAGTGAGCCAGTGAAACCTGAATCTTTACTCTGGGGTGATTGCTGAGTTTGAGAATCTCTTTTTGCTGCCTGTGAATTGCASTCACCTGAGAGTGATTACAGCATTAACCCAAACTGCTGGGTGACTAGCAGAAGCACTGGGCCATTTTGTGCTGCCAACAAATTTTGGATGCTGAAACCTGGCAGACACGTACACATCTAAAGGACCTTAATATTTTTGCCTTTGGCATTTCTATTAGAAGCCTTTTTTCACTTGTAAAAATACATACATATATATATATTTAATTTCCTCTTCTTCTTCTGTGTTTTGCTACTATAGACAGATCTACTTTTAGGAATGCTTTGTTTAAATACATGCCAGTACACTGGCAGATTACTGTAGCCATGTCCTTCATATGATTCATTTTACATTTCTGAATAGCTGAAGCACTTCTATTCTCTGGAACAGTGTCATGAGACCTGACTGCAATTTCCCAGCAGAGAAGCATAAATGACTGTTGCTAGTCAGGTGTCAAGACAGTGCTAATTTAAATGAAAACTGTGAGGCTTCCTGGCTATGTGACTGGTAGCAGATACATGTTGCCTGGCTCGAGTGGAGAAAGGCGTATTTCCCTTGGGGAACCCATAGCTAGCAATTTCAACTCTACTGCAACCTGGTGCAAATGGGGAGAGAGAAGGAAAATCCTGCTAACTTTCCAACGATCTCTTTTAGAGGGGTGCTCTGAACAGTTTAATATGATTTGATTGCAGACAGCCATTGAAAATTTTTCATCTRCTTTCCAAGCAGTGCTGCAATTCTCTGATGGCATTCCAATCCAGCAAGATTCAACAGGGGAGAAGTGCGAAGAAATGCAGAGCTCAGGCTGTCATTCATTAACAAAGACTCTTCTATCTCTTCTCTTGCTTACCTGCTTGTTTTCTTAGTGTCCAAGAGCTCCTCTTGTATCTAAACTTGGCTTTCTGGGCTTTTTTTAACTCATAGAAATAAAAGTTCAAAATATATTTCAGTGTTCTGACTTCTCCAGACCCATCTTTGGCACACAGTGCAGCTCCAGCTGTCTTTGCTCTCCCTAGTTGAGATGGTCTATTTTTTAAGCTCCTTCCTGACTTTGACTTGTTAGAAGGTAAAAATGCAAAATGTTCAACAGAGCAGTCTAGCTTATAATTTTGTTAGTTAACTTTTGAGAGAATTGGCATAGTAATTAAACTGGGTTTTGTAGCAGTGCCTTTTTTAATGCTATGCAACAGCATTATTTAGCCAGCATAAACAAGTCATACTTGTAAATGTAATTAAGAACTGTACAAAGGAACAGACTCTTTGAAATACTTTGCAAGGCACTTAATTGTCATTCAAAAGTTATAATACTTTCAAGTTTTTACAATGTTTTGTTTTTAGTTGCTGCAAATAGCCATGATTTAAAAACTCTTACAAATAAAGACTTATTTCTTGTTATTTGCTCATTTTAATGACTTTGTCTTCACCTATGTTAGTGTCACAGTACTGTTGCAGGTTACAGTGCACTCTGGAAGAATTTTGGAGTTAGATCCTGATGCAGTGGGCATCCAGTATCGCTTGAGAGAGCAGATAGTAGTCTAACACTGCATGGAAAGTTGAGCTTGAGCTAGTTTTATACCTTCCATTTATTTATTTATTTTYGTCTGCTAGTTGCTTATTACTTTTTTTAAATTCCATGTTTAACTTTGCCTCAAGGGGAAAAAAAMCTTTACCCTCATCTTTTTTGCAAATCTGTTTCTTATAGTTTCTGCATAAAGCAGGAATCCCCTCAGACTTAATGCTGAACCTACCTAAGGTGAGATGGTTTAACAGTAGAACCTTGTTGACTTGCACTGCTTTTGCACAGATGTCTCTCACACTTGGGAGATTTGCAGAGGAGTGTTTAGTGTAGGATTTTTCTGCTGAGACTTTTTGGGAAGGGGGGAAGTATAGAAATGTGTATGTGTAGGAATAGGAAGTATTTAGCTTTGGTTGCAGAGCAGTGACTTTGCATACTGAGCTGCAAATCCAGCTGAATCTGGTCAAAGTTCTTATTTTTCTTGCCTGTCTTAGATGCACTGGGTTCTGTGGTTTGTTATATGAATCATTTCGACAAGGTTTTAAATTGCAAATCTGTCAGTGTTTTGGGGTCAGATTCCATGATAAGGAACTGCTTTATCATTCCTTTGTTTTCCTGCCTTGCTTGTGCATGCCTGTGCTGTGGCTCTCTTCTCTATAAAGTGCTTAAGTGCTTCTCAACTTTTAAAATAAAAAAATTGCTTCAGCCATACATTGTAAAAGAAGCTGTAGTGTAACCATTGAAATGCACCACATCAGGATGCAGCCCCTTCATTAGAATGCACCAGCATGGCTTGTGAGGATGGGAACTTGCCCAAAGGGCACTGCAAAAATGTCTTGTCCTATGCATATGCCTTACTCTTGATTTCAAATCAAGGCCAGGATGATAAGGGCCTTGCAAATAATCTGGCTCTCCAACTGAAGCATCACTTTCTGCACTTTACCAAAAACGTTGCAGTGGTAGCAAATACTAAATCATTGATGTTGAAAATGCAGAGTACGAAAATTGAAAGCATGTTTTCCATACAAGAAAAAACGTGTGTGTATGTGTATTCATCTCCAATAAAACCCTAAATGAAGTAGAATTCTTAAAACTGAGCATACGTATAGAGAATAGCTGCTGAAGGAGAAGAGAATGACTCTATGCATACCAAATTTCAGATTCTGGTTCACTTCTTTTGAGGATATATGCATATTGGTGTATGTGTTTCCCCCCTCATAGTCTTTTATTTGAAGTGATTTCTGGTGTACCTCATTCTGAAAGTCACTGAGTAACTTGGGCTCAGAATATGAATAACTCTTTAAGCTCTCCAAAAACCCTTACCTGTATTACATTGTCAAGATTACATATTAAGGAGGAACTCTAAACATCAAATAGGCAAYGTAAACAAAAGTGTGAGGTGACTTCTGATTTAGAAAAGCTAAGTGGATGCATTGAGAAGGCAGCATGTGGACTATGCAGAACTTAGAAAAGGGTGATTGAGGGCCGTATTAACATGGATTAATTAACCGCCTTCCTGTACAAGGTGAAATATTGCATGCTCTGACCAAATGACAAAAAGTGTAAGGGAAGTACAGAACTGGATCAATTTTCTTTTAATGCTAAGTAATCCTTTTAGTCTGGCTGGATGAAAGTAAGCGTGTGTGGACTGTGGCTTTACTTTTTACCTTGTGCCAGGATTCAGTTCCGAATGAGTTCTTCAGCCACATTATAAACAYCTGAAAATTGCTTTATAATGGAAATGGTGACGGGCCATTAACTACAGAGGTAAAGGCTTTGCTTTAACATATGTTTCGTGGTCCTAAGGTCTGAACCACATGAAACTGAGCCTCCAGTAAGGAGGTTTTGGTGTAGTTTTAACTAATCAATGGTGTAGCTCTTTCTATATAATGCTTCTCAAACGTATGACCTCTGACATATTGGACAGGTATCACTAAAGGACTGGGATATATATATGGCCTGTAGTGACACTTAGATGCCACTCTGTAATTGCTCTGCTGGAAGAGGCCCAAGAAATGCTTGCCATGATACATTTAATCATCAATGCAATTACAGAGCCACGCAAGCAGATCAATGTTTTTCTAACATGAAGTCACTGGAGCTTCTAAATCATAAAGTAACATTACTAGATGTGTTGTCAAATTCTGTTCCGAGTAACAATCTGGGATTTTGCAATCACACTTAAATRCCATCTGTAGCTTAAATGTCTTGAAGTTAAATATTTAACGGATGCATCTTACATGGCAGTGTTAGTTTCCTTCTTTACATTCCTGTCCTTCTATTCACCCCAAAACAACTAAACAAGAATTGTTCTCAGAAATTATTTTTCTGCAGTCTTTTTGAGCATGGAGAATATACATTCGTGCTAGAGTCAGAATTTACTGTGATGCAACTGCATCCATCTTACCGCTGGCACTGAATTGCATTAATAACATTAGTTCACTATTACCTTGAAATGTGTAAGAGAGTTCATAATAAAGACCAGGCAGAGCTCTTCTGCATTGCTCTCTAGTGCTTGTATGGTGTGAGTTAGTACTAAAGTGTTTCTGGTTTGCTCTTTTCTTGCCTTTTTAATGTGGAGAAGGGATAGGTTTGTAAATGACTGACAATGTGCTGCAACATGTAGGATTTGATAATAATACCTTCAGTATGTATTAGTTTTACCTCTGTAAGCTACTTTGTGGAAAATTGATTTCATTAGGGAGGCTGGGGATACAGGTTCCAAGCAGATTTCTATATACTTTAGTGTTCAGATGTCTCCTGTATACTTTAACAAATGGTTTCACACTGATGAATGAGGTGATTTACAGGAAGAGTAGGAAGGAAAAGCAAACTTCAGGTTAAGACAGAATAATAGCATACACATTGAGATGGCTTGTTCCTTGCAATGGTATATGCCAAAGAGCAGGAAATAAAAGGAATAATTAATAGAACAGAGTATAAAATCAAGAAAATAATTTTCAATGCCTTTAGTGGAGTAGGCAAGGTCACACTTTAGTAGGAATGTATGGAAGTAATTTATGAAAACCGAATTAGGGTAACAAATTAAGTGGCTGAAGGAGAAGCTTTCTGTTGATTTGTATCATACTGATACAGTATGTATCAGTGTGTATCCATTAATTTTTGCTATTAGGTGCCCGTCAATCTCTCACATTCTGTATTGTACATCTTTAACCAGAGATGTAAACGGTGATCTTGCTGAGGTCAAGACATTAATGTGCTCTGTGTACCAACATGTGAAGGCTAAAGTAGCTGCGTGTGCAGTGGAASCTTGTAGGCACAACAGTTCAAGTAAGGGATGACAATTGGAATATCCTCAAGTACTGTGTGCAGTTCTGGGCTCYCCAGTGCAGGAGGGATGTGGAGCTGCTAGAGAGAGTCCAGCGCAGGGCCACAAAGATGATTAGGGGCCTGGAACATCTGCCCTATGAGGAAAGGCTGAGAGAGCTGGGCCTCTTCAGCCTGGAGAAGAGAAGACTGAGAGGGGACCTGATCAATGTATATAAATATCTCAAGASAGGGAGTGAGGAGGAGGGGGCTGGCCTCTTCTCAGTGGTGGCCAGTGATAGAACTAGGGGAAATGGCCAAAAATTGAGGCACCAAAAGTTCCACAGGAACTTGAGGAAGAATTTCTTAACGGTGARGGTGACAGAGCMCTGGAACAGGCTGCCCAGAGAGGTGGTGGAGTCTCCTTCTCTGGAGATCTTCAAAACCCRCCTGGACATCACCCTGTGCCACATGCTCTAGGGGACCCTGCGTGTGCAGGGGGGTTGGACTAGATGACCTCTACAGGTCCCTTCCAACCCTAGCCATTCTATGATTCTATGATTCTAAGTAGACTTTTAAATTTTATTCACAGCTGTGTTTTTATTAGTTTACTTAAAGGATAGGATAAGCTCTTGAGTTTTTGCAGTGTCTGTAAATTTCTTCCTCTTTGAATGTCCTTATGTCATAGTGTCATAGCTACTCCTTCCATTGTTGTGTTTTTAGAGGAATTACTACATGTTTTCTCTGCCCGTGGAAGCATTTTTAGTACCTAAGCTTGATGGAGACTGGGAGCTCTGCTGAATTGTTGCTTGTGGTTGTTCTGGAGTCTCTGGGATTTTCCAGCTGTCTCAAAGTAACCTCTGCTTCTCATTTTCTTTGCCACTTGACCTTACTAGCTTGTTTCACCTTGTATTTTCCAAATCTACATAATAATTTTGTACCGCCCTTCAGTTAAATGATTTCTTTTTGACAGMTGGAAGTACCTTCAAATTGGGTTTAACTTTATATTCTGTTTCTAAGATAATGCCATTCTATTTGACTTGATTTATCCATAAATATGAATGTCTTTCTGAATGCCAACTTAAATTATGTACAAGTGGAGATTGTAAATTGCTAATATAAAACTGGATTTCCAGAGATATATGCACATATAAAACGTGTGCTGTAGTAATTTTCGAGTAGGCAGTGTTAAGCACAATGCTGACTTTTTATGAGGGAGATCAGAGTTTTATCTTAATATGTCACATTAAAACCTGTGGTGATTCGACCAGTGATTCGCAGGCATGTCAAATATCCCTGACCTCACCCTGCAGGGAGGGGGCAGAAATGGCGCTCAGCCCAACAGGCTCATAGCAGTGGGAATATAAAACACACGCAACTCCTTGATTCAGGATTGACTTCGAATTTTTGGCTTCACTGGGCCTTACCTTTGCCCTGGTGTTTTCTGTTGAGCTTTCATAGAAATTTGAACTGTGCTGCTTTTCCTAGAAATCTCTTGCTCAGAGCAGAGTTGGCCACTGTGACCCTCTCTGTGCTGCGAAGGGTTGTTGGGACAGCCCAGGTGGGTGCATTTGAACTTTTGAGCGTTTCCAATAATGTTACCTTGAGAGATAAGAAGTGCTGCGGATATCGGCTGTGTTTGAAAAGACAGACGGGAGCACAGACATCCTAAGCTTTTATGTTCCTGGGAGACATTGATGAGCACTGGAGTCGCTGGGAAGCAGTTAACTCAAACAGGCAGTGGGAGCAACCAGTGGCGTAGGCCCTGCTGAAGCATTCTGCTGAGACAGCCCTTGGTGGGATAAAGATGTCCATAGCAGAAAGTGATTTGCAGTGTAATGAAGAGCTGACAAATGTGTGCGCCTTCCTTGACAAGGTGTTTACATACCTGTTGGATAATACCTGGCAAGCAGGACATGTATAAACTGCTTGATATGTTTGCTTTGTAAAGCATTGCTGTAATTAAATACTGCCCTTTTGGAAAGGAGGGAGGGAGATCACCCTGAGGGAAACTGCTGTTGTCATGGATCCATTTTAATGTTGATGGATTTTCAGTGGAGCAAAGTGTCCTGCTTTTTTTCTTTAAAAAAAAGGCCAGAAATCAGATTCTCACCCTATCCAGAAGTCACAAAGAATATAAAAATATTAGGGATAAAGCGAACCTTGAAACTGTAACAGCAAAGTTCAGTTATTTATCTCAGGGTTACTTGCCCAGTTGCACTATCCTTCCAAAAAATCCAGTTTTTGTGTTACAAGTAAATAGCAGCCATTTTTTGTTTGTTTTTTTTTGTTTTTTTGTTTTCCACATAGCCGTGTGTGTTGTGAGTTTGTGTATGTTTTCCACTATTGGTGTGTTAATAAGTAAATATCTTATGAGGCTTTGGATTGATGAGAGATGGTTGATTGTGCCTCTGAAAACATTTGTCATTGCCCATTGCAATATCATCGATATGAACCATCTGAACTCTGCCTTTCTTTTTCTTTGCTGCCCCGGGGGTTTAATGGCTTTGCAGAGAAGCTCCTGCCTGGCATATTGAGCTGCTCCAGAAGGTCTAACCCATAAGCAGTGAGTACTGAACTGCAGCACACTAGTGCTGGAGGTGTTGACTCACCATGCTGTTTTTAATTGCAGTTCTTCTGAAGGTAGATAATCTGTACAACCTGTTAGCATAGATAGTGAGTCTTTGGGTATATACCAATATGATGATGTATTTGTGTGGCTACAACACTATTTTGCTTTCCCTGGGAATTAACATTTCTCCTGTGCACATACTGTTTGCATTTAAAACTGGCTTTCATGTGTCTGTGGCTCCCGCTGTAGCTGGCAAGTGCTTTGTCTCATATCTGCAGTGAACTGTGCTCCTCTAGAAATCTTGAGCCTGATGTAAACCAGCTTTCAAATGTGCATGAATTGAAAACTGTCAGTAATGTTTTGATGTGACTAACACTAAGAGATATGATTGATCAAGTCTGGATTTACTTTGTTGCTGGAAAGTGCAGAAAATATGAATTTGCAAACTTTTTTAAAAAAGTCGAGAAATCTGAGAGGGGTTAATATGTGTTTTAAAATTTTTAAATTTAAATTTTTGTTTTTAAGATAACATACAGGATACAACAAGATAACATACAGGATACAAGATAAAAAGTCGTCTTGGCATGGGCAGTTCTGATGCAACATTGCCTATGGTACACACCCTTTAAGATCCGCTCGGTGCCAATGCCTACGGACATCATGGCGGAGCTTGCATAGGACATTGAAATTAAATACTGGGATGTGTGCATAGAAAGGGGGATTTGCTTTCCTAAAAATACTTCAATTTTAGAGAACTTCTGAGAATATGCTCCAGCTCATTTTGCATTTTCAAAAAACAAAGTGATTGTAGAGGTAAACTTTTCATATATGAAGAGAAACCTATGCAAGGGACTGCTGTGGTATATTATTTGGGGTAGTTTCATGGTAGCACTAGAGAGGAATAATAGCCTTAATTTTGTTTTTCTGGTAGATCTGGTGACTTTGAGGCTGCGGGTGTACGCTTGTGCCCTAATTGCACAAATGCTGTGGAAGCATTTGGAAGGCTTAAGCTGCTGCTGTCATGTCCAGCTATTTCTCTCACAGCTGAAGGTTACGGGCCTCACGCTAGCAGATCATATGAGCGATCCTAGGCCATGTCAGCGCGAAGTCAGCCCGGTTATTTTACATTATCGCTGCAGCTGAGGGTGACAGGGAGCAGTTTGAGGTAATGACTTCCAAACCCTTCCAGCTCCCAGAGCRCATCTTTCTTGAGCCCTACAGAGCAAAGCTTTAATCTCTAACATTTTGCTGTGCTCAGGGTCTGTCAGAGCAGCAAAGCTGTTGCCAAGAGGAGCTCTGATATCCAAGTCTATCGTCATGATCATTTTGTGGTAGAAAGATCTGGTTGTTGGATGTGTAACATATACCTTAATTGCTAAAGTTAACTTTATTCTCAATGTGAGGTAAATATGTGAAAGTTATGTTTCGAAAGCTCTTAAAAATGGAGATTGCCAAATGAAGTCTTTTCCCCTTGCCCCTGTTCCTAGCTCAGCCACTTCTAGTCACTTTGATTCCTAGCAGTTTAAGTTGTTACCTTCTTTGTCCCCTTGCTTCATTCCTGAAAAAAAAATCCCCTATATTGATTAGTTAAAATGAATTTTTTAGCTCTTTTTTTTTTTTTTTTATTTTTGCCCCAGGTCCAGCAAGACTATGAATCTCTGTTCCAAATGCTTTGCTGGTAAGTGCAGTAAAAGGTTTTGTGTTTTTTGTTAGAGTATCAAAACCACATTGTTGGCATCTCCTGCAGGGTTTGTGCATGGATTTTTTGTGTGCGTGTGTATGTGAGAGAAAGAGAGATTGAGATCAGATTTTCCTCACTTTGGGGTTTTTATTTGCTCAGGTCTGTCGAAATGATCTTCAGTGTGTGGAAAGCAAGAACCCCCTGTGTAAATGTACCAAACCTTGACTCAGTGAAGTTTACAGAAGTCTGGAAAGCCCTTGAACTCCAGAGCTCGGCTCTTAGCACAGCCCCTATCCAGCTGGCTTGGCTTTCAAAGTGCATCACTCTGCAGTGGATTTTGGAATTTTGTAGAATTTATTTTTATTTTACCAATGATCTCTGAAAGGGAGGGAAGAAAAACCCCAAAAACAGTTGTTAGGGAAAAATTCTTGCTCCATTTCTTTTAATTTTCCACCCCATAAATGTGAAATCAGTAGCTTATTAGTAAGCTAATCCTAAATACTGCATATTATCTTCTTACTGCACAGAGTCAATGCTACTGTGTGAAAAGTTAGGAATTGTTATTAACCCCTTCTGTTAACATCTTCTAGCTTTGCCTTTTAAAATTTTTATGGTATTACTTAGTATTGTAATCTTTTAATTACAATTAAGTTGCTGTGCAGGATTTTAAATTTCTTTTGAAGGAACAGGKTTTTTTTTAATTCTATAGAAAGTAAATTTGTCTTAGTAATGGACTTGTGGAGTTTATTATTTATCATTGATTTCTAATGCTAAATGCTATGCAACTTCTGAACTTCAAGGTGAAGTGTACCAAAACAAAATGAAAGTTGTAAAGCTTTTTTGGAGGTTTGTCTTTCCTCGAATTTGACTTCTCAAATCTGGGGGAAAAAAGGCCTCACAAAGGCTACCAGCGGAACAACACAGCTGCCCGACCCTCTGGCTGTGCTGCGGGGCTGTGAATTGCTGGAAGACAGCACTGAGGGAAGTACCAGCCTCTCGGTACAGGCTTGCCCTACTGACCATTGTGAGAAGTGGGCTTCCAGGTATTCAGTTACCTCAGTGTGCTTGTTTGTTATTTTCACACAAGCGTTGTGTGGCCCACTCTGCCTGCCTCCCTTGGAGATGTATGGATTTTGTGATCTGGAGAGACTGAAACAGCTCATCCCTTGTMTTCTGGATCAGTTGAATACCCTAAGCTTTACAGCTCACAGGCCAGTCATTAAGCAAAGCATATTTTATTTTACTCTACTACCTTTTTATATTTATCTATATATCTATATATATAGGTACTGATATTTTCTAAACAAACAAAAAAAAATCAAGAGACAGTTCTGGCTTCTGTTTTGTGGTTCTCTGGAATAGCAGAAAAGCCATTCCCTCTGACCAGATTAATTTTCTATTACAAGATTTTATCTGAACCTGTGTATGACTTGAGAAAAAGTAGTTCTATTTTTATAATTTTCATTTATAATTCTTATTCAAATATAAGAATTTTGAAAAATTTGAGACACTTAAGAAAACCTGGTATATTTGAGAGAAGCAAATTTACTTTATCTTCCCAGATCCTAATCAGCAGTATTCAAATAATAGTGAGAGTTTTTAAGTATCTACTAAAGGAAGACTGGTCACTTGCTTCAGGCTACTGGCCTCCTGTTTATTTAGGGTTTTACTTAACTATGAGAGAAAGTACTATGAGAGTACTATGAGTACTATGAGAGAAAGATGTATATGCTTCCATCTGTAGCAATTCAGTTTATAGAAACTAAGGATTTAATCAAGAAAGCTGTTGAATCAGATCTGTTTTTCACTGTTCCAGGTAGCCCAGAGGTATGATTTGAAAAAAAAAGTCCTCTTTTAATATGACAAGTTATTCCTTCAAGAGTATTGAAGGAGATATGTATAGCAGGGGAAATTGGGAATTATTATTTCTCTTGACCCTCCTTTCCTTTCTCTTTTATTTTAGAAAAAAGAAATCCACACAACGAAAAAGGTTAGTAACTCTGTTAAATGACTTTTTTTTCCGCAAAGGGAAGGGATAGAATCCTTTTATTTTATTTTTTCAAAACTGATTTCAGACTTAGGTAGCAGCAAAGATGCTTGCATTTGTGTAAGCACTATATTTTCACATAAATTGCATGAGAAGGGCAGCAAGTCAGCAGGAGGTGAGAATGTTGTTGAGTTTGCATTGCAATATGAATTATTAAAGGGAACTTTCCTGTCCGTATTACCTTGCGCAACTACGGACCTGCTGTTTCTGATTTGATACGTTAGTTCTTGTTTATTCTCAACACAAAGGTGGTTGAATGTTTGAAATGAGCCCCTTATATTGTGTATATTTTTGTCATATAAATCCTCTTCAGTCTTCTTTTCCTCTTTTTATCTCATCTGTCTGTACCAAGAAAGAGTACCTGACTTGTCTTACTTGAGCCTAGTAAAAGTAGCGGACTCTGAAGTGTTCAAGAGCCTCTCTGAAATCATTTTAAATTAACTGTACTTCTGCAGAGTACTTTTCAATATTCTCTCTCTGTTACAGTGTTGACCACATGTCTCAGAGTTTCTACATAGAGTACAACTGTAGTCTAGGTATTAAACTGCTTTGAATAAATTTGCTCTTGACATTCTTAAGGTATAGTTGCTTCAGGCAGCTTGCACATCTACAATAAAAATACAAGAAAGCATGTGCTTTATTGTTATTTTTAGTTTTAATTCAGAATATGGACTGATAAGTGCTGGTAAAATGGAAACATAAGGCCAGTGTACACCCTCAGTGATACCAATCACCTGCTGATACTGCAGTCTCATCTTTCAGTACAGTAAATTACTAAATTCAAATGATTTAAAATACTGGACAGTGCTATGTGGTTTAAATTTTTCAAAAGTACTCATCATCAGTTTCCTTCTTCCCCCCCCCCCCCCCCGTTAGGTTTATAAATGTTCTAATGTTGGCTTCAGGTACAGATATTGCCTGAGTGCTTTTTGAAAATCCACTTTTACAAAGTAAGGCTCTTTCAAACAGGAATTCTACAGACATTCAAGAAAACAACACCTGGTACCACAAGGACTTGATTTTAATTGCAGCCTCTGGGAACAGTCTTAGAACAAACTATTACTGAGTAAAAACAAAAGCTTAAATACATTAAATTGATGTAAAAGTAGAATTTTCCCTTAAAACACCAAAAAAACACATGCTGTATTCTGCCTTTAATCCATTTGATTGTGTGTATAGAAAAGCTAATTTTTGTTGTGATGCAATCAGCATGGGAAAGAGGGATGATGGAAATAGATTGTGTCTTATTCGATAACTAATTCATGAAGCCAAAGGTAAGTGCAATACTGTATGCTTTTGTGGAGAAATGTGCTAAGAAAATTGGAAGTAGGAAGAAACGATGATAAGAACATTAATGGGTTGGTATATTTCTAAACAAATTTTTATAGTGCTTCTCTTGGAAGAACTATATGCAATGTGCAGTTGATACTCTCTAGAGACAGTTGCATAACTGGATTCAGAAAAGATTTGGGGGCAGTGTTTACATTTGTGTTCTGTGAAGCCAGAGATCAGAATAACTGAATTCAAGGAAAATACTTCATCATAAAACACAAGAATTTTCTGAGATTAAGAGTCGTGACTTAGTTTTTTGCTTGTAGTTTGAAGCTACGCATACTTCTTCACATACTGATATTTTGATGAGTAAAAATTACAGAATTTTAATCTTACTGTGTCAAATAGGAATTTTTTTTTGTAATTTTATATATATATATATATAAAAAATGTATATTTTTCAATATAAAGGCTTGAGTGTCTGCAAGAATAATATATTGTTGAAATTATAAAACCTTGTAAATTTTTCTTGAGTTTTTTGGAGACATGATAAGAACAGTAAAATTTGAGAAGAAAAATGGACATACATAATCTATAAATCATTTGTTTTGAGGAGAAAGCAACAATTTTTTGGGTGTTCTTTCTATTTTCTGAACTCATATGCCTGACTATGGCATTGTTTCATGTTTTCTTGTATTTTAACTGTTCTACTTTAATGAGCAGACTTTAATTTTGTCATTTGTTCTAAGAGCTTACAGAATTGGCTCTTTATGGATTCATGGTCACTTCTGAATGATGCAAACAGTTTCCTGCTTTCTCTCTCTTCATACATCCTGCAGGCTGTTTCGAATCCTGGCTTGCTTGTAGCTGTAAAACCTACCATAGGGATGATCTGGCAAAAGTCAGAGTTCTTCCCTAAATAGATTTTGCTTTTAGCTTGAGACTTGGGCAAACTATTATCCTGCAATATTGGACACTGTTTCAACAGGTGCATCTTTCAGTTTGCCATTTTATATTTTGCCATCTTTGTTGTATTCTATTGCATGATAAATTATACATACACTTGATTCAATCCTTCTCTTTCCTAAAGTTACTATTTTTAAATAGAGAATTAAAAATCTGACATATTTGCCTTTTTCATACCCTCATGTCTTTTGCACATCCCCACATTTTAGTAGTTTCTTGCTGTAAAGCTTGATAACAACACTAAGTACTAGTTTTCTTTGTCCACAAAACGCACCTTTTTGAGGGGAAGGCTGAAGTGCACTATTCCATTTGTTGATTCCTGGAGAAAGTGGGGCCTCCATGGTGTTTCACTAGGCTCGCAATTCTTGCTGCATTCATGGATGTCTTTGTATGCTGAAGTACATGGACCGCTACAAAAAACAGCACTGACTGGCTTGCACTTGAGACTAGTAAAGTTTTGTCTTTAACTTTTGTTACACACTCAAACGTCTAGCTAGTAATTCTTTGGAAAATTTTATGGCTGACTACAGTAGCAACAAAAATACTGCTGATTTTCAGAGCATCTGCTACAAAGAGCGGTAGCATTCCAGGTGTAAGCGGAGACATTAGTTGACATGCATTTCATTTCTCTCATTTAATTTCTCTATTCCTCATTTAATTTTTTTTTTTTTTTTTTTTTTTTTTTTTTTTTTTTTTTTTTTTTAGGAGAAGGTTGGTAGGGAAAAGATGTCTTAACACAAGTAATAAACCTGAGCAGTTCAGCTGCTTGCTAAACTTGAGGAAAATGATCACTATGAAAAAGCACTAAACCAAAAAATGGAATGACTTTAGTTGGGCTTATTTATTAGCTTAATTTGCTCTGCTGACTCTGAAAATTTTATTTGATCTGTTGGCATGCATTATTTTGCAATTGAAAAATATGTGAAGATCTGAGTAATAGCTTTGTTTAGGATGTTAGAACAGGGTAATATTTTGTGGAAGGATTTGGAAAAGATTTATTTGCTTTTAGTTGACTCCTTTTCCTCTAATCTGTCTCCAAGTTTTGGAAATGAATAAAATTTAATAGCAAATGAACCTATATGAGTTTACTTGTACTGTCTGTGCTTAGGACTAACTGTTTTAGTTCCATCAGGAATTGCCCTATCAGCCAGTGTATTTATGCTGTGTGTTCTGAGAACTCAATACGTGCAGAAGAAATGGGAAGGCGAAGAGAAGGATATGTAAAACTTTTTATATTTCTGACTTGCCATGGCTCTGGGACTTCATGAGAGGTTACACTTTGAGTTACTATGTTAGTGTAATGCTGCTTGAAGTGTCCACTTTTCCCCCTCCTCTATGAATCATGGATTGGAAGTAGCAGAGTGCAGATACTAAGGATGCTGTATAATAGGCCTTATGTACTTGGGAACTTAGCAGCATGAAGGCTTTGTGTGTAGCAATACAGCAGTACTTGTAAACAGTGCTAGTGGCTGCAATTTACTTGCTGACTTAATTTGCGCAATTACTTTCTCCTTTTTCCTCCTTCATCCTCCTCCAAATAAAGTAGTGGGAGGATATAAGCACTGATAGAGGACAGATCCATAAACTATTTATTTAATGTAAGAAAGAAAATTTCTTTCATGGCTGGCAGTCAAATTTTGTGTATCGGGATAGTACTACTTGTTTTTTCTGTAGGGTTTCTTTCAGTCACATTTGATTTACCCACACACAAACATCAGCTGCCATTTAGTTAAGAACTCTATATAATGTTTTGCAGCTGATCAATCCTGTCAGCAACTGACTCTCTAGAACGTTAGTGGATGTTTCACTGGATTACATCTTGCAAAATTCACAATCTAATAATCTGGAGCTCATTTGTTAAAAATACAAATGAAAAGATTACCTCTTCTTGGTGCATATTATGTGGAAARATGGCCAAGTGTTCTTAAATTTATTTTTCTTTTGTCCCAACAAGATACCCTTGGTATTTTCCATGCATTTTTTTTTTTCTTAACTTGGACAATTGCCATTCCCGTTGTATAGACTGTTGATATGCAAGCAAAGACAAGAGCTCAGCCCCTTTCTGTCTCAGACATGCTTTTTTGTTTCATAATTCTTCTTTCTTCCTAAGATATATGTTTCCATCTGTGGTAAAGTCAAATTTTTGTCAATGATTCCTTGTTCATCTTCTAACTCTTTAACCTTGCCTTATGACTCATTGAAACACCAGCTGTAATTTAGTCCCTTGTGTATAGGTTCTGTAATGATTTAAAATCTGTTTAGAAATATGAATAAATTGACATGTTTTTTGCATGTTGTTGACATGAAAACAGAGCAGGTGCATCCCACGGATTTGGTTTATCAGACTTTCAGGTAACTCCATTCTCCTCTACATGTGTATGCAAGATATGAGGGGGTGGGGCGTTTTTCTCTTTTCATATCTACCAGTTTATCTGAGTTATGGAGAGAAATCTGTTCTGTTTTCTGTACTGGCTCATTTGGAAACCTTCTCCAGTTTATGGAGGCACTAGGAATTTGTTCCTTAGCCTCCCTGTGGAGTTTGCTCCATATTACAATCTAATTTCATGTCCGTGTCGTGCACTCCTGAGCCGTTAATTTGTACATTTCGATGCAGTTTGTTTCATCGTGTTTTTGTAATCCAAACTGAATGTAAYGAGCTGTGTGCTTTGGGGACCCAGCCTTGCCTTGCCAATTAGAACAAGTGGTTACTGAGAGAGAGACTGCTTTAAATAAAACATGGCACCCCTGCGTGGGACCTGAAACCTTTGGAGAATAAAGAAATTGTTTTAACTCCTTTCTCTCTGCAAAGAGAGGTCAGTATCTGTGAGCACGTTTTAAAATCATCTAGCTCATTCCTTGGAGAAATGTGATGCGGATTCATGCCTTGTTTTGCAAATGAAATTGAGTTTGTCTTTGGAGACCTGTGTTGTGCAGCGCTGCATGCGGAGCATTTAGAAATGCACAGAGTAGCTGTCCAATTTACTGCATGTTTTCTAGGATTCTAATCACAAATGACACATGAAAATTGTGCAGCACTAGCAACTGCTTTTTCTCTTTCTCCTCGCACTACTCCCCAGGAGGCTGAGGTAAGACAAGAAGAGAACTAGAAAGTAACAGACCTAGTTTCAAAATGTACTTTATAAGTTAAGAAATCTAGAAGCAACRCTTGAATAGGAGTGTTTCTGTACTAAGGTTATGTGCTAGGTGAACATGAGGAAGGGCTTGATATTATTCTACTAGAGGTAATTTKGAAGGAGTACTTCTGTGGCCTTTGATACTGCACTTGTGACTCTTGCAGAAACTGTCCAGTGTTCTGCTGGCCTTAAATTCACTAGGAGTTTAATTAAACTAAGAACAAGTATTTGAGAAGGAAGTTAACTCTACTTTTTTTTTTTTTTTTTTCATTTACATCCCATCTCTGCCGTTTTGTTTCCCTTCTCCTCATTCTAACTTGCACCTAAATTGTTCACCTAAATTCTAATGTTTCACCTAATTCAACATTTCAGCAGTTCTTGCATACACAAGCAAAAAAAGACCAAGAAAAAAATCCCTAGGGCGATTTAGCTCAGCAGTTAGCAGTTCTTTGCTAAGATGATAAAAGCTGTTAGCCACGCAGGTGTGTAAGAAATGTAACTGATGACTTTCCAATTGTCTATTCATTCTATTTCTGGAAGGCAGAAAAGTAGCTAGGAACATGAACTGAGATTTTCTTTCAGACTCAAAAGTGAGAATTGTGAAATTAGACAAGTCATTTTTCTGTCTTCCCTTTCTGCGCTTCTGTTCCTCATCATTTACTGAGAGCTGATAACATTTTGCTAATTCACTGGAACGTTTGTGAGGATAAAGTATGTGATGTTCAGTACAGCTATAGTCATGTAAGCAGCTGAGATAAATCTAGCTCTCCATCCTGGGAAAAGTAAACTCATTTTGAGAAATAATATCTGCTATTTTCTCTTCCAAATCAGCTTGAAATAAGCATGCTGTTAGTATATATTAGATTAAAATGCAACTCAGCTGTCTTGAAAGTTAGTCAAACCCCCTCGGTCCGAGTAAGTTATCCAAACCCTGGAATAAAAGCATTTGCTTTGGTTGTATGCAATACAGATGCATCTGTATACTATGTTTAGCAAAGCTTTATGGAAATGTAGTTAGTGTAACGAAGTTCAGTGTCAGATCTTATGGAAGAAGGTGATTGTATTTCACAAAATGTGTGTTTAACTGCCTTATCTGTGCACACACTCACACCTGCGTACTCAGAACCACCAAGATGTCCTAGTCCATTCGAGATCACTTGTACATGATGCAGAGGGCCGGAGGTGCTGCCTACTGAGTCCTCACTATGATGACAAACTGTCCTTTTATATCCTTCAGGAATGGATTCTGTTTGGGATCTTTTGCCTCATTATTTTGTCTCAGCCCTCATAAGTCTTAGGCAAAATTCCCGTGTTTCAGTTCTCTTGTTTTTCTTTTCTRGGTACTCTGAGGCTGCAGTTCTGGTCTCCATCTTCTTGACGTTTTATCTGTAGTTCAGTTCATTTCTTAATGTCAATGAAATGATACAGTGGTGAACTGTTGGAATTAATGCATACCATTCCTTTTAACCTTTACTGTATCATTTCTTCTGGAGCTTGCACACATTCCCTCTTATACTTCATTGATACCAGACTTTATATTTCTGTTAGAAATCTCTGCAATAAAAAGTTTTATGTTCTCGCAGAGTTAGTCACCAGAGGGCAAACTGCTCATGCAGATTGTTAGTACTACTCTAACTTTGCTTTAACCGTTAGCTGTGTTCTTGTGTTCTCGCGCTCTCTTTTTTTTTTTTTTTTTAGATGGCCTATACATTAATTTGCCTATAGTATAAGTTAGCAAATGGAAATAATGACTATCACGTTCCAAGATGTGGAAGTTAGTATTTTAGAATGAATGAGAAATAACTTTTGAATGCTAAAGTTGAAACTGCTGGGCTAATCTGCAAACTTTTGGGGAAAAAAAATCCCATTCAGACAAAATTTTTTCATTGTGATTGCGTCACAATATTGCCAAATTACTAGGAGGAGAAAAGAATAGGACAAAATGTTTTCTAGTAGGAATCTGACTTATAAGTAGAGGAATCTGCATGATGGAAAAAAATATATCTTACGGGGCGGGCAGCTGTCTGTCTAAACCTGCAGGACTGTGGAGAGTGCCTTTTTTGAATTTTGAGTACCTGGATCTCTATCAGGTGAAGGCTTAAGATTTGATGTTCTTTTTCCTTTGTAGAAAGCATAGACTGATTGACTGGATGAAGCTTTCCATCTAAATCCTGAATATATTGTTYGTACTTGTAGCGTGTGTCATTTGGAAGTCTTGACATACTCCTGTTTTTGCTTTATTACAATAAGCAAATGTGTTACTGTAGATAGTTTTTAAAAGATCATTTGCATTAATGTTACTGTGGAACTCTGAATTTGAATTCCAGAGTAATGCAAATTAGAAATAACTGCTTAATGTGCATATAAATACGAGAGGGAAAATCCTCCTGTGCTAAAGAACTAATAATTTAACGATGATGGCAGAAGAGCTGTACCATGTAGGTGGCTGTTGAATGTACCCTATCGCACGTGAGTTTCTGTCTTACATTCTTGAAATCTGTGCCCATAAGAAAGGCGTAGWTTTTTTTTTTTTCCTTGTTGGAGTATTTGGTTGGTGTCTTCTCCTTTCAGGCTGTTGCTCTGGGTACTTCTACATTTTCAGCAGGAGATGAGCTGTTCCTGTTGCCCTATATGACTCCACATGGTTAGTGGGAAATTGTGAATGTAATACAAGAATACAAAAATAGTTAAAAATAGTACCGTTCACTCTTGTTACTCTGTCATGACGATTGCTCAGCATGCCAGCTGTCTAATCAAATCCAGATTTAGGAATAATTTATAGGAGATGTTAAGCTGATTCAGTTTAATGCTCACTCTCTTAAAGCTAGATGGAGCTTCTTAAAATTTTATTTGCCATCATTATCTTGTTTAGTGTTTTGTTGGTAATCTAAACTGTGTTCTACAGCTTTACTAGCAGCTACTCTGGACGATTTTCTGCCAATTGATTGCTAGAGAAGACTGCCTGGATAAGTGCAGCAGATAAATCTCATTTTATAACTAAATGTTTATATGGTTTTTATGACAAGGTGTAGATACGTGTCTTATATTTATAAAAACAGTATGCGCATCATAGATGTGCACATCATAGCATCACATCATAGATRTGCGTATGCATTTATGTGTAGACTGGCTGAGGTAAACTTTTTTTTGCCAGCTTGAGTTATTTTACCCCTGCATTTCTCCATGGGCCTATGCGTGGGTTGTGTTTAAGCTTGTTACTAAACTTGCATCCAAACGTTTACCTTCAAAGAATTTCAAGGTTGGAAAATTGAACACTCAAGACTTAGGAAATGTCATAAGAGGTTACTGTGCTGTAATAATTAATCCAAGTTGTATATGTTGTGACTCCCTTTTAATTATACTAGGAGGGTCAAAGAGTACAAGAAAGTGCAAGATCACCTAGTCTGATCTAAACCACAGGTTATTTAAACATCATTCAGGTAAAAATCTATTTGCCTAAAACATCATCTCCAAACGGATAACCCACCCTTAAGTGAAAACACTGTGGATGGTGCATATGCCACTGGCATTAGAATTTCTAATGAATAATCTGCCTTACTCCTTAAAAGAAATAAGGCACACTTTCTTAATCATCCGTGATACTGCGGGTGGGGAGCCCCAAAGAATCCCCCCTTCCTTCATTGCTTGGGTTGCTTTATTAAACAAGGAGTAATGTAAGGCACTTTGATTTACTCTAGGTGTTCTTACTCATAATATAGCCTGTTATTTAAGATACTCTTGTTAAGAAATTCTTGTTCACTGTCCATGGATTAGAATCTAAAGCAGAGATGTCAAACGTCTCCATTTTGGATACACTGTCAGAGAAGCCTGACGCTGTTGCTCTTTTTTAATCAGCCTCCCTCCTCCTCCATAATAGTATATAATGTTATGTTTTGAACATGAGTCAAGCAGAAAGTAGCTTTGTTTTCTATGCAATTTTGATTTCACATTTTGAACTGCTTTTATCCTATCCTATGAGATAAAGATGCTGTGAAAGAGAAATTCTGTTACTGTTTGTATCAATCAAAAATTATTAAAATTACATAGAGAGGTAAGAAAACATTACAGAAATTACTAATTCTGACATTTCCTGATTTCTGACTACTCGATTTTTGAATGTTAATGTAAGTTTGTTTTTGCCCTCCACTAATGCCATCCTTGCTCCCCGCCATCCTTCACTCTCAAATAATTTCTGTTATGTGGAAATGACTACTACCAGGCCCAGTTGTTGGAAAATCAGCATTAGAAAGTCAGGATCAAACCATATGTTTGACCCAAATGGTGCAAGAAAAAATGCTGTCTCATGATGTGTTGTCTTATGCATCCATTGAAAAAAGTGATTTTTAATTAATTAAACCAGCAAGGAGAGATCCATTTCTGCACTGGTAATTATAAAAATGAGAGGCTTACTTCTAGCAAAAGAAATTATTTTTTTCCTCCTGTCTTTTCCTTCATAAGAAAAAAAAATCCGGATGATATCTATGGAGGCAAATATCAGAGTTGCCTGACTTTTTCTCTAGGCAGAAAATGACATATGCTTGTGTTGCTGTCTAACATTGTGTTTTATCAGTGTTTTAGTGCTCGTAGTAAACAAGCTTTTGTTCAGCTTTGTTCACCTGTCCTGCCCTGAAGAAGGGAGCTCATCCCCATGTAGATGAGTGCACTGTTTCACTGCTACCTGCTCCGTGCTGCAGCAACGCCTCTGTGTCACTTCCAAGGCTTGAATCAAACAGCCTTCTACTTAGGAGCCTGCAGCAGCAGTTTTCAAAACTAAATTTTGGCAACCTTGTCTTTCCTTTGAGCCTCACTAGTATCTAGAGAAAACTGTGATGAAACATGGAATTTCGTATCTGCCAAACTGTTGGTAGCAAGTTAATGCTTAAAAATGCCTCATTTGTTAGTTTTTATCCTGCAGTATTTTTGTTAGTACAATTATTTTTAAACAGATAGATAGCATTGTTATACARCTATTTTGGAAACTATTCTAGTGGATGAGCCACAAGACTGTAAAGGCTTAATTTAATATGTATGTAACAATCAGTTGCTTTTGATATTCAGAGCACCTGAAAATCATAGCAGATGTGTCATTGCTAGCCAAAGAATGGGCACTGATGTGGGGAATCAACATTATGTGGGAATTTGAATCTGTGAATGTGGGTGACTGAACAAAAAGTGTTTCTGACTGCAAAAGTTAAGATGATTAACGGTATTCTCCAAATTAATCCAGTTCAGTAGCACTGGATTGCAGTAGGTCTCCAGTACATTTCAGTCCATTAGATTTTKCCTTGAGAGAGTTTTGGTATGCTTTGGACAGGGGAAAATATATAGAAATATTCATTGAACAGGTTTATAAATGCAGACTGGTTGGAAGCTTTTGTCACAAAAACCTGCCTCGGTGGTAAGCAAAAGAGTGGTTTTCTTTCTTTCTTTCTTTTTTTTTAATGTAAAGGTCAAATTTCTTGTATTTGCTCCCATGTGAGTTATTCTTGACAGAATGAAAGCTCTTTTCCTCTCAATTTATAAGATATTTACAGTGAGTAAACTGCATTTACTGCATGATTACTGCATAATCATCTGCTTCTGTGAGCATTTCTCAGTTCTGCTGACCACACCCTAGTAATGGGGAAAAGAATTTAAGAGATTTTATTTATGTATATGAGATTTTTGTGTAGGTGCTATAGCTAAGCACAGGATTTCTGTTTACAGGACAGGGATAATCGTTTTCAACTTGGAACTGTTTTCTCTTCCACACAGTAAGCTGCAGCGAGTAACTCCCTGGAGGAGCAGAAAGACAGAGAGAAAATGGTCAGGTCTGATTCTCTTCACACACCCACCTGAGCCTGAGAAATTAAATCGTGCCCTAAAGGGAAGGAAAACATGTTGCTCACTCACTTTGGCTTCTGAAGATGTTGTTAGCGGTACTTGAGACGTTATCCACTTTTAAGGGATTTTTGAAAARGATACTAAGTGATCTTGCTTACTATATCTTAAGTTTATTGCTTTTTTTTTTTAGTTATTGTTATCAAAACCCCAGCCACGAGTAACATATTTATTGAAAGACGCTTGTCCAAGCTTGCCGGTGACAGTAGTCTAGTTCTCTGTACTGTTCTAAATGCTCATAGCACAGGGATGTAGCCACCCTCAAAAGAASATCAAGTAAAATGATCTCAAATGAACAATATATACATCTATTTCCAGAGGCGTAATAATAAATATCCTGGATGCCATATATAGTGTTTTCCAGTTTGAGGGTTCGTAGTTTTTAAAAATGTTTTCGTGAAGAAGCTCAGTCGTAGCTCAGTCAGATGGATTATTATGGGTAAACAAGGTGATGCTAAGATTAGTGACCTGCTCACTGTCCATCTTACGTAGTCATGTTGAAAGAAAAATTGAAAATTGTGTGTCTTGATCTTTTTATTTTTTCCACTTGGTGAATTCTCTATGGGTCTTTCTCTGCAAATCAAAAGAGGTGTTGTTTTGTTGTTGTTTTGTTCTTTTTTTTTTTTTTCTTTTTCCTCCTGACTGGAGGGCTAGCCTTACTCTGTGTCTAAAAATTGAGCTCCCTTTTTTCCAGCTCATCACCAAGAGTAAGGATGCGGGAAGTAGAATTTACTGGCAGTTTAGCTGATGTGTGATTTAAAAAAAAAAAAAGTCTATTTTGCTACATCCAGTTGTTTTTGCAGTAGCAGTGGGAGGAACTCAAAGGGAACTTGTGGAATGTTACTCTAAAATTTTACTGCTTTTTTTTCTTAGCGTTCCTGCAGTGGTGAGACTTTTGCCTGACTTGGCCTTAGACACAGATTAATTCTGACAGAATTCACCTGTAAACTGGTTTTAGTCAGCATGTTGCGCTGTGGCCCATTAAGATACAGAATTTCTAAAGCCAGCTTGCTATGGCTGTTCAAAGAATATTTGTGATTTGACTTCTAATGTTACCAGTGCTGCTTATTTAACCAAGAAAACAGTTCTGAAATTGTTTGTTAGTGCGTTTCAGTTTCAGTTACCCTCAAATGTATTGTTATGAATAGAGAAATGCTCTAGCAAGCAAGAAATGTCTTACAAAACATAACAAATACTAAGCTGAATTATTGTGTAAATATACATAGATCTAGTTTGGTTTCTTAGTTAACACATAGAAGTGCTAAATTTCCAGTAAAGCCATTTTTCATTGCAAGTTGACATGTGTAAATGTTAACAGTGACTAAAAATCAACTTTTAACAATAGTCATCATTTTAGAAAACATTTTGGCTTAAATCAGTCTTTTGTGAAAAGGATTTACTAAGTTTGAGCCTTACAGTTCTTGCTAGACTTGCCTATGGAGAACCAACTCTTCCTGTTTTCCCTTTCCTATTGAAATTCTGAGGAATTCTGGACCTTAAACTAGAAGAAAAACATAAAGTATTGTGAGATTGGGACTTAAAATCTTAGTTGGCAGCACTGTATTTTACATTTTATTGAGCTGGAGAAGGAAAGCGGTGTTCTGTTTTGTGTTTTCCCYAAAGTCTTAAGATCAATAGTTGTAGAATATGTGTGAGACATGTAACTGCAGGGGTTGAAGTGTTTGCTGTTTCTACCCAATCTTTCTTCTTGTTTTGCTGAAAAAAAAAAATCATCCAGTATCCTCTAACTTTTAAACTTTCCATGAAACAGAGAGTTCTCTTCAACGCTCAACTTTGTGCTCAGCCAGACCAGCTTTTTTTTTCCTGTTTCCTGTGTGTTTTCACATGGACCAAAAATTTGACTGAATATTTTTTCTTTGAGGACATGGTTATGGACACAAAAATAAAATGATCCCTTTTATGTTCTTGAAGTAAATGTATTGTGATTTATATTTTCTTCCCATGAGAAACAGTCTAAACTGGGGTTTGCTAAACAAAGGTTTAAGATTGGAAGATGTGCCGCAGAATGAGAGACTCATCCTTTGCCTTTTCTTTGGTATGATTGTCTTGATGTATTTTGCAGTGCCAGTAATGAATCATAAAACTCACTGYTGGCACCCCCTTTCCCTAGATGTGTGGCTTGTCTGTTAGCAGGAGAGGCCATGTTCTAGTAACATCCTGGGCGCTTTTACCCAAACACTTAACTTTGCTTGTCACTGAGCTGATGAAGAGGAAATTTCCTAAATCGGGACTGTTACCTTCTGTTTCGAGCTGGGGAGAACTTGAGTGGGACTGGTAGAAAATTACTGACTGTCACATCTTTCTTGGTCTGCTCTCTGTGGTACTATTTGATAGTGTTTATTAGGTATAGAGACCTAACGCTGAGATGAATTTCCTGGCGAAGTGTAACCTGATTGGTGTCCTGTGCTTGCCAAAGCAGAGCAAGTAGGCTTCCTGCCTCTTTCCCCAGTTTTACTGCTGGCTGGGGCAACTGCAAGTGGAAGAGCTTTCTTGCTGCTGTGCATGTCAGTAGCTATTTCTGCAACAGGAATTAGCAACCTTGCAGATAGGCCCTGCCCTGTTACCAAGGACATATGCTGATATCAACGTGAATTAGCTAAGAATTTCGTGCCCCTCCGACCTATGGTGGAATGTTATCCTGCTGCAGGGTTGTGAAGTTGTTTTCTCATCTGCTCTCAAATTGATGTTGACATTGTATTACTGTCTTCAGATTAGAACATAAAGAAAAAAATATTGCTGGAATATTAAAATTAATTGTTGGATAAGCACTGCCTTGCTGGAAGTAAAATAGAAAGATAAWAATGCTGTCTGTATGTAAGCTTTCTCTTGGCTTTCATGGCTGAAAAAGCGCTCTCAGGGCATGCCATTCAGGGCATCAGGAGAACACCAGAGAGTAAGGATGAGTCAAAATAAAGGTGAGAGAGGAAGAACCTGCAGAACAAGGCAAGCTAGCGTCCCTCCATGCTGATATTTCAAGGAGCGGTAAATCACAAAAGACTTCTGCCTTTAATAAGCATTATAATACCATTTTGGTAACTGCCCTGTGACTTAGTATTTGCTTCTTTGCTAGTTAATGATGTGAATCTCATGTGATTTAGTGAGGAGTGCGAAAACTGTTAGTAATGACATGTCAGGCTGTTGGTGTTTAGTTTGCTCTGCTGCCAGGCCAAGGCAAAGGTCCCTAACAGGCTTCTTCTAATAACTGGATATGAGTTTGGAGCTGGCGATGCTTTCCCTCTAGTTTTTCATATCTAAGTTAGCTTGGGTCAATCCTGACTAGATTTTATTGATACGAAATAGCTGCTAGGCCTGTGGAAGATGCATCTGCTTTATAACCCGTCTTCCAGTTAACACTTGCTGAAATTGCAGAATACACTAGCTGTAACACTTGCCGCTAACCTTATGGCATGGCTGTAGGGATAGAGCTGGTGGTGTCTGCAAACCTGGCTAGGGAAGGGCAGCAGGAAGGAGGTTTGAGTTTTTCTTTGTTTCTAAGAATTTCTCTGCACTACTTGGAGACTTGCAGTCCTTCAGACAAAGTTGAGGCATGCAAGTAGGTGACCTCATGCCTCTTAGAGGTGAGAGTGCATGAACTTGTGCCAAGAGGAATGATGTAATAAAGTAAATAGCAAATAATTTACTAGATACCAGCTCTAAACAATGCAACATTCRTCTTCTTAAGGGATTTTCTCTAAGATTGGTCATTTCAGAACCTCTTCTGTTCATAAGTCAAGTGAGGGCTTGGTTTTGATACTTTAATTTTTTTTGTTTGTTTGTTTTTGTTTTTCTCCGGGGGATTGGCCAGTGGCCAGTAATGGATGAAGGAAAGGGAAATTATCTTCAGGTTTGCTCTGTGGAGTAACTGTGATCTTCCAAGTAGCAACAGAATCACTTAAGGCATGTTTTTGTTTATTTATGTGTTAGGTTAAATTTAACCTTTTAATCAGTTCATCTGTGGCACGTACATTGATTTAACTTTCGTGGGGTGTGATTTCAATAGCTGTGTGTCTGTCTGCACTCTGGGTTCAGGGATGGGCAGAAGAGTGGGAGAAAACCCCTTTCCAGGGGCTTAGGGTGTTTTATTGTTCTTGTTTGGGGGGCTAGGGGAGTTCTAGTGGGAATAGGTTGGGGAAGGGTCCTGTACATTCGACASCAGTATCACTGATGAGAAGTTTATAACATGATAGGGTTCCTGCATAGGGAAAGAGTCATTTCAGTGCAGTTACTTTGAGGAGACATGACAGAGACAAGAGCTTTGTTCTTTTGGCTTAGGTTACTGAACATACTTCACTAAAGGGACAACTGGAAACTTTTCTGTCAAGAGTATGAGTTTTGCAGCTCATCTGTTAATAGTGTTTGTGAAAAGGAAAGCTTTGGTTTGTCCGAACCCATAAGCTGGTGAAATAAAACCTGTTTGGTCATCTTATCAGTCTGCAGATGTACAGGTTTTCTGATTAACTTTTTGCATATAGCCTGGAACAGAGCAATTGCTTTGAGTTTTGAGGGTATATAGAGCTGGTGGTGTCTGCAAACCTGGCTAGGGAAGGGCAGCAGGAAGGAGGTTTGAGTTTTTCTTTGTGTGGTAGTACCTTACAGTCAAGAAGGTGAAGGGAAAATGTCTTGTATTTCTGATTAGCTTTTTTTAAGAAGCAATTATAATCCTAGRTTGTGATACATTGCTTGCCTTGTGTTATCACTGTTAAGCGGCCTTTGCCAATCAGATGTGCAGCAATAACCTCTTTAAATTCTTGAAAATTCCTAACCCGCAGTGTTCAGGAGTTGTAAACAAAATGTACAGAGCTTATCTGGGAAGCAGACATGTATTAAAATGTTAAACAGCAGAGCTCTTGGTGCTTTTCACTGAGTGGAAATAAGTGAAACATTAAYAATTTTTTTTCTTTGTTAACATGATATATCATTTGTGATGCTGCTCCTTACTTTCCTTTGTTATCTCTTTCTGTATAGGTATAAATGGTAAATGTGAGTTACATTTTTGAAGCAGTATTTCCTACATTTRTGCTGTGCTGTTGTTCTGCTGTTTAAATTGATTGGGTCTTTTCTTTCAAACCCTATAATGAGATTTCAAAACTGTTTATTTTCTAGGATCTAGGATCTCAAATTTGTTCATGCTTGAGGTGTACTAGGCTATGAGTAGATGAAACATTTTTCCATATATATGCTTATTATATTTTCAAAGAAACTGAAAATCTTAACTCTAGCCTGCAACATTATATTTATGCAACATTGGACTCTAAAAACTTAGGTTAAAGTTAAGCTCAGATAAATAAAGCTAACTGTATGACAAGCCATAGGGGAACTCTGCTCAATATTAATTTTACCTTTTTTGTTCAGTAATGTGTATCTGGCTTTTTCATCCAGCTGGGAAGATGACAAATGCAGCTGCTTCCTGACAGCRGTTAGTGAAAGCCATATGCAGAGCTCCTTTAGTAGGGCAGGAAAGATTAGGACTGTATAATAAAGGTAAAAGATTTAGGAATTCATCTTCTCGTGAATCACTCTGACTATGTTAGAAATCTGAATTGCTGTCAGTGTCATGCTACTTGTGTCAAGCTTCTTGAAAGCATGAAAACGTTACTTGATAATACTCACTTCTGTAATGCTCTTAGCTGTGTTGGAATAATCGTTATGAACTTTCTTGGAACCTATCAAAGCTATTCAGTAAACAGTAAATTTTAAAATAATTGAATTTGAATAACTTGGTGCCACAGTGTGATATCATTGGTGATAAAAAAAAGTTATTAGCAAGCCTGAAAAAAACCTGTTTGGCTCACTAATGCTTCAGTCACCATAGTGAACCTTCTAGAAGGTCTTATAATGATAAAAGGTAAATTTCACCTTCATTTTGTAATGAAACGTGGCCTTTAAGAAGAAGGTTTCCTCCTGAGTGCAGCTGAGGAAGGATATAGGCATGTACACATCAGCTCTTTGGTGTTTTTTTCCCTTGAGCCAATATCCCATACTGCTATAGCTGTGGTTCTGAACAGTAAGTTCAAATTGTTCGGCATGATTTGATGTAATAGATTGTGTGTATACTTTATTCTAAACCAATCCAGATATTTCTCTAGCTTTTTTTTCCTCCCTGCATTGGCTGTGTTTTCTTAGAAATCAGTGAATTTTTTTCCTAGAAAGAGGAAGTCTCTCTCACTTGTCCTAGTCCTTGGTTGAAGATATTCTTTCTAGGAGTAAGTACACGGAGGATTTATTTTTGTCACCAATGAATCATTTTGCTTTGTAGTGGTAGTTTTATGCATAAAATCTTTTCATCTGCTTTCTAACTCAAGATATTCAAACTGGTCTGGACTCCACTTAAATGCTTTGSCATTAAGGTACTGGATAAGCACTATATATAATCTAAAGTGGCAGTTTCCTGAAATATTACATTTGCAGGCTATTTTTAGGATTGTCCTTCAAATTTCTGTTTAAGCAGATGCCTATGCCAGCATATACTTAGTAACAAAATGTGACTACAGTGCAGCTCTTATTGGAATTCTGAATGAACTTTTGAGAGGATGTTCTGTGCTTTGACRTATACATATATATTTTTTTCTTTTTCTCTTGACAAAAAGCTTGTCACACTTGTGTCATGCAGTAGTTTAAGTAGCGAGGGAAAGATCATTGAGCCTGGCTTGAAAAGTGCATTCCTTACTCTTTTGACATTTCTAAGTGAAAATCTATCTCCTGCTGCTAGTGGAATAAGAACTGATCAGTGACGCTGAATGTGACAGTGAATGAATGGGAGAGTGAAAGGTGAAAACAGAAGAGAGAAGGTGACAACATCATAATGCTAGAGATATTAATGAAGGAATATTTGGTCTGTTGAGGCACTGTGCTGTGTCAGGGCCATACAGGAAGCTATTGACTTTTGTAYAGATTCCATTAACCAGATTTTTCCTCAATTTAGGAAGCTTCTCAGTAGAAATTTAATTTCTTAATCTGACACAGACCTTTCTTTTTGCCTATGCTGAGCTGCTGCAAGGAAATCAGTTGATATCAGAGGCTTTATTCAAAGTTTTTAATTCGGGCATCAGAAATAAATTTATATTTCAGGTGCCTGAGGCATCTTGAAGTAAATATTTCTRCAATGAGTTCTCTTTGATACAGGCTCTGTAATGAGCTTATTCAGTTCTATGTTGATGTAGGTCTCAGATGCTGGCAGATTTTCTCTTCTGGAAGGCATGGTTTAAAAGTGGAACACAGAAAATGTATTTATCAGAATTATTTAGATAGTAAGGAAAATACAATTCCTATTTACATAACATTGAACATGCCATAGTAAGTTGAACTTGCATGCTCCTTTGTGAAAATCTTTWTCCATAGGCTTAGAAATATGCATGGTTGAGAGCTATTGAGCAGTGCATCAAAAAATAAACTTCTTCCTATTTCATATTATTTAAATATTGTCATATACTGGGAATCCATTTTTGTTTATTTCCCTCATTATTCTGTTACATATTTCTCATTAAATCATACTATTTATTTAGTCCACGTATGGAACTTTTCTACATTAAATTACAAAAAAATTAACAGATCAAACATTAAATTACAAAGAATTTAACAGATCAAAATTCATAAAAGAAGCTGAGAATTAATGGGAAAATAGTTAATAAAACTGCACTGATTGTAAAAATATTGTTCTAAAACAGAAGTTTTTGATAGCCAGAAGATGAGGATAGTAGTGGTGATGACGACATTTGTTCTACAGGTGCAATATATATCCCAAAGCAAGCAGTCATTCAAAGAGGGAGGAAAAAAGAGAGGCCATTCTTGCTCTTAAATATGTGCTTGGGAGAGAAAAATGTGCYTAATACTAACCACATCTTTATGTTGGTTAATACATCTACAAAATATACCCTCTGTTTCTAGAGTAAAATAAATATACCTGGCCCTTTTGAAGACCAGAGAATCTTACACATACAGTTACTTTGACTTATCAGCTGTTTTACTCTTCTATGAAACGTAGAGGATGAAATGGAATGCCTTCTTTGAAATATAAACATATAYACATTAAAGGCCTTCAGCACATTACTTGCTGTGCTGAAGGCYTTTCACTATTTAAATTTATAGGCTATATAGTGGAGTATTACTGTGTCCTTATATTGGAAAGTGTAGATACGAGTGAACTTCAGGTGTGCTTGGATGTGGGGGGAAATTGATTAAAATTCTGATTTAGCAAGAAAGTAGATAAAACTCAGAGATAAAGTTTAGATTAATAATGAAACAAAAAAAGACAGTTGTGTGATCTCTTTCAGAGAGAAAAAAAAAATCTTTAAAATGAACTCTATGCTTTRGGAGTATCTGGATCCTTCTGTTGTTTTACTGTCTTCTCTTATTACCAAACATTTAGAAAGTCCAAATACTCCTGCCTGAAGTGTTTAAAACAAATATATGTCAGTATCTACAAAGTACTGCTTCAAAGCCCTTGGTAACTATTGATTTTAGTGTTGTGCCCAACCAGAGCATGGGTGCTAATCTTCATGCTCTGTACATTGTACGTTYTCAAGCCAACGCCATGTTCTAGTACACCTAAAGAAAAATCACATAAGGCCTTTCCTGTAAAGTTCTTAGTGTAAGATATGCATTTAATGAAGCARTGTGTTCAGCAGATGGTACAGGTGGCTCTCTTTCCCTTTCCCCAAGGTAACTGGTGTAGCATTATGATTAAATATAGAATTTTATGGCAGTTCCGCGAGGCTCTGCACTTCCAGCATAGCTGCAGCCCCACTGCCAGCACCCCGTGGGGATGGGGCTTCCTCCAGTGCAGCTCCTCCCTATACCTCCTGCCGACCATGGCCTCCTGCMTTGCTTGGTCTTGGGCTCAAGAAAAGCTGAAGCTGTTTCCCAGGAGCTCAGGTGTTCAAAGCAGCATGATATTAAGCACAGGAGGATTTACCTTCATGGTTGGCACAGTGCCCCATCTGAAGCAGGAGTAGTTCTCCTTCAGGTTTTAATAGTAACAACTTTTTGTTTTACATAGTTTACAAAGATCTGAGTATATTAAATTATTAGTACAACTGCATTGATGGATTTCATTAGTCATTTCARTTAATATGCAGTCATTGTGATTTGCAGTTAGTAAGCTGTGCCTTATTTTTAACCTGCAGAGAAATCAGTATTTGATCAAGTTCTTGGTGTTTTATTTTTGCCAGGTAGAGGATTTAAAGCAGTGGTCCAAAGGCAAGTATTGTTGTTTCCATGAACTAGTGCACCATGTTTGTGAGAACAGGCCACAGATTTTGAAAAGAAGCTGTTTAAATTTTATGCAATACTTACTTAAGGCACCAGTGTAAAACAGTGTGTRCAGGTTTGGGGGGCCTTCTTGCACTGACCAGCATTTTCAGTTCTCTGTTTCATATGGCTTCTTTTTATTAATACTCATGAACTCCGTGTTGATTGTAATAGAGGAAAAATAAGGTAGATGGCTGACACTTAGCAGCTCACTGCAAAAGGTGTCATGGCAAGATTTGACACTACAAGAAGAACTAATGCCCTTTCAGCACTGTATTGCAATGGCTTTGAGTGGGAATCTGTCATGCCCTAGGGAAAGGTCAAAGGAAACTTGCACTATGAGTAGCAAGTAACTTGTAGAGTGTTTCCAGTAGAAAATCAGTGTAATGGACCTGCAAATAATGTTTAATAACTGAGGAGGTGAGTTAAATTCACCATCTGTTCCGTGTCTCTRCACTTCCTGCAGTGGCATGAGAGATTATGGAGAAATTTCCCACCCGTTTTTCTTCAGGTTATTCCAGCTGCTTTGTTTTCACCTATGGAAACATTCTCCATGTTAAGAAAATGCTTTCTCTAAATTAAGTGTAAGCCAGGAAGTTTATTCAAAGTTACCTTGGTGTGTTTGATCCACCTTGGAAAGTGATGCAGCTTGGAAAGGCCGCGTGTGGCATCACAACTCCATTGAAACAGGACTTCACTGCAAATGRTGCCTTGTCACCAAAAGTTCTGCCGCTTTATTTAATAAGGTGCCTTTGCCTTATCTTATGTCTGATTTGTGTGGAATAACTTTTGAAAGTCTTCACAGGTTACTACTTTTTTAATGTCTTCACTTTTCCTGGATTGTTTTACTCTGGGTGGTTGCATAATAACACATGCAATTTTTTGAAATACTAATAAGCTGACTTGAAATCTGATTATTGTGGAGCACTGCTTGAGGTCAGAGGGCTAGCTAGCAATCTTGCAGAAGAAAGAAGCAGGAATTGGAGTTTTGAGGAATTTTTTTCCATATGTAAAATGCAGTGAAGATGGTTTTACTATTAAAACTCTGAATAATTAGAAACTAGAACCATCCTAGGTAATTCTTGTGTTCTGGAGAGCGCAGCGGAAAGATTGCACCTTATGCCAGCTGAATAAGTAGCGCTCCCTCCTTAAGGGAAGCTGTAACATCTCCGTGTCAGCTAATTAGAAAGACACAGACATATGCTATAAATGAGTGCCCTCYTGAGAAAGTGTCTGCTAGCTAAAATAGAATATTTATTTTTAATTTAAAGTTGCTTCAAGGATCAGCCTGTGAGTTGAAGTGTGGCTTCAAACCTACATATGTTGGAGTCAAAATTAGTCTGTAAGCTGCAAAGTGTCTTTGGAAAGGTTACTAGCAAAATGTTTTTTACTTCTTCAGTACACCTAGGGTTAAATGGAAGTGTGTCTCTATAGAGGTATTATGAGGGTGGTTTATTCTATGCAGTGGTGAATCTGAGCTGTTGAGGTTTCAAATGCCTGTGAGTAAACTATAAAAGAGAATATATACCAAAGCAAACCTTGGTGTAAATGTGAATTCAATTTTCAATAATATTTCAGGGTTTTATTTTCTTAGCTATGTRGTTACAAGTGCTTTATAACTGAGAAAAATAATGCTTTAATAGGAACTAGGTATGCATTTTCTTTTCTGTAGCATGGAATCAGGAAAAATAACAAACACCAAAGCCCATGTTTTTGGATAAAATATTAAATAATTTTTGTAAGTTCTATTAAGCAGTTGCGAAGYTGATCAGCTGATGATTGTACTTGCCTGTATCGTGTAGCAAACTGCCTCCATATCAATTAAGTCATGGATATTTGGCTCRGGAACACTGATATTTAAATAAGAAGATACCTCTGAAATATATTCCTGATTTGAGCTGAGCAAGATGAAGTTACCCTTCATTTAAGCATGTGGAGTGCTGTTTATACTCGTAATTCTGTTGTTTTTCCCTGGCAGTGAATTTGCTTAGTTACCCCTGTTGTTGCCTTCTGACTGAGCAGAACTACTCTGCTCAGTCATTCTGAACTTACTGGACTTAAACTACTTCTGTTGCCGTGTCCATTGTTTATTATATTGTATTTATTTTAACATTACAGTAGGTATCTCTTGTATGCAGCACAGGAGATACTTTGTTCAAAAGGTTGAAATGATAGATAGATGATCTGAATTGTGTTTGCAGATGTCTGCTGTTTTTCTCTTTTCCTTTTCCCYCTTATAGAAGACATTTAAGCTGTATGTTTTCCCTTTGATATAATGGAAGTGCTTTTTTAAGTGGCTATAGTGGCTGCATATTAAGGGATTGTAAAATAGTGAACCATTGATTATGCTGCTTGGTTTACAAGAATAAAGATTATCCGGCCATTAAAGTARATTGCTATCGATTGTTTCAAACTTGTTATCCAAAGTTTCCATTACTGTACCTAATGTCAAAGTAGCAGATCTGAAAAAGAAGTAGCTGTGTCTGTACCATCCAGGGCAGAATAACCAGTGAACAACCTTCACTGATACGGTGATTCTTGTTGCTTATTTACATGTCTTCATTTGGTTAATACAGTGCAACGGGGCAAATTTTTACTGCTATCTTGTGGGTGAATGACAGAGAAGTCTTCTGTGTAATTTCTCTGGCATGCACTAGTATTTGCTGGTTATAGGTGATATTTCATGATCTATCATGGAGCAGTATCTTTCCCCCAAAACAGTTATGTGTCTGAGAACAGAATTTATCTCCCAGCTCACCAAATGCAGCCTAAATACACTGCAAATTGTAGTGAATGTGGCATTATGACTCTTTAAAAATCCCTATTTTGCGTCTGTTGTTTTGCAGCAACCTTCCAAAACAGATTTCTATGCTTTAAAGCCACTCAGTCCTATAATGTGACTTTCTRACCTGATGTAAATTTGATTTTGTATTTAGAGATCTGGTACCAGAACAAAACGCTTTGTATCACACATGCCTCTCTGCAGTGTGATTGGAGCTGGATTTCAGCCTACATTGATTCCTAAATCCATTTAGGAAACCTCATATTTCTCATGTAATTTATAGTCATACTCTAGTGCTAATAATGTGATTAAGCATTTGAATGCTTTACCAAAGCTGGTAGTTCACTGTTTTCCTTACTTGATTTTTTGATTTCTTTTCATACTGGGTGCCAGTACGTTTCATCACCTATGAATAACAAATCCTAAAATTCTACTTGCTTCTGAAGAACACATGCTCTGTGTTCTTTTTATCTCAGTGTTTCATCCCAGGAAATACAATGTATAATTGGAATGTTAGCCARCACTGGACTTTGTTCTCTATACTGATTAGTATGCATATATGTTCAAGAGATTATCCTATTTGTTTCACCCCTGGCTGCTCRTTCTTTGGCTGCTTTTATGTCTTTGCATGTGCCTGTCCCTTGCTCTTAGTATGCTGGCAGAGAATTGTTATGGGTTTTGGAGGGTATTTTTTATTTATTTTGTTTTCAGAGCTAGGAATGACATCTTCGTTAATGAGCTGAGGGGCATGTCATGGATTCTGCTCTAATCTACAAAGTGCTTTAATTTCCAGTCTTCTGCCATAGTGATGGTGGATTCTTTTTAATTATTCTTTTTAAGCTTTTGCGTGTGTTGGACATTAGCATCTCTGTCTGGGATATGAGGTTTCTTTCTTTCCCATTCTAACTTTCACTGTGTAGAGTAGTCAGGATTGTGTACACAGCTTGGATTGTATTTGCAGTAGCAGCAGTGCAGCACCATTCCCCATGAGAGAGTGTTTGAGCGGTTCAGGTTGTTCCTTGGGCAATTAAATTAGCCCAGCAGCTCACTAGTTTCCAACTCCTGTGAGCATGGAAACACCAGAGGAATGTAGGGCATTCTCACCCTTTTGGATATAGAGAAAAATAAATAAARAGAAATATTTGTGATAATGTGCAATACCTTTTTTTTTTCAAGTTTCGAGGGAGTTTCTGTAATTTTATCTTTTTCTTTAGAACTGTGGATAAGACTTTCTAAAGCTGCAAGTTAATAGGGTATTTTTGAGAAATATAGCCCAAGTGTTTAGCCATGTGCACTAAATAATTCTCAAGTCTGGCACTTTTTTTTTTTTTTTTTTTTTTCCCAGCCAAAAAGGAGAAATGAAAAAATGAGCTCTTTTCCTTGCCTGGCAATCATTTAGTTAGGCTGCTCTCTTATTACAGAACTACTTCAGCTGGTGTTGGAGGTTGCTCGTTAGCGTGTGCAGTGGGCTGTGCATTCAGAGCTCCTGAGCTGCAGGCCGCAAGTTTAGTCTGCTCAGCCCCACTGTAGCAGTGTTGCCCTCTGTGCAAACACCTAAATGCCTCTCTTCACTTTGTGCATGCAGGAATTCAAGATGAGTTCACGAATGTATATTTATTCTGAAAGCTTTTCCTGTCATCTCYTAGCAGCGTGGAAGAACAGTAAGAACAAAATAAAAGTCAAAGGCTTTGTAGTTATTGCCTACCTAACCCAGAGGAAAGAACTGAAAATCACATGGCCTCTCTGAAGTTGTGGAGCTCATGTTCCTCCTAGTATCATCCTTTTTGAGTCGYACAATGATGTGATGCACCTCTTCTCAGCTGAATGCAAAGTGAGATGGTGTATTGCATATTTGAATTTCAAAAGCAAAGCCATTCCCTAGGAGCAGTATTTTGTATTTCAGAGATTATTGCTATCCCTGCAGTTAACTTTTAGAAAGCTGAAACTGTCTGTTAATTTAGTAGTTGCTTGCAACTAGTATCTTTTCACTGTAAGCTTATTTTTTTCTAATTCTGTTTTAATTCTGGATATCCTGCTTACATTGCATGGAGAATCAGGTGAATGGTATGGATTGTTTGCTTAGACTATATATATGTATATTTTATTGCTCTTTACTGTTCTGTCTTGCCAACTGGTAATTGTATCTCAAAGAAAGAGGTGATTAAACTGTCAGGCTGTCCCCTTTCCTCTTTATATTTGTCAGACTATTTTTGTTTAGTCAAGTTTGTCAATATGTAGACCRGTCTGCCTTTTTCCCTTGTTGCTTGTTCAAGGTTCAGTGTTGGGAGTTTCATGTGAAGCTGTAGGAACAATTGATTAAACTTTCTTTACTCGGCTGAAATCAAATTAACTTAAAAGCTGACTCAGAATTTAAGCTAAATTTTAGAGTTCAACCAACAGTATGATGTGGCATATAGATAACCCAAAATATATAACCTCAGTTGCTTTTTCCTTCTGCTGGTTTAAGTGTTTTGGGCACCCAACAGACTGAAAGGCCAGGGGGAAAAATAGCCCTTCGAAGTCCTGATGCATGGCTGAGTTCTCTTAATTGGGTTTATAGCCTCACAGTTAGTTTTTGAGACTACGAGGAGGTGGCAGTTAAGAATGGGTCAAAATGGGAGAGTAGTGGAAATTAAYAAAGTAATACCAAAGCATGCGTGTTTTGTCAAGCTGTGTGCAAGTCAAGAGTAACTTAAAGATCCTGATTTAGTGATCTCCACACCTGGAAAAGAAAGGAATAGGTGCCGGTGGTAGGGTACTAATGTTGCTTTGGACAGAGTAGTGCCAAGAAGTGCTTCTTGTACCTTCACCCAAAGTAATATAGTACTGAAATCCAAAAAATAAATGTGGAAATTTCTCTCATAATATTGAGTGAAATTCGGGAGTATGATGAGAATAACTGCCAGATTCCTTTCAGTCTGCATGGGTAGGAATATCCATGACTTTTTCATTTTAGTAGGAAAAGGAGCAAAAACCTTTCAGAAGCATAAAATGAGCGGCCAGTATTAACTGATCTTTAAATGGAGGRTTATTTTTGATCCTTGCTGGCAACTGATTTTACTTTGCAGCAAGAGGTTTTTACTTTATAATTTGTTTATTCTGTTCAGATGGAAGCAGTGTTTTCTTTTTAAGATCTTAAGATTTTGGCTCTTCAGATAGCTGTGGCAAAGGCCATAAGAAAAGGGTTTTGTCAATTAAAGGGAAAGAAGTATTTATGGGAAGCAGAGCAGATTTTAGGATGCTTGTGGCAAGTGTTTGTTCTGTATCAGATAGTGATACTCATGATTTGTAGAGTTACTTTTAAATGACAAGTATATTGAGATATGTTCAAGATGTCATATCAAAAGGATGAAATATGCTAAATACTGCTTCTCTTGGGAAGTTCAGTGGACTGTGTGGAAAGATTTGGTGGGAGAAAGGCAGGGAGAAAGGAAGGGTGTAGGCATGCTATTATTTYCAAGCACATTCCTGGATATTTTAATATCTATTTGTTTATAGAAATAGAGCTTGATTTGTCAAAACTTTCCCAGAGAGCCTACTAAAGGAGAAAGAACTAGGCTACTGGATTTTGCAAACAGCTTTGAACATTTGGGATATGACCCCTGTGGAAAGTCTTTAAAAGGTCCCTGCATCTAAAGACAGGCAGCTCAACTGGGAACTGCATGCTGCTGCCTAGAGTCAGAAGGTAGCTGGAAGGCAAAAAAAGTCCTCCATTTTGGTGCTAAAGGCTCTTTAGGTGAGAAGAGATGACGTAATTGATCCAAATTCAGGTCTGTTCTGTGGTCTAGCTAATCATAGAATCATTTAGGTTGGAAAAGACCTTCAGGATCCTCGAGTCCAACCGTAAACCCAACCCCACCACACCTGCTAAACCATGTCCCCAAGTGCCTCATCTACATGTTTCCTGAGCACTGCTAGGGACTCCAGCCTGTTCCAATACTTGAATACTYTTTCCGATGCTTGATCACATTTTCCATGTAGAAATTCCTAGTATCTAACTTGAACCTTCCCTTTTGCAATTTGAGGCCAGTTCTTCTTGCCCTATCTGTAGTTCTTCTGGAGAAGAAATTGACTGCTGCCTCCACACAACCTCCTTTCAGGTAGCTGCAGAGAGTAGTAAGGTCTCCTGAGCCGCCTCTTCTGCAGACTAAACCCCAGCTCCCTCAGCCGCTCCTTATACGGTCTGTGCTCCAGCACCTTCACCAGTTTTCATAGAATCATAGAATGCCTAGGGTTGGAAGRGACCTCTAGAGGTCATCTAGTYCAACCCCTCTGCACACGCAGGGTCTCCTAGAAAATGTGGCACAGGGTGGTGTCCAGGCRGGTTTTGAAGATCTCCAGAGAAGGAGACTCCACCACCTCTCTGGGCAGCCTGTTATAGTGCTCKGTCACCCTCACTGTTAAAAAATTCTTTCTCAAGTACCTGTGGAACTTGTTTTGTTGCCTTCCTTTGGGTGCTCTCCARTGCCTCAATGTGAGGGGCCCAAAACTGAACTCAGTGTTTGAGGTGTAGCCCCAGCAGCATCACCAGCCATGCTGGTACAGGCRTGCAGCATTGGGCCCTTGCCTCTGGGACATGCAGTGAACGTTGCTTATACTGGCAAAGCATCAGCCAAACTGTGCTGCATCTTTGTGCTCGGCACAAGATTTTTAAATGGTGCAGTCAGCTTGATTTGGAGGCACTTGTGTTGGAAAGTGCTTAGGACATTTTGAAACTGGACAGAATTTTGGACTTCTGGCTCATGTAAATAATATAGCGGGACATTTTTTTCCCCTGAGTTTTAAGAATGAAATCATCCTGAACTAGAGATCAGATGAACTGCATTTGGAAAGATAATCTGAAAAATAGTGAAGGAGGGAATATTTTGCTAAGGATAAAAACTAGAGCATGCAAAATATTTTCCCTTAATATTAATTTCCCTTAATAAGGAGGTGTATCATTATCTATGTAGGTTTAAAAGCTGAGTGAATTCTGAGTATTTATATTTGGCTTTTGATAGGCTTTTTTTTTTTTCCTAGCTCTTGGTACACATAGTTTGAAGAGAAGACTTGGAGGAGGAAAGTGAACTATGGCTTTTCAGGCTACTTCAGGAATGTGCTGGGAAATGCTAGAGTTTGGGAAASAGACTGCTTGACGTTTCCCTCACTTCTGTTGTTGCAAAGGATTCATGTGCTTGCAACTTCATTACTCTGCAATGAGAACTGGAATGCCAGTGCTGCAGATAGTTGCTTAAAAATGCACTTTTTAACCATGGGATTGCCCTTTAGTACTAGATCATAACAYAGCATATCTCGAGCTCGCCTTAGGCACCACAAAGAGAGAATCCCACAAAAATGTTACAAAAGATTTTGACCCAGTGATTTCATTACAGTATATGAAGTACACTGTAATCTCCCMAAAAGCTCTTTGCAGTCTTGTCTCTGCATATTTTCTTTTTGTGGTACCTTGTATGTAAGAACCCCAGCCTCAGGGCCTGCTTGTCACCACAGAGTGACATAAAAGGTTTGTTTTTCTTGTGTAGGAAATGTAGCAATTTTTTTTTGCCTTCTCTTCTTCCCCTCTCTCCCCTCTCCCCCCCCCCTTTTTTTTTCCCAATGTGAGCAGCTGGTATTAGTCAATATAGTGGTTTGCTTTTTTGTCAGTAATTAACCACAGTGGATATGACAGTGGTTGAAATTTGAATTTTGAAAAGGTAGCAATGTAAGAGACATGATTATTTATATTACAACCATGTTCTGGAGCATCTGAAGAAAATATGGTGTTGTGGCAGAGTTATTAACATGAAAATCTCCTTTYAGCTTGAGCAAGTCTGCAACACGCTCTGTCCAGGGAGCTTACAGATCTGCACAAACACTTCTCAAAGCAGCAGCAACTGTGCACTGAAGCAATGAGGCTAAATAAAAGGACTTGTGCAATTAAAGACTGCCATCCCCTGCAGAGAGGCATCTTCTCGCTTTCCCTCTTCCAACCTTTATGGAGGCTTGTGTTGTCCAGATTGTAGTGGGTCTCTTGCTAAACGAGGTTTGTATCTCTCAGTTAATTTTCTGCCAGGATCGCTTCGGGCTGACGCCTGCGCGTGTTTGTATACCCATTAAGCACACTGCCAGGACGTGTCTCCTGCTCTCCACCTCTCCCATTAAGGACCTGTCAGCAGGTGAACCAAGAAGCTTTCTTGCTTTGCATTAATTGCTGCAACTTGCTAGATGCACTGGAAAGCACCTATAAAGAGCAAAGTGTTTGTCTTGAAATTTCTAAAGAAGTAAATAGAAATGCCATGAGTAGTTAAGGCAGATTTTATATGTAGTTGTATCAATATGATTAACAGGAAAAAAAATGCCATTTCCTTTTAAAATGTCTACATTCAACTAACCTTTCTCCTTGAGCTCCCCCTCCAAGAAGAAAAYATTGCAAATATTCACAAGCGCATATCAACAGAACCTTTCTTAACTAAAAAGACCTTGAGTGCTACTTAAAGTAGTAAAAAAAAAAAGTTAAATTCAGTAATTAAATAACTAATTARTATAACACTGTGATTTTGTTGATGTTTCTCATCAATGCTTTTATTGAAGCTACTTTTCTACTTTGGAAACCTACTGAGGAATATGCATAGAAGGCAAACACAATGCAAGCCCTCAGAAAAATATAAGTATGTTGACTGGATATTTGAAATTGAATCTAGGGATTGGRTATCTCTGGATGAGAAATTGTTGTGAGGCTGTGTATAACCGTATGCTCAGTAGCTTCCAACTCTTTGATCCTTTTAGCTTGGCTGAGCTTGAGCATCCATGTAGGTGAACTCTGAGGACAAACCAGGTGCTGGTGAGTTTGCCAGCCTATGTGATTCCCTTTCAAGCAGCCGGTTTGGAGTATGAGTAAGTGATCAAATACCTGCTTCTCTCAGCACACATGCTGGGGCCAACCTGGCTGCTTSCTATGGCTGAAGGACACTGGCAAAAATGCTTTTAAAGGATGACCAAGATCTCRGTGCCCCCTCTTGTGACCAGCTGTGTGTTCTGGATTTCATCCCTTTGCAGTTTTGGGGGTCTTTGTGGCATCTTCATGACCTGGGTACAGCTGGATATGTAAACCCAGTCCTGGCATATGGGTAAAATCTGCTTTGTCACCAGTCATCTTCTAGTTCTCAGCAGTTTCTAGATTCATCTGACTTAGGAATCCTGAGTCTCTTCCTGTTCCTTTAACTGTTGCATAGTTTTGTATAAAGTTTTGAGGARAATTCACACAGCTCCTCTTGCTGTTACTTTATAAGATATATGTAAATCTCTGTGTTGCATTCCTTTTTGTAGAAGRGGAAAAAAAAGCCTGTCTTTATTTATACTTAAACAAAAACATTTCCTTTTGTCTTTCTCTTATTTATCCCATCTGCTGTCCCCATTTTAATGTGATTTACTTTCTTAACATAAAATAAATACTAYCCTTTGGGTATGCTTTGGGTGTTCTGCAATTTTTAATAATTATTTTGATTCATTTAGCAGTAAAGATGACAGATGATTTGTTTCTGTCCTCTGAATAAGCTCATATTTTAATGGAAGAAACGTGATGTGTAATGAAGAAAAATGATTTATTGCGTGTACCAACTTGAGAATTGCTCCTAATGAATGTTATATTCTCAGATTTTGCTGTAGCAGAAAAGGTCTATTCAAGTTTCTCAGTTTTGCTGGACATGCTTAAAAAATGTATTGTATTCTGGTCCAACATAATTAAGCATGAAAACGTATTTGTTTTCACATTTCCCATTTTCTGCTTCTAAGTTTTTTGATAAAATAATGTTGCATAAGTATTTTGAGTTTCATCTCAAAATCTTCTGGGTGCCTACTCTGTCTTGTTTGGTGGTAATGATAATTAAATCTACTCCAAGGAGCATTTGGAGGATGCTGGCTGCTTAACATCACTTTGTATTTGAATATTTTTGATCACTGCTGAAAAAGCATATTTGTGTGCTGGCTCATCCTTTTTGCTGGCGTAAAAAAAGCCTGTAGCCAACAGAAGAATTTTTATTTATTATATAATTTTTAATTGAATGGATTGGGAAAGAGTGATTAGGTGGAGAACCTTGGGCTGGTGATTGATTACATATGTATATTATGTATTTATTGCAAGGAGTGAAATAATCTGTCACATTTGTAGCAGRCTGTGGTATACATAATGTCCGTAATTCCTGATGGATTTCAGTGCAGAGTTTGACCAGTAATTTGCCTGCTCCATTTTGCATATTTGAGCTGTATTATTTAAAAAAAAAAAAAAAAAAATCCGTTATAGTGGAAGACAGTCATATAATGTGGCTTCATGGAGTACCTTTCAAAGGACACCATGAATATGTTCCCAGCATTTTCTTTGTTTATTTTTAGCATTTTTATGTATTCCACAACTATATGTATTTCACAACTGTTATCTAGTGATTTTTATTTATTTTTTAAATTTAGTGTGGATATGTATATTCACTAATTAAGATAGTATCTATGCATCTAAATCTATAAAGTGATATTTAAAGTCAATATAATAGAAGTGCAGATAGTAAAGGAAAAGGATCCAAATATAGGAGTATAGGTAGGAATTGCCTGCAGAAGAGTTTTGTGAACCTGACTGTATTGTTCAGCTTTTCCACTTATTTCTCATTTGTAAGATGTCAGTCAATCTGAAATTGCATCTCAGACTTGCTTCCTCTTGCTTCCTCTTGCTTCCTCTTGCTTCCTCTTGCTTCCTCTTGCTTCCTCTTGCTTCCTCTTGCTTCCTCTTGCTTCCTCTTGC